>OV651821.1:39767900-40330400 GCA_927349885.1 Psylliodes chrysocephalus
TATGGACAGGTCCCAATTATCCACTTAAAGTGAAATATATAATTAAAATAGACGATTTCTGGTGTAAAAATATGGAGGAGAAGTTAAAAAAGTTTTATATAAACTGTATGTTGCCAGAAATGATAGATCCAAGGTATAATCGGGGAAGGTCATTAAGAGAACCTGATTACATCTTAGAAGCTATTCAAAAATTAAAAAACAAAAATAATTACCTCCAAAAAGTCAAATAACATTAATAGTAAGATGTTTCTACAAAGCCGCTATTTATTCTAAAAGTATTTTCTTTAATATTTTTGATTTTAATCTAGGTACTGTTAAAACGCTATAATACCTATATTTATTTGCAGGTCTTCTGTAACTAATTTATTTGTAGTACTGGGTCCAATTTAGTTAAATAATAACCGAACATTTTAAATACATTTGCTGTTTAGTCAAACGCCCTGCTCTTCACAAAAACAAAATTAAATTATTTTATAATTTGTGATACATTTACATCATATCTAAAAATGAAAAAAAAATTTGATGTACAGGGTTCATAATCAGTGGCGGCAAGTGGTAATTTAAAATGGGTGTTCACTTTTTCCAATAATTTCATTATATGTAAGTTCGGATCAAAACTTTATACAAGAGCCAATATCGCTGTTTTTTTTATTATTTGAGTTTGTATTAAGTGTAGTTATTGTTATCAACATCATACTGTTTTCAAGCACTACAACTATTAATAAATGAATATTTTAGTTAGTGTGATATTTGTTTTGTTTTTAATACGTTGAAAACCATCTATTAACATTATTAGTTAGTAAACTGACTTTTCTTCATAATTTGAGATTATTTTTAAATATATATCAGGTTATGTAGAAAGCTTGACATTGATTTTTGTGTAAAAAATTTTATATGAAACTTTACCTACCATTTTTTAGTTTTTATTGTAAGTTTAATCATTTTCACAATTTATCACAGGTGTCAAATAAAAAATATATTTTTTAAATACCTTTTATTGGCAAATAAAATAAGAACTAAAATGTTTTAAATGTTTATTTTATAAGATCAGTCCCATCACAATTATTACACAGACACAAACTAGAATAAAGATATATAATGCATGGCATTTTAAATGATACTCTTCGCAGTTTAACAGACCCCCTTAACCCCCATTTTTAAGCAGATTGTTTTCACAATCAATAGGCCTCATCTCCTTATAGACCTTGATTTTTACTAAAACTTTCATGTTCATGTCGCTTTTCATTTTTGATTTTTTTTTTTAATTTCAACCCCCCTTAAATTCCCCATATTTAATCAGATTTTTTTATAATGAAAGGGCTTCTTCTCCTTTTAGAGATTGATGTTTGCTAAAAATTGTTTGTGAGCGGCGCGCCAATTAATGTGTTCTTTGGCAGTTTGCAGGATCTGTTGGCGTGTTGTCTTCCCAGACAGCACACCAAATCCTTTGGATATCTAATGAACATCCCAATATCCACTGAATGTCCAGTCCATGGTGGATATCTATTTTATATCCATGAAATGTAATTTATAGACATGCAAATGTCCATAAATAATAGTAATTATATAGCAAATTATTAAAAAATTACGCCATTGTGCTCGCCATTGTGGCTAATAGTACCGTTCAGATATTTAAAATTAATTTTTTTAAGGTGTATTCTATATCGCATGGACATCCACTATAAATATAAATATATCAAAGTCTAAGCGCGGACGCAAACCATCGTGGATATCTACTAGATGTAATTTTTGATTTTGCTTCCTAAGTATAGATGGCGATACCACTTTCGTATCTACTCATGCTCAACCCGCCGTAAATGAGTTCGATCGAATTTTTTTGGCAATCACACTCTATTAGAGACTGGAGTTGAGAATTTCCATTTATTGCTGAAGAGTCCTAATAAGGATGACTTTCTCCTTAGTGCCCTTATAGTGGGCAAAATCAAAGGCAGATTGTTGGAAATATTTTTTTTCGAGGTTATTCAATAATCATTGGTTACTTATGAACCTCTACTAAAGATACCTATAAAATATTTTGCTGAATATCTGAATTCTATATCCATATTGGATATCCACAAAATATATTCTGTGGATATCTCTGGGATTTCTTGTATTGTCTGGAAGATACTCATTAGATATTTTGCTGAATATCCATAGGATATCTTCTATATTCTGGATATAGACGGACATTTGGATATCCATATTAGATCTACGGAATATTTCTGATATCCTGTGGATATATTGGATATCCACAAAAGATATTCTGTGGATATCTCTGGGATTTGGTGTGTTGTCTGGGTTCTCTTTTTAGCTATATGCATTCGGCATATCGTCTCACTCGTGTTAGGCTCACTCATCATAATGCGCCACAGACACAGTATATTTAGGTATACTGTGACACAAAGACGCGATCAGGACAATGATGTACAAAAAATATAGATTACGTATGAAAATAAAAATATTAAAATTATATTTTTGTTATTTATGTAATATTAAAATAATGTGTTTTTATGAAATTTAACTGGGTGTTCACTGCACAAATGAACCAATGGAGAAACCGCCCCTGTTCATAATATATTACGCTAATTTCGGCGTTTGTTTGTCCTTCTATAATATTCACTTATTTTAAAAGCAAAAACTCTTTTTAAAATCGCTGACAACAAAAAGAGAAAATATGTAGGTATTTATATCTTAAAGTTAGCAACGACAGAGCTGGGCTGCAAGAAAGAATGGAGCCAAGAATCCATCGCGCTTGCAACCGAAAGACGTGCTATTCAGTGGTATACGGACGGTTCCAAAACCATAGAAGGAACTGGAATAGGAGTGTATGGGCCCAGAACCAAGGACTCCGAAAGCTTGGGAAAATACCCAAGCATCTTCCAGGCGGAAATTCACGCCATCGAGAAGTGTATCCAGTTTAACATCGAGAGAAACTATCATAGACAAGAGATTATCATCATGTCCGATAGTCAAGCAGCCATCAAAGCGCTGAGTTCTTACGTAATCAGCTCAAAAATGGAGATACCTAGAACAATTGAATGAGCTAGGCGAGAAAAATAGAGTTACTCTCACTTGGGTCCCGGGACATAACGGGGTACAGGGTAACGAGATTGCAGATAGTCTTGCAAGGAAAGGGGCTCAAACACCCTTTGTAGGACCTGAGCCGTTCTGCGGTATCAGCAGTAACATAATATTAGGAGAGATTAAAAAATAATTGGGTAGTAGAAGAACCGATAATTGGAACAATCTCTTGGGGCTGAGACAGGCCAAGATACTTCTGGGTGAATATAACCAAAAAAGATCGGAAGCCTGCATCTGCCTGAGCAAGAACAGGCTACGTATTGTAAGAGGGATCCTTACCGGGCATTGCCGACTAAAAGGACACCTAAGTAAACTGACAGTAGTAGAGGATAGTGAGTGCAGATTCTGTGAGGAGGAGGAGGACGAAACCTCCATTCACATCCTAACTGAATGTGTAGCACTCCAGAATACAAGGGCACTATATCTAGGAGGATATCAAATAGAAGAGGGAGACTTACCTAACTTGAAGCCACTTCAAATCCCACACTTCCTTGAAAAAATAGGATTGGAAGGGTCGCTATAGGCATTGAGACATTTCCTTAGTGCAGTGGCGACAGAAGGGGGCACAATAGATCTTTTAGGTCGCAGTGTATTAACACCCCATTCTCAACATAACATAGCAACGACAAAATATGATAACATCATTCAACGGCAGCCATCATGAAATTCGGACCAATCAAAGCCGGATAGTAACAAAACACTTCGGCTCAGTTCCCTCAGTTTTTAAAATATTATTTCTATAAGAATATTTTTTTGTTTTAGTCAAAATATATAGACCGAAATAATTCTGAATTTCATTCTCTTAAACCAATAGCATTGTATTGTATTGTATTGTAAAAATTGCAAAATACTATTATACGTTAAATGGTGTAAATTAATATATTTTATATATTTGCACAAAATAAAATAAGTCATCTTCTTGCTTTATTTATTCTATGCTGAAAAGAGGGCATCCAAGGAAATATCTGTTTGTAAACAATTATACAGTCTACAAATTATCAGATCACTACATCAGCAGACAGCAAAAAAATCAGGAAAAACTTGTAAGTAAAACTATTTTCTCCACGTTTCATTCACAGATAAGTCAGAAAACGTAAATTATTAATATAATACGAAACGTTTGTTAAATACATTATTTATAAGGCTGATTTATAGATTTTATTATATTAGTAGCTTAGTTGATATTCTTTGCAAAATGAATTATTTTAGAAAATATAATATATACCTACTATTTTTTTTTTTTTTTTTTCGATTTATGGCCTAGGTGTATATACCTAATATGCCAGTCTCAAATTTGTGTTTTTTTTTAATTCTCAATCATGTGTGTTCTGTGTAGGCTTTGTTACTGTTTCCCAGCGCCACTTTAGGAACAGCACTGTTAATTAGAACCCAACAGTGAATGGTCGAGTGGGGAATCCTACCAAGGCATCAGAATTAATTTTAAATAATTAAATTAAATGAAAAAATTCCGGCCAACGGTGGGATTCGAACCTGGGACCCTTGGATCCACAGGCACAGGCTCTAACCACTGAGCCACCCACCCCCCTATACCTACTATACAAATATAATTTTTCTACCTAATTTTTTCTATTCAAACTATGTTTTAAATATATTGAAACATTGCAAATTCTATATTAAAAACAAAATTATCTCATGTAATAAAATTTCCCTTTTTGAACCAACAGAGCAACACTAAATTTAAGTTCGATCCTATGTACCCTTATTCCGTATCTGGCCAGATTTCAATAATAGGTAGACGAGGAAGGCAACAGCACCCATCCTTCGGTACGAAAACGGAATGTCTTGAGAGGGGATATCGTAATCATATTTTTCAATCATTTTTATATCCGAAATTACTTTTCTATTTTAATGATTACGGCTTTATATTAAGTCCAATTTTAAAAATTATTTTTTGATCTTATTAAGAAAAAGATTTACTACAAGTTGACATTAATCGTTTAAAAAATAATGCATGTTTGATAATGTTAATTCTCTATTAAAAGTTGTCCTTTTTTAAACAAAATTAATAAACTTTATAATTTTTTGTAGACAAAACGGATCATTTTTTCAAAAAAGTAGGAAAACCCAGGGCTAGTGCCACTTATTCTCTTTGCACATAAAAAAATATATGGTATTATCTTTAAAACTGTGTCTTCTAGGATTAAAACAGAATGCCTATTTTTAATACAAATTTCCTGCTATTGTCATCGGAGCAATAACTCTTAAGTTGGAACCATATGGAAAACATTTTTATTATTGATTTTGTAAAAAAAATCTTTATGTGAGGAAATTTATATAACGGATATATAATTTTTGTAACATATTATAATTATATACATGGTACATAACGTTGCCAAGCCTTTCGGCGATGTTGCATTAAGGGATCGTAATAACATTACTATACAACGTAAATGCAACTTTCATGAGGAGTTGCTGAGGGAAATCAAAACCTCGCAAAACTTCTATTTATTTACCTAGTTAACCTTTACCTGTTATGTTAACACAACGTAATAAAGTAATTTACTAAAATAGTATCCACTAGAAGTACCGTGAACATCACAATTCTGAATTGTATAGTTAAGCCCATACATGGACACATGCTGTAGAACTAAATTCACATTAGAACATCTATAGAACGTTTTAGAGCAACTTTTGGGGTAAGTACCGTAAAAGTGCTAGTGTGATGTTTTTCGAACTTCACTTTGTAATCTCTGTGAGATGTGCTATAAAAGTCTTGCCGTTGCGGACATTCGGCGGTTGCAGGGATATTACGGTTACATCGCATGCGAGATTAAAGAGCCTAAAATTGCAACATATTAACGTAGATGAGATGTTTTTGTGCTAGCTGGGCTATATTCTAAATAATTATAGATTTGAGTTGTTAGTTTTTGCAATTTCCTTTTTTTTGTTAATTATGCGTTGTGCTGTTGTTATATGGGAAGCGAATATGTCTTTAGAAATTGATGTGTCTAGTATAGAAATAAGCTTATTAATAAAACCATTGTTAATTAAATAATTTGTATAAATCCTTTTTAATTACCTATAATTTGTTTCAGATTAGTGCATTTATAGGAATTGGTGGAAATGAAGCAATTCGCCAGTAAAAGTAACATCCAAGCTATTCGTCGATGCATTCTGGTACGTACTGTCGCAATACTGATCTTCATAGGGACCTTAAAGCTGTTGAAAATACAATACAAAATTTGCCAGTAGTCACCAACAACGACTTCTCAAACATGGAAACCTTGAGATTATCCAGCTCATCAACAATAAGAAGACTCAAGCCTTTTGACTTAGTTCAGTGATGTTAGATTAAAGTGTGATTAAGTGTTAAACGTTAACGGTAGTGCAACTAAATAATTAGAAACATTAGTGAGTAGAATCTTAGTTCATAAAGTTTTTCACCCCTAAATAAGTTAGGTTAGAATAACATTGCTAATTGACCTTAATGACCAGATTGTAATAATCGTAAATTTTTCTTTACTTGGGGCATTTATTAAAAAAAACTATTTGTTTCAGATTAGTGTATTTTAAAGGAATTGGTGGAAATGAAGCGATTCGCCTTTATATTTTATGAAATAATGTTTATAATTTATTTGTTTGTTTAAGAATCAATGTTTGAGTTTTGTGTATTTTAAATAAACATGTGTATTTTTAAATGTCTTTTTTTAGTCTAATAATATTTTAGAAATAAAAAACTTGAATACATTTCTGTATTTAATATTTCTAAAAAATTTCAAATTTTCATTTCAAAAATATTACTGTGAAATATTATATTTACAGGACATTTTTACGTTTCAGGCAAATTTCAGAAATGTTTTTGGGATGTTTCGTAATATTTATACAACATTACAAATGTTTCAATGTAACATTTTTAAAATATTTCCGACAAATGCAGATACAAGTTTCATTCTAGAGTTCGTTAAAACACGAGTAAAAATACTCGTTACTTCACTATCCTGTACTGTATATTATTCGCGTAATATTCACAATTATTTTAACTAAAAACAATTATTTTCAATTACCACTTTTACTTACAATATTGGCAACATTGTCGTGGTGTTGGCGGTTATAGATAAATTTGTATCAATAATTATTACCAATACGATTTTTTTTCGTATTTGTGAGCATTAAATTTATTTTTTTAGGTGTGTTGATATTAAAAATAAAATTTGCGGAAAAGCCCCCAACAAATTGCAACTTATATTGTGATAATTTCAAAATCAAATCGTAATTTTTCAATATTTTCCAAGCGTACCTATGTCCTAAAATTTTGATTCTTGCTGTAAATGAATATCTACAAATTCACAATATTGAGATTTTGCTATATTTTATGTCTAGAATTAAACTGCTTTGTGACAGTTTTATTTCGGTTTACATATTAATGTACAAAGTTCACTCCAGAATAAATATGTCACAGGCGAATTACTAGATTAGACATAATAAAAGATGTCTTGCGTTTAGTTAACAAAAAATATTTCTAGATTTTTGTATAGCATCCAGATAGGTAAAGATTTACAACCAATTAGTCTTAAACACAAGATAAATATTATTTTATGACAAAACCACGGAAATTAAGCTTAAATTAACAATGAAGGAGACTTAAAAACACTATTATAATAAAAAAATTACATCATTAAAAGCCCGTCGAAAACTAACGGTTTAAATAAACATTCCATCATGTATATATGATCGAATAAATAAACAAATATCCATGGCGGTATCCATGCAAATATCTCACTTAAAGGTGACAAATGACAGGCGCGCGAAAATTAATTTGAATCGCGAATTGCAACAGTTTGAGTGAACGTTCTCGATTCAAGAACCGGGGTTCAAATCCCTGCTGAAGCCATTCATTTTTGTTTGTGTTTTCAAATTTATATTTTCAATTTTCATAATTTCAAATTTTTGTGTTAATTTTCTTTAAAATAGTTATTTTTTAAGAAACTCTAAATTGATTTTTAAAAGTTTGTAAATTTTCGTTAGTGGGTCGTAGAAAAAATATACTGTACAACTTGAGTGGCCATGCTATCCACAAACTACTATTTAAATATCAATATTTAAGTACCTTCCATCCATGGACGCTGAGGATAGGCCTTGTATCGTATGGCTCCCACCATTTACCAGCAACATGTCCCCAAGGAACTTCAATTTCCACTTCTTTGAACTTTCTTTTTACTAAAGACGCCCACCGGACACTGACGAAACTTTTTGTTTTGTTAAAATTTGATATATTTTTAAAAAACATTGTTTATAGCCTAAAAACAGATAAAAATGTAATTTAAATTTAAAATTAGACACAATGTGACCAAAAAATATTAACTGACAAATGGGAAATGGACTCCTTATACTCGTTGACATTTTGAAAACTGTTTTATTATTAGGGGGTCTAATGACACATGGTTTTGGAGCTTATTTTTATTCTTTAATAAATAATCCTCAATATTGAAAACATTTCAATTTACGCGACGACTAGTTTAGCTTGTGTGGTAAATAAAGTTGTTTATATAGTAAATATCTAGTTTTTCAACTATTATTTCATTTAAGTGAATTTAGGTCTTAAAATATATTCCTAGAGTATACAGGGTGTTAAAAAAAAGTGTCACAAAATAAAACGGGGGGTAGTATGGGCCAAAATATGCAGAAAAGTCTTAATAAACATATGTCCGCAAATGAATGGTTTCAGAGATACGGAGTGTTTTGTGTTTTGTATCATTTTTTGATTATCTTTTTTCATTCTCAAAAACTTGCTTTTCTTATCGGAGTCTACCGATGTTTTTTCATAGATACTATTTGCAGTTATTATTTTGTTGTGGGTGAATAATTTTATAAATTTTCGTTATGCCTGTTTACACTAATATTGAATTAGCTGACATGCATTTTATGTACGGTCGTGCAAATGGCAATGCGAGGGAAGCGCTACGTCAGTATTTGAACATCTCATTTAACTCTATGTTGTTATTGATTGTTTATAAATATCATTGTTTTTTTATAATAATAAAAAATTGTTATAAACACAAAATGGTCCGTATCTCCGAAACCGTTAATTTGCGGTCATATATTTATTAAGACTTCTGCTTATTTTGGGTCATACTATTCACCATTTCATTTTGTGACACTTTTTTTTAACACCCTGTATAACATTTTAGTTAAATAATTTTAAAGTACATAATAAACTCATTTAAATTTTATTTCCATTATTTTCAAGATTGTATTCATTTAAAGCTGCGATGCACATACCGCGGCCTGCATGCGGCCCACTGTCGATATTTATGCGGCCCGCCAACGAATTTTTATCATTGTAATTAATACTATTTAAAAATAAAAAATACTTGTGGCACTCGGGGACTGCCGCGGTAAAGCTATTGCATAGCATTTTTTATCAACTTATGCAATTATAATTATTTATTTATTTTATTTATGCAGTATTTTTTTTCTTTGATATTAATTCAAGTTACACTTTTTGAGCGTGGTGACCGATAAAAAAACAATTTTTTTCTTTTATTGAATAAATGAGAAGTTAATATTGTTTAAAATATTTTTAGTATCTTACAATACATATAGGTTATTCAGAAATTTTTATCATTGAAACTATAGGTTTATGGTAACTGAAATAAGAAAGAAGTTTGAGAATTGATATCATCTAAATGTCTGGAAAATACCGCGTCAATGGTGGTCCCATATTTTTTTGTGGATTCTTGTGGATCATTATTCATTTTCAAATTCAATTTTTCCGAAATTGTGTCTAAAAGAGATCAGTAAGCTAGTCTACACGCATACGTCTAGTCGCACGCACACAAACACCGTGCCGAAGTCTGCCGAACTGAAACGACGTTAGACGATGCACAGCTTTCAACGCCGCACCGCTGTGCCGGTCGGAGTGGAGGGTGTTAGGTTTATTTTCGTTACGGAATTTCTGTTTCGATTTCTTGAATTTTCGATTTTTTGATTTTTCGATTTTTTGATTTTTCGATTTTTGGATTTTTGGATTTTTGGATTTTTGAAAATGGAATTAAAACCTACACCCAAACCTAAATACGAAACAAAACTTTGCAACAAAGGTGAAGTACCTGGGAGCACCTTTGATAACAAGTTAACATGAAATTCACACTTCAAAAGAGCATACATTACTTATAAACAATTCCACTGAACCGTGAGGCACACCTGCGGTTTCTCCCCCACAGTCGTCACATTTCTTGTAATATAAGATATAAGGAAAATCACTGTACTGACATTTTATTTATTTTTTATTGACAACATCAAAATCCTCGCTAGTCCATACTATATCATCTCTTAGATTATATATTATATGATATACAGACTTGTTATATCAACAACATTGACTTACATGGCTATCATAAGACCTATGCTAACATACGGTGCAGTTGTCTGGGTACCGAAAATTCAAAAATTAACAGCTATCCGCAATATAGAATACAATAGAACAAATTCAAATAACAGCATGTCTCAATATAACAGGAGCCATGAAAACCACACCAACCAAAGACATGGAAGTCGTTCTTAGTCTCACTCCCCTTAATATTTACATCAAAGAGGTTGCTCTGATGACAATGACACTCTTCTGCACGGTTGGAATAGAACTTGATGTATGATCTGGTTAGGCGAGACGTCGCTTTTGGCAAAAGGCGCTCGATACGCTCCCACTGCTTCAGGCGAACATGAACTTCATCTCTCCGCGATATATATTACATAAGCCATATGAAGTTATAACAGAACAAATAGAAGAGCCGGAAGTGGCAGGTACAATTTATGTCTACACCGACGGTTCTAAAACAAAACAGTGCTCAGGATGTGGAATATACTCCAATTACTTAAACCTCAACATAAAGTAATAGTGCTAATGTACTTCATGGAGCTCATGAAGATTCTCATAGCAGCAAAAAAATCATCAGAAACAATATCACTGGTAGGAACATGCTTATCTATACAGATAGCAGATGAACACTACTTACCCTGAACAGACTACGAATTTACTCAGGATTAGTACTAAAATGCCACGAAGATTTGGCAAGAGTATCCATCCAACAAAGTGGTCACCTTAAGATGCCACATTGAAAGGTAGCCTTATTGCTGATTTACCATCCAAGACGGCGGCCAAACAAATCCTTTTTGGACCTGACCCTTCTATTGGACTGACAACATCGGTAGTGACAGACCTAATTAAAGAATATTCCCTTGTGAAATTGAAGGAAAGATGGGATGAAACAAGAAACTGCTGAATTACCAGGGAGCTTTTAAGTTATCCTGACAACACTACAACAAACAAATACTTGACTACGACTAGACAAAATCTGCGTCTGATCACAGGCATTCTGACTGGTCATTGCCAAGTACGGAAGCATCTCCACATAATGGGGTTGTCAGAATACGCACCCTGCAGGGGGTGCGAACAAAAAGATGAGATCACTGCATTGAACATATCCTCTACGATTGTCAGTCGCTCTCATTTATTAAAAGATTTGTTTTCGGCGAGTATTGGCTAACACCGGCCGATATAAGAGAAGCACCTTTTGGCGACGTTGTCAACTACATTAAATCTGTAGGCTGGCTTACGAGTTAGGAGATGCTTATCATTTTAGGAGGATACACAATGGCCCTAGTAAGGCGTAAGTGCCGTGGGGTATAGCACCCTCTACACGTTACATATCTAGAAGTACTGTAGGTAGCTGTAAATGCATTTCGATTGTATTCTGATAGCAGCGACTTGGTTCCTCGAAGTGAGTTTCTCATATATATTAATTATTGTTTTGTAACATATTTAAATAAAAATTATCATAGGTAATACTGATTTAGATATTAAAAAAAAAAAAAATTGACAGTCAGATTCAAAAACGTTCAATAAAATTTACGAATAAAGCAATGTATTTTTTTGGTTTCATGTAATACAAATTTTAAAACTTTCTAATTACTACTTAGTTAAATACAACTACTTAAAGAGTACCGCAATTTTCACAAAACGCTAATAATAATAATATACCAAACGTTGCTCTAGATAAATGACAGCTATATTTGACGTTAAACCACCTCTAAAACACTGAGAAAACTTGGCAGTTTTTTGTCCACGAATCGCCCATTTAGTTTCGCTTCTTGGGTAGGTATTCTTTGCTGCTGCTATTGCCATTGCTTCTGCAGTTCTATAGTGGTTTCTATGGCTGGTTTTACTGCTCTTATTTCTGTAGCTGCTGCAGCTCCGTAATGATTTCTACGACTAGTTACATCGGAAGTTCGTTTCTATCCATGCGTGTTATTGTCGGGGTCACCAATGTGGGATCTTTTAATTGTGTAGATCCCATCATAAATTATTTGTAGATGAATGTGAAATTATTGTAGATAGAAATGGATGACATGTCATGTATAGTGAAAATAAAAAAAAGTCATAATGATAATCTATAAATAGATCCATGGTAACAGATGTTGCTATGGAAGTGATTTTAACTTTCATCAAGGCTGCCCCATAATGAAGGTGTCCGAAAATAGGTGTACGAATGTATGTAGTTCAATCGAGGCACTACAGTGTATTCAATATCCCATGGACATCCACTAAATATATCAAAGTCTAGGCGCGAACGCAAACCATCGTAGATATCCACTAGATGTAATTTTTGATTTTGCTTACTAAGTATAGATGGCGATACTACTTTCGCATCTACTCATGCTCAACCCGCCGTAATTGAGTTCGATCGAAATTTGTTTCACAATCAGACTCCATTAGAGACTGGAGTCGAGAATTGCCATTTCTCCTTAGTGGGCAAAATCAAAGGCAGAGTGTTGAAAATATTTTTTATCTCTATTTTCTTTCGACTTTATTCAATAATCATTGGTTACTTATGAACCTCTACTAAAGATACCTATAACATATTTTGCTGAATATCCGAATTCTTCTATATCCTGGGATATAGACGGACATTTGGTTGGATATCCATATTGGATATCCACAGAATATATTCTGTGGATATCTCTGGGATTTCTTGTATTGTCTGGAAGATACTCATTAGATATTTTGCTGGATATCCATATGATATCTTCTATATTCTGGATATAGACGGACATTTGGATATCCATATTAGATCCACGGAATATTTCTGATATCCTGTGGATATATTGGATATCCACAAAAGATATTCTGTGGATATCTCTGGTATTTGGTGTGTTGTCTGGGCAAAAAATAAATAAATTGAAAAAATAGAAAATAATTTAAAAATAAGTAAAAGTAAATAAAAATAGATAAAAATTAATTAAAAATAAAAATATACGAAATTCGTAAGCGTGGTGAAGTAGGGAGAGGATGGGGGTGTTTTTAAAAAATAATAACAAAATTATTTGTTATTAATAAACCGAAAAACGAAATTTTCGAAACGTCATAAAAAGTGACAGTTGACAGGCGAAACTCACATGTCTAGAGCGTCGAACTCTAACACAAACTCCCTTTCATCGTGCACCCAATTCACGGAAAAGGGAGCAAGCGGATTTTTGCACGATTTTTCAAGTCCCCACTTAAAGTTCCATTAAATAAATAAAAAATAATAAAAATAAATTAAAAAATATAACTAAATAAAAATAAATATATAAATAAAATTATATAAAAAGATAAAAGTAAAAGAAAATAAATTAAATTAAAATAAATAAAAATAAACGAAAATAAATAAAAATAAAATAAAAAATAAATAAAAATTATTAAAAATAAATAAAAAAAGCAAAAATAAATAAAATTAAATAAAAAATTATATTAAAAAAAAATGTAAGTAAAAATAAATAAATAAATATAAAAATAAATAAAATTAACTAAAAATGAGTAAAACTAAAAATTAAAATAAATAAAAATTAAAAATAAATAAATAAAAATATATAAAGATTTCGTACCGTCTGAACGGATCAATCGATTTCAATGAAACTTGGCCAGAAGTTGTAAAACCATGAGACGCTTTTTAAAAAAATCTGCGTCGAAATCCGTTAGGCGGTTTCCATGGTAACCACGAAAAATCGTGCAAAAATCCGCTTGCTCCCTTTTCCGTGAATTGGGTGGACGGTGAAAGGGAGTTTGTATTACAGTTCGACTCTCTAGACGTGTGAGTTTCACCTGTCAACTGTCACTTTTTATGACGTTTCGAAAATTTCGTTTTTCAGTTAATTTAAAACAAATAATTTTGTTATTATTTTTTAAAAACACCATCCTCTCCCTACTTCACCACGCACACGAATTTTTATTTTTTTTTATTTTTAATTAATTTTTATTTACTTTTACTTATTTTTAAATTATTTTTTATTTTTTCCATTTATTTATTTTTTGTATTTATTTTGTTTTAATTTTTATGTATTTTTTACAACTCATTTTTAATTAGGTAATTTTATTTATTTCTGTTTATTTTTATTCATTTTTAATTGCTTTTATTTATATTTATTTTTTATTTATTTTTTTGTTTTTTATATTTATTTTTTAAATTCTTTCAAATAATTTTCATTTATTTTTTAATTTTTATTTACTTTTACTCATTTTTAATTAATATTATTTATTTTTATTTATTTTCTTTTACTTTTATCTTTTCATTTAATTTGATTTATTTTTGTGTAATTTTATTTATATATTTATTTACTTATGTTCTTTATTTATTTTTATTATTTTTAATCATTTTTATTTAGTTTTTATTAATTTTTATTTACTTAATGAAACTTCAAGTGGGGACTAAACTGTCGCAATGTCATTTTTATTAGTTGGTTACTCATATTTTTCGTGTCAGGCAAGCCATAATAAGTTCACTTCAAAATATATTTTACCATATAAAGTCGTATAATGTATTGAAAATTTGTAAATTTAAATTGTCCACTTAAAAAAAAACAAATGAAAAAAATATTTTTCTGAAAAGTTCATATTTTTCTAAGTAAATAAAAACCTATTGCATTTTCAACACATATCGTCGCCCTTATCACAAAAATTAAAAAAATGTTTTTTTATGCGGATTAACTAGTGTTGACCTACTTTATCATCTCACGAAGTGGCACATATACAACCTTAATAATGCGTGCAATAGAGCTTATACTTATGTGTCCTATCTGCAATAACGCAGAATATATTTCTCACTAACTGTTCTAAAAAATCCCGAGGGAGTTTGGCTAATCTGGAATTACCAAACAATAAAACAAGGCATTAGCATTCCATGATAAAATTTTGAAAGCGCAAACTCTAAATGCCTCTATATATTATGTCGACCTGAGAATTAAGTATTTTCGTTTTATTGCTTTCCTGTAAAATTAACTATTTGCTACTTATGCCACTTCGTGAGAAGGGCGACGTTATACCTATATCTCCTCTTAACTTCTAACCACCCTAACTTGTTAGTTTTAATAATTGCAAAAATGCTAAATATAATTTTTATGTAAAACTTTATGCTTTACAATTTTTATTAAGAATTTTTTTTATAGCACCTACCGTTTTTAAATAACCTTAAAAAAACACTTTATTTTCTTGTTTTTTCCCATTTGCCGGAGCCTGAAAAACCAAACTTTTTACATATTGTTTTCAAATACTCTAAATAAGTCACTTTCAATCAAAAATTCCTGTATTTCCTCCAAAATTTTGACTTATACCAATTAAACTATTTTTAACTTTGGGCATGACTGAATAATCCCAAGTGTATATATTTTTCACTTTTTATATTATCATATAGCATTCCTTATGTAATCTTATAATAATATTCAATTTGTTAAAAATGCTGAAATATGTTCTAAACATTTTGAAATCAAAATATTGTTTATATTTTTATAATTCAGGATTTCTAGGAAACTTGAACATAAAAAAATAGGATTTAAAAACGTTACATAGTATAAACGGAAAAAACAAGCACCATATCCTGTGAAAAAGTTACTGAATTGTTTTTCAGGTATTTTCTACAATGTAACACTAATTTTTATCAATATATTCAACCAGAATACATAAAGATTGCAGGTCACCACTGTCTTTATGGTTTTCTCTCTCTAGTGGTACTGTGACCCACCTGGTCAGCACAAAATAATATGGAGCTTAATTTGAAAATCACCAATGGCGTGACAGAATCAATCACTAAAAAATCATAAAGCTGTAATGCAAGGGGGACATATTCCACCCAAACAAATCGTGACAGTTACTTATCTAGTTTACTTATTCACCTGTTGGCAATTCTTGTAGAAATTATTAGATATAAGAGTGCATTATGCAGCATAAGCTTTACCCATATAAATGTTAAAGGGACTTTTGGTAAATAAATGGCTACATACCACTGATAGTATAACTTGATTAAATATGAACAATTTTCAACAAGTTTTATTTTTATTCTTAAGCAGATACTTTAAAAAAGGAACATGAAAAAATAAAAATATTTTAAGTGTCATCATTATCTTCAAAATCTTTCGTTTTTATATCCTGATCTTCGCCAAACTGTATAACATTGTCTATCGTTAACAACACATCACCAACATTCTCAAGAGATTTTAAATTTAAAGGAATGAATCTAACTAGAGAGTAGTCTTCTATGAGTTTTCCAATGGCTTCAGTTAATTTACGATGTTTCACATTAAAAGCTGTGTTTCCGCATAGCTCGATATCTCCTAAAATAAAATGAGAATCTGGTTCTAAAAATCTGTCCAGTTTATTCTTTGCACCTTTACTTAATAAATCCATTTTGGATAAAATGTTAACATGAGGTAGTTCCAAATTAACCATCACACTTAAAGCAGCCATTGTACCAGATATAAACTTGCTACCGTCAGTTACAAACTGTACATCAACGAGGAAAACCGAACAAATACTAAAATTCCAATCTTGTAGCTGTTTAACCAACTTTTTCATAGCCGTCAGATGCGTGTACAATTCTATTTGTCCTGGGCAATCAAATAGTATATAATCATCTTCCTGGTCGCCTAATTTATCATGCAGCCAATCCGAGTTCTCTAAAAGATATTCTATGCAAAAAATCAGACCTCCGTTGGGGCCGAAATGAAGTTCTTCGTCTTCCATTGTATCCTTTACGTGAATTAATTCCCTTATATCGGCCATTGGGGTATAATTGAAGTATTCTGCTGCTGGATCCAGGTTCACAACTTCTATATTTCTTTTTACGTCGACTCCATGTTGAGCCAAAGCGGAGCAATATGTAGATTTTCCGCTACCAGCTGGACCGATTACCAATTGTGCGTATCTCATATTTATTAAACAAATTTAAGTACATAAAAGTTTAAACAATATTCAACTTCAACCTCCTCTTTATCCTAACCTAACAAGCATTTTTTGTTGTTACTTTTATTTGTCTAATTCTTCTTCTTTTTTAGACTACACATCAGACTTTCATCAGGCCCGTATGCGTATTTATAAACAGAACTAACTTACGTGAGTCGGACTGGGGGTCGATTCTCGACTCGTAGGAATTTTTGACATTTTTCTACACATCGGAAATTTATGACATTTGTCTACATGTAGGAAAGTGTCACAAATTCCTATAGGAAAAGGTTCCTACAAGTCGAGAATTGACCCCCTGGGGGGCTATTTTCAAAGTCGAGAGAATTCATTTCTCTCGAGAGAAATGTCATACGTCAACGTAAAACAGTAATTTTTAGGGTCCTAAGGGCCAGTGTGAACTCACTGATTGTTTCTCACGGTTTATTTAAAGATAATTAATATCCTCCTAAGAATTTTAATCCTTGAGGCCTTTAAAAACAGGGTTTCTACATTGACATATGACATTTCTGATGAGAATCTTGAGAGAAATGAGTACTCCCATACTTTGAAAATAGCCCCCCAGGGGGTCGATTCTCGAGTTGTAGGAATTTGATTCCGAGGAAAATGAATTCCTATGATAATATTCCTACAGTTTTAGTTGTCGGTATTCTCGAGTACAATAGGAATCCAATTTCCTGTAGGAGTTCCAATTTCAGTATGTCGTTGATAATTTCAAGATAACGCAGAAACGAGCCAATGGAATGTATTTATTTCAGTTAAATATAGTTGTTTAACAGTTGGCAACAAGGCAATTTGTCAAAAATATTTGATTTTCTGGATGTACTGGTTATTTATTTTTAATATTTTTTATTAGCAGCAAAAAGAGAAAGCGAAAAAGTTTCAGAAGGACTACCATTGTGATTACCGTTATTCAGGGCCGACTAGAGGGGCTGTAGCCGGGACTAATTCCCGGGGGCCGAAACACAAATGGGGGCCCGGCAGCGGTATAAGGGGGGCCCGGCAACTGGAATTTTTGTTTTGTATGAGAAAAGAAATTCGACACAAGACGAGAGGGGGAAGTTTTATAGGTTCGGAAGCTTTTTTTTTTAGAAAATTGAATCCAAGTAGAGGAGGAAAAGTTTTTGTTTGAAGAGCTGTTTTTTGTCACGGGGCCCGATCTATATAGAGAATTGTCCTGGGGCCCGGCTTGGCTCTCGGCGGCCCTGCCGTTATTTATATTTATAAGTAGAAACTAAAGAAAGTAACTAGTACAAATGTTTTTCCTACACCAAAAGGTTAATGCTTGTATCCTCTAATTTCTAATTTGAAATACAAAAATATAGGAATACTTTCAATATTTACCAAATTATAGTAAAATTCACATCATACATCATTATAACTTGGTTTGGGCTCCGTCGAGGAATCCTGATGTGCGAATTTCAAACAAGACTCAAAAGTACATACCTAACTAGTTTCTTTGGTAAATTTTCATAAATAATTTATGGATTTTGGTTTACTTTATTTATTGACTTAAAGACATTTCAAATAGGATAATTTTACTCAAATTAAAATTAACTTTTAATAATATATGTAGTATGTTTCTTTTTAAATGAGTTTGGAATCGCCTAAAAAGTAAGCATAAATCAATAACCACATTAAACAAGCTACTATTGCGCAAGCCCGATTACAAAATCTTGTAGGAAAATTAAATTCCCTGTCTCATGATGATGGGAATTCATTTCCTATAACTGCTTAGGAAAATATTCCTACAACTTGACTCCAGAATACCTAACCTACTTTCCTATAGGAAAAACAACCAAATTCCTATAGGAAAAAAGTCGAGAATCGACCCCCAGGTCGGACTTGGGTAAGTCGCATAGACATGAAGAGGGGAGATAGGAAAATGGCTGCCCGGGTGGCAAGCAAAAACGTTTACGATAGCGTAAATGCGGGGGAGGATTTGAGTCTGCGCATTAGTTAGAATATTGTGACATTTGACATTTAGTTGTCTTGTGATTGTTGTAATTTTTAGCAATTTTTGTACGATTTTTAAAGTTTTTGTGAGTTTTGGAAAGTTATTTTGATCCCTAAAGACTTCTATAAACAATGGTTAAAACATGTTTAGTTTTATTCTGTCCAAACCGATGAAATAATTCCGAAGAACTTGTCATAAGTAAGTTTTTAACACCAATACAGACCCGTATTTAACAATTATTTTTGGATGAATCAATTAGGTATTTAATTATTGTTGTAGCCCAGTATCCATACTGGGGTTCTAATAAAAACCTTGTCTAGTTATATATAATTATTCGTTTTTATTTGTCTTTTAGGTTAGAAAAAAAAGGCTTAATGTAATGGAAGCTCCTATAAAGAAAATGTATGCCAAGGAAATATTTCAAAATCGTTCAAGCATTTCTTATTTTGAATTTTAGTCAGTGATAAAACTGTGATTAAAAAGAATGCCACTCCTACTTTATTTTGGCCAAGTAATAAAAAAAAGAACATGTTCCAGAAGCTCATGAACAGAAAATGTCACCAAAGGATGCTAGGTAAGTTTTATTTCTATTTCATTTAAATATAGGTAATACCCTATATGCGTGCTAACACTATTTATAATGAAGCCTTCTTTTTTTTAGTAAACTTTTCAAACCATTTTTTAATAGAATTTTAAGCAGTTCTAATAGTGCTGGCTTTAGAAGATCTACCAAAAGAAATTATTGAAAACTAACCAAAATCATTCATTAATGTGTAAGTTACCAGATTAAATGTGTTTCATAACCAGCATGTAGTTATAAATTATATTTATTAATTTTTATCTGTTTTAGGTTAGATAAAAAGTATTGGAAGATCACACAAAGAAAATTTTAAAATATGTTCGAAGCATTTTGAATTTTAGTCAGTGATAAAACTGTGATTAGAAGGAATGCTACTGCTACTTAATTTTTGCCAAGTAATCAAAAAGAGAACATGCTACAGAAGTTCATGCAAAGGAGGCTAGGTAGGTTTATTTATACTTCATTTAAACATAATGCCTATGCAGTCTATATTATACCACTGTTTTACAGAATTTTAAGCAATTTAGATAGTGGAGATGATCTCCCAATAGAAATTATTGAAAACGAAACAAAAGAATTCATTCTTATGTTTAAGTGACTTGATTGAATGTCATGTACTATTCGTTTCATATGCTTGCATTTGAATATGCACATTTTTTACCTCTGGAGCATTATTATTTGTTTGTTCACATCTACTACATCTGCGTTTGTTTATATTTTCTTTATTTAAAATGATATTTTGAGGATTGTCAAACTTGACATTTTTTGTTGTTGGATTCGTTCCATGCCAGGTTCAGTTACAGGTTTATCGATTTATCCTTTGTTTATGCTAGCCATATATGCTCATGAATATAAAAATGATCATTTGTTTGATTTTTGTTAAGTTTTCAAATTTAGATTTTTTCTATAATATAGGTATCGCTAACCATCAGTAACTAGAGAGTAGGTATTTTAATTCAAAAAATAGTTTTAAAGTAAATAATCATATGAAAAATTACAACGACAACTACTTTTGTTTTCATATTATAATGACTCAAAGGTCAAACACAAAAAGTATAAAACTTGTCATTGTCATTTTTACCACATGGCTAGTAGGTCTAGAGTGTTTCTTTATTACATCTACATTTAACCCTAATCTTCTGTTACGTGATAAAAATTCACATTTCATCAGATGCATCCTATATGATGATAAACAAGCACAGCTATAAGCATGCAAATTTAATAATCTTAAATCTTTCCATGTAAATATCTGGTAAATAGTGATTTTTTTTAATTGCAGAAATACAGTAAAGAAGACAGAAATGCAGATATCTAAACAAACTAAATGTGGTACAGATATCAAAAAAGACAGCAGACATATAAATGATGCAATGTTACACTCGTTCCCTTAGCAAGTTCTACCTGTGTTAAAGAAGAGAAATATGATAAGTATCAATGCTGGAACATTTTTACTGTGTCGTTAATGTTTTCAAATAGGTAGTTTTCTTAGAATTAAATGTCAATAAATGGCATGTAGTTGTTATAATTGGTACACCTGATACTCTTATCAAAATATCTACTTGTAATATGTTGTGTATGTTTTGTATTTCATATACTGCTATAGAATTTTTAAAAGGGAAAGTATACCTTATAATAAGTAGACCAATGTATATTCTAGCTCAATAAAAAAATTTATAAAGCATAATAGTTAAAAAAATGTAATACTTTTCTAATACAAGACGTATTTCTAATCAGGCAATGATCGAGAGTTCTTTCAAAAATAATATAATTAAGTTGTATGTAATTTACTTATTTATACCTTAATATTTTTATATATTTTACAATTACTTTTGACGACTGTAAACAACATATCGAAGGCAACAAGGCTAGACCTCGTAAGTCGCAAAATCAAAATTTTTCAAGAGATCAAAAAAAAAAAGATTCACAAGTGCATAGAACAATCCATTTTACTCTATAATGGGACTAAAATTTAACCATATTTTGTTCAAAAATTTTAATACATACTTCATTTATACAGTAGATGGAGTGGAATCTTTTAAACGAGATTATCATAAAATATAATTTTCAGTGGCAATGTTAGTTACGAGGTCCTGCATTGTGGCTCTCGATATGTCCAAAATAAAGAAAAAAAGCCCAATTTAGATAATACAATAAATATTGTACAATTTTAAATAAAAAATCTAACCTTCTATTTTACAGTATCTATAAATTATAATAAAAAATATATATAGATCCTTAGCCAATCAGCCAGTTTTAAATTTAATACAATTCATACAAATAATTATATTTTTATATATTTTGTAATTCTATATTGTAATTGACACCCAGTTGGAAGAACACTTATATATATCTTTCAATATCTAATGATCGTATAATTTTATTAGACTGAACGTAATTTGATGTTCATATCATTAAGACAAATCACATTCTCAAACTCTGTCAAAGTTTGTCGTACCTATAAATTTTAATGAATATTGTTGCAATCGGTTGTTTGTATCTGGGTACAATATACATTTATATTAGTATGTACACATTTTTTTAAATATGTATATATTTATTTTCTGTCTTTGTCAATACGATGTATTTTTCAACAATAAAGCAATTTGAATTAGGAACCTGCGAATATCAGGCAGAGACTCCTGTCACTCGTAGCATCTAAATTTGTGTCGATGTATGTAGTGAAAAGAACGTAAGTTGGAACCATATCGATGCTTTCTGACAGTGGTCTCCCTTTGTTATCTGCATGTTCCTATTAAACTTTGTTAAACTCATTGTAAGATATACCTTCTGTGTTAAAAAGTCCGTACCTGTCTAGTATCCTAAAGATATTTTAATAATAAGTAGTTTTCTTTGAATTAAATGTTATATATTCTTTGTATTTGTTAATGCCCTGAAGATTGTATTTGAACAAAATGTTATTCAATTCTTATAATTTGTACCCCTAATACTATTATTAAAATAACTGCTTGCAATATATGTTTTTTTTCAAGGATTTTCAAATGTTAGGTAATTTTCTTTGAATTAAGTGTCTCATTTATTTTTTAATAACTTTTACACCTGATACTAAACTATTATTGAAATACTTGCAATGTTTGTTAAATATTTTTGTATTCTGTAGCATCTTGCAAGATTTTCAAATAAAAGAAATAGTTCAAATAAGTACCTAGTTTTGTTTTCTTCATTGGTCCCCAGCCTAAACTTAAATTTGCCTTTATTTCCAAGATTAAGTTTTGATAGGTATAATTTAATAAATATTTCACTCGTTGTCTACAATATTCGACTCGATAGTGGAAACGGTAAGCATCTGGTATTCATTTGTGATCAGGAGATAACAATGGTTGTAATTCTATAGCAAAAATGGTTTACTCTCTACAGGAAAGAATCGAAATAATTATCCTTTATGAAGAGGTTGGAAAATGCGCACGAAGGGCAGCATTTAAATGAAAGGCATCCTAATTGTAATGTAAGTCATATTTATACTCTCGATTTGGTAGCAAAATTTTTGGAAACTGGTTCGGTGAAAAATAGGAAAAGAACCGACGAGTACTAAATGAGGAAGCTCTAATTGAGGTTTTGGGAACATTTGTTACCGTGTCAACTAGCTCCATACGAATAGTAGCAGAACAGATGGGAATATCACGCGAGACTGTAAGAAGAGCACTGAAAATGCATAAATTTCATTCCTGTAAAATGCAGTTACTTCAAGAGCTCTACGAAGATGATTTTGATAAAAGAATAGAGTTTTGTAAAACCATGTCTGATCAAGTTAACGCCAACCCCAATCTTCTGCTGAATATCTGTTTCAGTGATGACATTTTATTTTATATTTTTTTCTAAATGACAATGTAATAAACACAAATGTTGGTACTGGAGCAATGAACACCAGGTATATTATTCAAGAAGGGCATACGCAATTATTGGTTCTTTATTTAATGAAGGAAACTTGCCAGGCGATCTGTCCCTTAATATGCTTGCAGAGATTATTGATCCTCTTATAAACTCAGGAGCTAGAAACAAACTGATGCAGAAGGTAATTTAGTTTTACAGGAGATGTGTTACATTTCCAGCAGGACGCTGCTACACCTCATTTTTTCTTCTCGTCTGACAGAGATTTCCAGGTCCTTTGATTAACAGAAGGGGAGCAATTGAATGGCCCCCAAGATCACCTGATTTAACTCCTTTAGAATTTTTTCTTTGGTGACACCTTAAATTCGTTGTTTATGAAACACAACCTGCTGATATTGATGATCTTAAAAGGAGAATTACACAAGCATGCCGGTCAATTTCCGGTAAAAGTTTTCCGAAATGTTAGAGAGGAGTTGGGAAACAGACTTTTTACTGTTTACAGTACAATGGACAACATTTTGAAAAGTTTTTAAAATAGTGTACAAGTAGATCTTATGTGTTCTATTTTTAAAATTTCTTGTGCAAATTAAAAGTTATTTATTTTGTAAAAGTCACCTTACCAAAAAAATAAAAAGTTAAACATGTAGACTTGATATTCCTCCTGTTATTTAACTTGATAGAATAATTTTTGTTTAATAAATTAGGGTACCATTGGGAAGATAATTAAACGCCCTTTAAAATGATGTGCCTCTTGACCCCTTTTCCCATTTAAGATTTAAGGGTAACAACTACCCCTCCTAGGAGGTTGAGCCACGATGAGTGTTAAAAGTATTTATTGTAGGTGTCCTCCTTGAAAATAAAATTGACGGGTTTTTGCGATTTTTCACATTATTTAATGGAAGAAAGATATTTAATTTGGGAAGTTTTCGGTGTCACCCTGTATGTATATCACTTGTTACATAAACACTCATAAAGAAAAAAATTAATACAAAAATTTAAAGACTACTCGTTAGATGAATTTATAAATAATTTTTAATATTTCAATCAATTTTTACGTACCTATATGTGAGCATTGTATTTCGTTTATCTATGATATGATGAATGTTTTTTTGAATGCCTATGTTGTATTCAGCTAACCTTATGAAATTTAGTTATTTATTAATATAAAACTAATTTTGTAACCTGTCTCATCTCATCGGAAGATAATCTAAAGAGAATAATATAAATGTATGTATAGTTGCCCCTTAACGCCAACGCAAATAATTAGACGTCCCTGGCCGCACTAGCTATACTTAAATTATCTCAACTAATACACAATCTTGTTTAATTGTGTATTCCTCTTATTAAAAAAGTATTCGTAATTTACATTTAATTATATGTATATTTTTATTGAATTAATAAAAAAAACTGAGTACAATCCTGGAAACACTCAACTGCGCAGACTCTCCGCCTCCCCGGCAGGTTCTCCTTGTGTAAACGTTTTCTGAAATGACAGTTCCTATCTCCCCTCCTCTCATATCTATGGTAAGTCGTCCTTGAACTAAAATCAAAGTTCGGTTACAATGTCTCTAAAGTTCTAGGTGGTCCTGGTGTTAAACTGGAATTTAGAGATGGATATTAGCAAATCTGTAACTGTTATGTACATTTACGGATTTGTTACTAACCATCTCTAAATTCACGCGATATAACCGAACTTCGATTTTCGTTCAAGGACGACTTACCCAAGTCCGACTCAGCTGAGTTTTGTTTATAAATACGGGCCTCAATTACTAACGAGAAATCAAAAGGTCTGTTCTGGTTCTTCAGAAATATGTTAAAAACTCTCCGAGTACTACCTGGCCAGTAAAAAGTTTAAAAGTTTTACGCGACAAATAATTGGGTAGTCAACTGTTCCGCTGGATCTTAGACGGTTTGCAGCGAATTTCGAAGAAACCAGAACAAGCCTTATAGGTCCGTGTGGCCCGTATTTATAAACAAAACTCAGCTGAGTCGGACTAGGGCATAGATAAACTAATAAAGAAGATGGTCGGATTCTGTGTTAATCTTTGGAAACGTAGTGCTGCGAATTAGTATGGAACGGATCTTTTTTGAACTACACCGGCTGATTGATTTGTCAGTAAGAGGCATAAAAAAAGAAGAGTGTTAACGTAACCGCGGTTCATTTAAATATCTTTATTTATTTATTTATATTTTTTGGGGTTCATTACTTTAAAAAGAAAAACTAATATTTATATTAAAATATTGTATTTAACATATATATTAGTTTTTTTTAGTTATAAAACCCCAAAAAATGTATACAAAAATGTAGACAAAAAATATTTACACTGAAATAAAATATAAGACAAATATATTTAAATTATTTATTATACAGTAATACATACATAATGTGTTAATAAAGAACAATTGTAAGTGAAATTAATACTAGTTTCCCCACATTCTTGTAAAAATGGACCATACTTTGATGGGCGTCAGGTGTTTCCTATAAAAACAAAACAAAAAGTGTACATATATGTTATTGAACAATTTCTCTTATCAAAATGTTGACCATTTTTATAAAACTAAGTTATTTTTAATTATTTGACGAAGATTGAGAACGACGCAGTCAACATATCCAACAATTTTGTCATTAACTGTATCAAAAGTGAGTTTTTTGGTTAGAGCTATTTCGTCGAACATTAAAATACAATTCCTATCAATTTCTGGCATTTTTCTAACAATTTCTTTAAATCTGGAAAACACTGAATCATTTATCCCCGTTTCAAAATGTAAATCACTTAAAATTTGTTGGATAGTAGATTTACTAGGCAACGAAATGCATTTTCTTAAAAAATTATATGCTCTTGGATCATTTTTTTATAATGCTAAAGAAAAAATTTTATTCTGAGTGGTCCAAGAGGGTTTCTTTCTCTTACAATTTTCTAAACTACTTTTAAAGAATTTAATTCCAATCGGATCTAATTTATTATTAAAATCTGAAAATAACTGAGTTTTGGATAATTCAAAGGCTTTCTTGATTTTATTTTTGGAAACACGTAGAGCTTTCTTTAGCTTACAAATTCTAACGTTTTGTTCTCTATTAATAAAATACAGCTTTTTCTCTTTGGGACTTAAATTTTTGACTTTACTTTCATTTATTTGTTGCAAAACAGTTTTTCTCCGTATGGAGGGTTGTTCAAATTGTACATCACTAATATTTAGTTTACGTTTGCAACTAATTTCTTGATTTTCGTTGCTGATTAGCAAATCTATCTTATGCTGCTGTGTTTGTGCTTCAGCCTCAATATATTCTGAAATCTGGCTCTCGGGTTGTATATTTGAACTGGATGCATAATTATCTAAAGAAATTGGTAAAGAATGTACAACTAGTCGTTTACGTTTTGAGGAAACCTTACTAAAAGACTGGCAAAAAATGATCTTCACAAAGATAGCGAGTATTATTATCATCTAAAGTTAAATTTAAATTCTTAAACCAGTTCTGGCGAACTTTAACATCAGAAGGAAAATGAAAAAATGCTTTATTTGAATAACCAACTTGCTGAATATTAGAATAATACTTATTTAAACAATTAGGAGCTGAACAAGAATACTTAACTATACCCGGGCCAGACATTTTTGTTTCAAATATTAGAAAAGGAATTGTTGAAATATGAAATTAGATACCTATATATCGTTAAGGCTAAGAAAACAATGATAAACAAAGTCCTTAAATACTTAATATTAAATTAAAGTTAATACTTACTAATTACATCAAATCAGCACCGTTTGTTTCTTAACCTAAAAATAACTTACCTACCTATGTAACTTACATCATAAAATAAAAATAAGTTTTATTTTAATTATTTTATCATATCTCGCCTTCCGCCATCACGTTTTTCATTTTTTACAAGGTTGTCAATCCCGTCTTTTAAAAATATCAGCAATAGTATGGACATTGTATGGATGGTATGGTGCGCATGTAGATTGATAAAAAATTAAAATAAAATGAATTTGAAATAACTATCATCTCATGAAAGTGTACGGAAACCGGCAACATCGCTTTCATACTATTGCGATGGTGGCGCTAACTAATAGTATGCTGGGAACTACGCCGTGTTGACAGTGGCGGGCATTTAATAAATTCATCTTGTTTTATATTAATTTATCTATGGACTAGGGTAAGTCGTCCTTGAACGAAAATCGAAGTTCGGTTATATCGCGTGAATTTAGAGATGGTAGTAACAAATCCGTAAATGTACATAACAGTTATAGATTCGCGAATATTCATCTCTAAATTCCAGTGTAACACCGGAACCACCTAGAACTTTAGAGACGTTGTAACCGAACTTCGATTTTAGTTCAAGGACGACTTACCCAAGTCCGACTCACGTAAGTTCTGTTTATAAATACGGGCCACACCACAAAGCACGTATCTTCTAGAGACCCCACGCCAATGTTAAACTTTTAAACCAAATTAGCGCCACCTTGTGTTTGGAGCTGGAACTAAAATGACAATTGACAGATGGCGGTAAATTCAAATTGTAATTTTTAGGAGTAGGTAGTAGTTTAAATTATTTCCACATAAATTATTTTATAAAATAAAGAATGGAACTAGTAAGTTCGAAACTTTTATTTTACAAAATAATTTAGGTCGATTATACCAAATTTGAGGAATTAATTTGTTATAAGCAGGGGTCTGATGTGGAGAGTTGGTTCTCCATATTATTATTAAATAAATATAAGATATATCAATAAATATTATTAGATAAAAATAAAAACAAATAATAATACATATTTAACGAATACTTACTCTCAAATCTTTAAAATACCTATCAATAATTTAAATGTGAAGTAGATACTAGGATATTACATTTTATTAACACTAAAATAATATATTTTATAAATGTCTTTTAAACCGAGGACAAATGTAATATAGGTATTGTATTAAAAGGTGAATCCTTTTAACTATTCATTCAATGATAAATAGGTATTTTCCTTCCAAATACAGATGGTGGTATTACTCCACTGCTTTGTGTATTACTCTCTTATGTGAAAAATAATTTCGGAATCTAGTCCAGTGATAAATTGATTATCAATTAGTTGTTATACCCGTTTGTCTTTTTATGATGCAGATGCATGGTGAATCAATGAAGTTTTTCTCGAAGTTTTCAACGTAGCACCCACAGGTAGCACCAAAATTATTGCAAAACACAGTAGCAAATAGAAAAGCAAAACATCACAATTTTGCAAATAACTAAGACGAAACTATAAACAGAAACCAAAAGACAAAGCCAATAAAAAATCACTAAAATCAGACGGAAAAATGAGATTAACCAAAAACATAAATAAATACACGTCACATCTTTGGAGTCTTTGGTTAAGTTTTTCTCCCATAAAGCAGTGTTACCAATACCCAAACTTGAAATTATACGGTGGCTAGGTACAAAAGATACGCTTTTTATACGCCTTTGTAGATTTACCTTTGCAGCCACATCTTTGCATTTGAGAATATCAAATTTGTGTTGCTGCCAGATTTTTGAGATTGGGCACTGCCCACAGAATAAATGTAGCAAAGCAGATTCGTTCAGACAGGCTGCCAAAAGTTTCTAAGTGCATTTTAACAATACGAACAAAATTAGTTCGGTGAATCCCCGGCTCCGGGCCTTTTTTCATTGGTCAATAACATGGAGTGTGGCGTTCTCTAAAATAAGCAGTCAAGAAGTGCCAGTCAGTCACTGTTTAATAAAAGTAGAGCAGAAGAGACACACTGAAACACCTTAATTGTCCAAATAAACTTAGGAGTCTCTCAAACTTATTTCTAAAATAAATGGAAATCTAGAAAGATCCATAGTATTTCCCAGAATGTACGGAAATTATACGGAACTTCAAAGAGTTAGAAAAAGATACGCCGGCAAGTCAGAATATACGAAAATCGTATAATTATACGCAAATTGGCAACACTGCCATAAAGCTTAAAAATGGAGTAAGAAATCAGAATTTTACCAGTAGCCCCATCTAGAGTTTGGAGCAAATAGCATATAAAATGTCAGTTGTCGGTTTTGACCTTGGTCATTCACGTGGAACCTCTATGTGCTTTGTGGGCCACACGGACCTTTTGATTTCTCGTTAGTAATTGAGGCCAGGGGTAGTATTCTCGAATCACGAATACCGTCATTCGCATACGTGTTTTACAATGTGTCTCACTTTGTTGAACGAAAACCAAGTGAGACAAATCATAAATCTCGCATGCGAATCTATATTCGTGACTCGAGAATACTACCCCAGGGGTAGTATTCTCGAATCACGAATACCGACATTCGCATACGTGTTTTACAATGTGTCTCACTTTGTTGAACGAAAACCAAGTGAGACAAATCATAAATCTCGCATGCGAATCTATATTCGTGACTCGAGAATACTACCCCCGGGGTAGTATTCTTGAATCACGAATACCGACATTCGCATACGTGTTTTACAATGTGTCTCACTTTGTTGAACAAAAACCAAGCGAGACAAATCATAAATCTCGCATGCGAATCTATATTCGTGACTCGAGAATACTACCCCTGTATTTATAAAGAGGGAAAACGATTATCCTAAACAAAACAATTGTTGATCTTAAAAAGTAAACTATCACTTTTTTGTTTATGATTATTTATTTCACAAGAATAATTGTATTATTCAATAATTAATGCAAATAAAGATAAACTATAATTAATTTCCAAATCCTAAATAGCTGTGCTTATATGTATTAAAGTAAAAGACAATTCACAAAAAAAGAAGAATATAAAAATAACAAAACAATCTACCATACAAGTGGTTATTCTGTGCTACAACCTACAACCTGATAAAAAACTAGTAAAAGGCTAAAAGGATACAGGAGAGGACTATAATTTTTGTAAAATATTAAATTTGTTAGAAAAATGAATTCTGAAAACCCCAATAATGATGAAGGAGAAGATAATATTAAATATACCAACGAACAAAAAATAGTAGCTGCTGTTTGGATCCACGAAACCGTACACAACAATCAGACTTTAGATGATATCAAAAACAATTTCAAAATTCGGTTTAAATTGAAACCCCCAAAGACAACCGATTTAATTATGTGGGAAAATCAACTATTTTCAAAAGGTGAAATTAAAAATGATGAACAAACCGACGAAGACAAGGATAATAATTTGAATATAGATATAGATGATGAGTTATCTGACGGAGGAAGTAGTGAAGATGAAAATTCTGATTAAAATCAATATTTATAGGCTATATTTTGTCTAGAAATAAAGCTTTCCAAATATAAATGTTTTTTAAAATTTAAAGTTATAGGTACGTACCTTTTAAACAGTTTTACTGGCTAAAAACCAAGTGTTTTACCAATATTTATGTCTGGTTTGAGCTTTTCTGTAGTTAACAAAAATTAGGTAGGTATTCAATATGTTCACAGAATACTATAACATGAAGTCACTCTTGACTATCATTAGCAATTATTTTCTTATCTGTTATGTTTATGTAGTTTTAAAATATTCAAATTTAATTCCAAGGGTAATATTTTTACCTCTAATTTTACATATTGAAAATAAGAGAACCTAATTGAATTTCAAACTTGTAGTAGTCATGTGTGAGTTGGTTAGATGAAAAGATAAAAGAAAGAAGGTCCTTTAAATCTTACAAAGATATATATTTTTTCAATGCGGCTGGTTCCAAAGTTATCACTCTTCATCTTCTGCCATGTTTAGTGGGTCAGAGAATAAAAGGGAATTGATGAATTTCCATTAGTCGCAAAACGGAACAATGATTTAATTTAAGAATTATTAACAATACTAATGCACTAATAAAACTAATATTTAATTAATCATCTGAAATTCTTCAATAGCCATTAAATATTCCCTCCTTTGGTGGAATCCACCATTCACTAATAATTTATCTTTTTGTGACATTTGATGCTATTACATCCTAAAAAGGGACAATAAGGAACTATCATACCTTTGTGGATTTTTATCACATGAATCATTGAAATTGTCATTAAAGATGAAACCATACCGTGTAGTGCTATTGAATTAGAGGGTAGAAATTGGAAATAAGGGTCAAAAAGCACCCCTTACAGTTTTTTAATTATATAAAGTATTTAAGTACCTACATAGTATTAAATCTTGTATGATGGTGTGGAACCCTACATGCACAAGTCCGACTCGCACTTTGCCCATTTTTTAAATATTTTATTGATTTATATAAATAATAAATCTCTAATTTTATTTGAACACATTTGTGCTCTAAATCATTTCCATGAAATTTACATAAATTATTGTTCACCTTGAATTCAATTTGAATTCTTCCAAAGTAGAACGGACATTTTGTGAAATATAGACATTTAAGAGTCAACAAGGAAAATATAGGTTTCTGAAAAATAGTGTTCAAAAAATGATTATTAATATAAGGATAAGGAGGATTTTGTTTCTTGAGACAAAAGAAAATGATTTAAGTGCTTCAAACATTTTTAATATCTTTTTAATAACAGGAAATAAAGGCAGCCGTCTAGTCTTTGAGTGATATAAAATAATCTCATATTCTGTTCCAACAAATTCACAAAAGTCCTTAAGCCATTCAACTCATCATCATATATACCTATCATATTATAAATGCAAAAGTTTGGATGGATGGATGGATGTGTGGATGGATGTTTGTTGCTCAATCACGCAAGAACGACCCAACGAATCTGGATGAAATTTGGCACAAATGATTATAGTCTGGAATAGCACATAGGCTTTTTATCCCGAAAAAATGTACGATCCCGGTGGGATCGATTTGTTTTTCACAGAGCAAGGTGATCGGACATAATTTTTTGCATAGTGGTAGTGAAACATGAAAATTTAAAATACTGCATAAATAAATAATGATGTGGTTCAGGATTTTTGGTTTTAAACATTTTAAGGGAGGGAAACGGGAGTTAAAAGTTTGCATGGAAGTATCGATTTTTTTTACTTTCCTATCTGTATACAGATATAAGGAAAGTATAGGAATCATGATTTTTTTCGACCTCGAGTTTTCGACGGATTTTTACGTTTTGAGGTCCCTTGAATCCGTTTTGACTATTTTTGCGATGATGTCTGTGTGTCGCATAACTCATGAACCGATACACAGAAAAACACCAAATTTTAAACTTAAGCTTTGTTCCAGTGTCCAATGAACTGATTAGATTTTGAGCAGAGTCGGAACATCTGGGAGGTACTTTATAGGTGGTCATTTTTATATTTTATGGAATATTTTATGGAATATATCTGTTATTTACGTTTGGGGAAGAAAATTCTTCAAATAAAAGTTACTTCTTATATTATTATCTATAATTTTTGTTCTATACAAAATTTTCCTAATATGGTCCGTATTCGAGAAATTTGACAGAATGTAAAAAAAAAATTATAAAAATTATTCAAATAAAAGTTGTTTGTAATATAATTCTCTATAATTTTTATCCTATACATAATTTCTATTAAATGGACCGTATTCGAGAAATTTGAGAAAATTGTAAATTTTGAAATTTGAAGAAAACTCAAAAACGGATAAAAAACATTAAATTTTAAACTTAAGTTTTATTTCGGCCTGACGTGAAATGATTAGATTTTGGACAAAGTCAGAACATCTGGGGGGTACTTTATGGGAGGCCGTTTTTATATTTTATGGAATATATCTGTTATTTATGTTTGGAGAAAAAATTGTTGAAATAAAAGTTAGTTCTAATACTATTATCTATAATTTCTGCTTTATAACAAAATTTCCTGAAATGGTCCGTATTCGAGAAATTTGACAAAACGTGCAAAATTCTGATTTTTATGAAAATTGTGGAACTAAAAGTTGTTTGCGATATCGATCTCTATAATTTTTGTTCATACATGATTTTTCTAAAATGGACCGTAATAAAAAAATTGTAGGAAATTTAAATTTTTCAATATTTTCGTTTTCAATGAATATCTATAGAAAAATGTTTCGAGGTAGATATATGTGGACAATGTATATATTTAGTTTGTCCTCTAAACATTTATAGAGATGCTGCAATAGGTTGTACAAAATAACCGGGAAAAGCCTATAATAACTAGATAGGAAAGTCATGTGTTGGACACATCAGATTTTTTATAGCTAGGAACTTGAAAATTGGAATTATAGCAACTCATTACAAATAAATAATGATGTATTTCAGGTTTTTGTATTTCCATATTTTAAGAGGGAAAATGGGGGTAAGAGGGGAAATGAGGAAAACAAGGAAAATGTAGGAAATTGGGGAAATAGGCGAAATGTGTGGGAGTGAAAGTTTGTATAGTAGGAACTTGAAAATTGAAATTGTAGGTACATACTCTTCATAAATAAACAGACATGTTTCAAAGTATTCTGATTTTACATATTAAGGGAGGAAACGGAAGGTGAAAGTTTGAATGAGACTTTCGGTTTTTTAATTGTAGAAATTTGAAAATTGGAATTGTAGCTACCCATCATAAGTAAATATAATTACGTATTTCAAGGTTTTTGGATTTTCACATTTTAAGGAAGAAGGAAAATAGGGAGTATCTTAAAAATAATAAAAAAAATAAATAAAAATAACATAAATATAAATAAATAAAAATAAATAAATAAAAATAAATAAAAATTATTAAAAATTATTAAAAATTATTAAAAATTATTAAAAATTATTAAAAATTATTAAAAATTATTAAAAATTATTAAAAATTATTAAAAATTATTAAAAATTATTAAAAATTAATTATTAAAAATTATTAAAAATTATTAAAAAGTATTAAAAATTATTAAAAATTATTAAAAATTATTAAAAATTATTAAAAATTATTAAAAATTATTAAAAATTATTAAAAATTATTAAAAATTATTAAAAATTATTAAAAATTATTAAAAATTATTAAAAATTATTAAAAATTATTAAAAATTATTAAAAATTATTAAAAATTATTAAAAATTATTAAAAATTATTAAAAATTATTAAAAATTATTAAAAATTATTAAAAATTATTAAAAATTATTAAAAATTATTAAAAATTATTAAAAATTATTAAAAATTATTAAAAATTATTAAAAATTATTAAAATTATTAAAAATTATTAAAAATTATTAAAAATTATTAAAAATTATTAAAAATTATTAAAAATTATTAAAAATTATTAAAAATTATTAAAAATTATTAAAAATTATTAAAAATTATTAAAAATTATTAAAAATTATTAAAAATTATTAAAAATTATTAAAAATTATTAAAAATTATTAAAAATTATTAAAAATTATTAAAAATTATTAAAAATTATTAAAAATTATTAAAAATTATTAAAAATTATTAAAAATTATTAAAAATTATTAAAAATTATTAAAAATTATTAAAAATTATTAAAAATTATTAAAAATTATTAAAAATTATTAAAAATTATTAAAAATTATTAAAAATTATTAAAAATTATTAAAAATTATTAAAAATTATTAAAAATTATTAAAAATTATTAAAAATTATTAAAAATTATTAAAAATTATTAAAAATTATTAAAAATTATTAAAAATTATTAAAAATTATTAAAAATTATTAAAAATTATTAAAAATTATTAAAAATTATTAAAAATTATTAAAATTATTAAAAATTATTAAAAATTATTAAAAATTATTAAAAATTATTAAAAATTATTAAAAATTATTAAAAATTATTAAAAATTATTAAAAATTATTAAAAATTATTAAAAATTATTAAAAATTATTAAAAATTATTAAAAATTATTAAAAATTATTAAAAATTATTAAAAATTATTAAAAATTATTAAAAATTATTAAAAATTATTAAAAATTATTAAAAATTATTAAAAATTATTAAAAATTATTAAAAATTATTAAAAATTATTAAAAATTATTAAAAATTATTAAAAATTATTAAAAATTATTAAAAATTATTAAAAATTATTAAAAATTATTAAAAATTATTAAAAATTAATTATTAAAAATTATTAAAAATTAATTATTAAAAATTATAAAAAAATATAAAAAATGATTTAAAAAATCTATTATTTTATTAATATTTAGTGGTGTTTATATTTTTATTTTTGGACTATACACCTGTGTTGGAGTTTTTATAAAATCGTTAATTTTATTTTTTGAAAACCAAGCCACAAAACGGCATAGACAAATCGTATAATTATTTTCATCAAATTTCAAATAAATTATTACTTTTTATTTGAATTATAAAAAGAAATATTATTGTGTGAATGGTTTATTTTAAACATTTTGGATTAGCTTCTTGCTAAATTCGGAGTACACTTTGTTTATATCCCGAAAGATTTTGAAATATTGGCAAGCGTGGAGTGAGCCGCAGTTCTGCTGATGGTAAACAATTTTTACTGTTTACACACAAAATCGTTAGAATAAATAAATGAACCGAGCCTAAACTGAAATTAAAGACTAATGGTAAGATTTTAGAGTAATATTCTGCAATTATCATTCACTATTTTTAATTTAATTGCAGCTTTGTCCACCCTACATTTTAAAGCAGTTTATTACAAACAAAAACAACTCAGATATAAAGTCAAAGGGCTTTACTAAAAGAACATACTGTGATGTTAGTTTATTTTCAAACAACAGTTTATTTATTAATAATTTATTTAAACACTTATTTATTTTAAACAATACTATTTTAATTTATATATACTTCGAATGTTTTTAAACTGATCACTATTTATATTCACCACTGTCTATCTACTAATTACTATTTATCTTCACTGTCCATATATCAACTGATTGCACCGAGTTCTTCCGCCAATTTATATACAAATTTAAAAAAAATGGTGGAGGCTCCAGAACGTTCTAGTAATTTTCACATATTCTCTCCAATACACTAGAAACATTATCTCGTCCTTTCTCGAACATCATCGAAAACACGTCCACCATAGTCGTCCCATAGGTTTGGTCTTAAGGGGTTCAATTATGTATAACAAGCGGACAAGTTGAGCCTCAAAGGCCAAATAATACAGAGAGGGACTTGGAGTATTAGAGCATGACTGAATAATGAAATGGCTCACATTACAATACATTTAAAAAAAGGGTTTGCTACAGGAAGTTTTTACTAAAAAGTACATAGTTACATATAATTTTAAAGAAGAAAACATAAGGGCCGTTTAGAAGTTTGTAAAGCATTCTTAAGATATTTGAGTAAAATGTGCTTTCTTTACCTCAGAAATACTCTAAAGTATCCCTTGCTGGGGATTTCAACTTTAAAAAAGTACAACACACCAAATCCCAGAGATATCCACAGAATATCTTTTGTGGATATCCAATATATCTATAGGATATCAGAAATATTCCGTGGATCTAATATGGATATCCAAATGTCCGTCTATATCCAGAATATAGAAGATATCCTAATGGATATTCAGCAAAATATCTAATGGGTATCTTCCAGAAAATACAAGAAATCCCAGAGATATCCACAGAATATATTTTGTGGATATTCAATATATCCAATATGGATATCCAACCAAATGTCCGTCTATATCCCAGGATATAGAAGATATTCGGATATTCAACAAAATATTTTATGGGTATCTTTAGTAGAGGTTTATAAGTAACCAATGATTATTGAATAACGTCGAAAGAAAATAGCAGAGATAAAAAATATTTTCAACACTCAAAATATTTTCAACACTCTGCCTTTGATTTTGCCCACCAAGGAGAAAGTCATCCTTATTAGGACTCTTCAGCAATAAATGGAAGTTCTCGACTCCAGTCTCTAATGGAGTCTGTAGGCAAAGAATACCTACCCAAGAAGCGAAACTGAATGAGTTTTCGTATGTACCAAAGCAAGGGAACTTAATACACTGGGAAACGTATAAAAATTAATCAGTTTTTGTCGTTCGGTTCATAAGAATTAAACACATACTAAAGTAAAAATGACAGAAAAATCTTACTATGTTCATTATGTCAAATATATTAATATAATAACGAAATAAGTACTGTAGGAAACAGTCACTACACAATAGCGCAAGTTGATAACGGCCATTATTCAAATAGGAAATTTTGAAAACAATTATGGTACAGTGGTGCAAGGACCATTCACTGTCTATCAATCCCAAGAAGACAGAAATAATCCTTTTCACAAGGAAATGATGAAAATGGAATTAAAACCTACAGATCTCCTAAACACAAAACAAAACTTTGCAACAGAGGTGAAGTATCTAGGTAACACCTTTGACAAGTTAACATGGAACTCACAATTAGAAAACAAAGTCAAAAGAGCATACATTACTTATGAACAATGCCACCAAACCGTGGTGCGCACCTGGGGTGTTTCTTTCCCAGAGTCGTCACATGGACTTACATGGCCATCATACGACCTATGCTAACATACGGTGCAGTTGTACGGGAGAACCGAAAATCCAAAAATTGACAGCTATCCGCAAAATAGAACAAATTCGAATAACAGCATGTCTCAACATAAGAGGAACTATGAAAACCACACCAACCAGAGCCATGGAAGTCGTTCTTAGTCTCATTACCCGTGATATTTACATCAAGGAGGTTGCTCTGATGATAATGACACGCGCCTATGCACGGTTGGAATAGAATCTGACGTACGATCTGGTGAGGCGAGTGAAGTGAGTCGTTTTTGGCAAAAGGCGCTCGATACGCTCCAACTGCTTCAAGCGAACATGAACCTTATCTCACCGAGTTATATCTTCCATAAGCCATATGAAGTTATAACAGAACAAATGGAAGAGTTGGAAGTGGCAGGTACGATACATATCTACACAGACGGTTCTAAAACAAAACAATGCTCAGGGTGTGGAATATACTCCAATTCCTTAAACCTCAACATAAACTGCGCAATAGTGCCAATGTAGTTCGTTCACGGAGTTCACGGAGGTTCTCATAGCAGCAAAAGAAATCGTTGATAGGAACATACTTATCCATACAGATAGCAGAAAAGCACTTCTTACCCTAAACAGATTACGAATTTACTTAGGGTTAGTACTAGAATGTCACGTAGCTTTGGCAAGGGTATCCATCCAAGATGGAGCAAAGGTGACGCCACAACTAAAGGTAGCCTTATTGCTGATTCACTAGCCAAGATGGCGGCCAACCAAATACTTTTTGTACCTGGCCCTTCTATAAGACTGACAACATTGGTAGTGACACCTAAATAAAGAATAATCTCTTGTGAAATTGAAGGAAAGATGGGATGAAACAAGAATCTGCTGAGTTACCAGGGAGATTTTAAGTTATCCTGACAACACTACAACAAACAAATACTTGACTTTGATTAGACAGAATCTGCGTCTGATCACAAGCATTCTGACTAGTCATTGCCAAGTACGGAAGCATCTCCATATCATGGGACTGTCAGAATTCGCACCCTGCAGGGAGTGCAAACAAAAAGATGAAACCATTGAACATATCCTCTACGGTTGCCAGTCGCTCTTATTTATTAGACGATTTGGTTTCGGCGAGTATTGGCTAACACCGGCCGATATAAGAGCAGGGACCAGGACCGAACCGTTATTAACCGAAAACCGGACCGGAACCGAAATGTTTTAGATGGACCGGAACCGAACCGAACCGATAATATATTAAAAATATTTTTTATGGACCGGACCGTACCGAACCGAAATAAAAATAAATTTTTTCGGTTTTTTTCGGTTTTTTTTCGGTTCTTGTGTCTTTTTCATATGCTTTTTTGTTGGCTGGAATAGCTGATTCACGTGACCAGTAAGACTCACTGAGTCACTGAACACTGAACCCCATAGTTTTTATGACTGAAAGTAGCTGAATAATAAAACCACACCACACATCGGAAAAAAGACAAATAAAGTGAAAGTAGGTAACATTTTTCATATATAATTACATAATATATATTGTCTTTCTAATAGGCCTTAAATACGTTCATACTATTGGGCATTTGGCCTTTACAAGTCAATCTTATCCTGTCAGATTGTACAGGGTTATACATTATAAATTACCCACCCCTTATTATCGTTATTATTGCCTATAGAAACAGTCACAAATAAAAGTTGAGTGGTTATAACTGTTTTTTTTGTTAAAATGCTATCAAATGTACAGTAGCGTGCAGATTTCAGGGGATACAAATAATAAATTTTTTAAATGGGATACCCTGTATATTTTTACATTTTTATAATCCTCTCGATGAGATGATTTCAACGATGTATCATACTTGATGTCTAATCTGGATAATAAAAGATCTACAGCCACATGAAAAATCACATTTTTGGAAATTGGAAATCTCATCTGACTTCTGAGTAAAAAAAAAAGGGATTTTTCAGGTGGCTGTAGATGTTTATTATTCAGATTAGACATCATCGTTGAAATCAGCTCGTTGAGAGAATTATAAAAATGTAAAAATATACAAGGTATCCCCGAAAATCTGCACGCTACTGTACATTTGATAGAATTTTAACAAAAAACAGTTATAACCACACAACTTTTATTTGAAACTTTTTTTTTCAATATGCATTAACGATAATAAGGGGTGGGTAATTTATAATGAATAACCCTGTACATACCTACTATAAAAAAATCAATCGAACCGAAATAACTGAACCGAACCGAAAAAAATTTGGTAGAACCGGACCGAACCGAAATTTTCTTTTGAGAACCGGAACCGTACCGGAACGGATTTTTTTAAATGTGAAAAGAACCGGAACCGAACCGAACCGTCAATTTCATTTCGGTCCGGGTCCCTGTATAAGAGAAGCACCTCTTGGCGACGTTGTCAACTACATTAAATGTGTAGGCTGGCTCATGAGATAGGAGGTGCCTATCATTTTCTGAGGATACACAATGGACATAGTGAGGCCTAGGTGCCGTGGGGTAACCCACCCTCTGTGGGGACAACATCTAAAAATGGCAAAGGAGGTTAAATATCTTGGAATCACTCTCGATGCTTCTGTAGCTATATAGAAAAAACAACAGAAAAAGCTGTAAGAATACTATGGGCCTGTAGACGGATGGTAGGGAACACTTGGGGGCTTAAACCAAGTATGATGCACTGGCTTTACACTATGGTTGTAGTACCGGTCATAACTTACTCATCAGTCATATGGTGGCACAAGACTAAAAGCATAACAGCTAACAGAAAATTAGACAAAGTACAAAGACTAGCCTGCCTAATAATAACAGGGGCATTTAGAACTACGCCCACAGCAGCAATGGAGCTACTGCTAGGTCTTCCTCCACTACACCTTGTGGTGGAGAAGGAGGCTATGGCAGCGGCATACAGGCTCTTTACTAATGGATTTGGATGGGAACTTTCGAGAAAAGGACACCACACAATGATATTAGAGAAATTAAAACAAAATCCGGTACTAAGAATGCCATCGGATAGAACGCCCATTATTCACGACTTCAAGAAACCTTTTGATATTCAAATACCAGAAAGGGCCAAAAGCCGGGAAAAAAGGAAAAAACAAAACGAATCAATCTGGTATACAGACGGTTCGAAAATGAAAAACAGCACAGGAGCTGGGATCTACCATGTAAACTCAGGGAGGACAATTAGTTTGAACCTGGGGTCACTGACAACAGTCTTCCAGGCTGAAGTAGCAGCAATAAATGCCTGCGCCAAAGTCATGCTAAATGACTCTCTTAGAGATAAGAGAATCGTTATCATGACAGACAGTCAGGCAGCCCTTAAAGCACTAAAAAGGGTAGAAGTACAATCTAAATCAATATTTGATTGCCAACAATCCCTCCAGGCTCTGGCAGAACATAACAAGGTTACCCTTGAATGGGTGCCAGGACATGAGGGAGTGTTTGGAAACGAGAAAGCAGACCTCCTAGCAAGGAAGGGAGCGGAAAAAACTCTTATTGGACCAGAACCCACATGTGGTATCTCATACCAACATGTTAAATGGGTGTTAAAGGAACAAATAAAAAGAGAACACCATAGGCTCTGGATAGAACTTCCTGGACTTAGACAGTCCAAAAGATTCATAGAGGGGCCATCCACGAGCAGACAACATCAACTGCTAAACCTTAGCAGAAGCGAACTCAAGGCCGTAATAGGACTCCTTACGGGACACTGCGGCCTTAGAAGACACCTAAATCTCTTAGGGATATCTGATGACTCCCTATGTAGAATATGTGAAGAGGAGGACGAAACTCCTATTCACATACTATGCCACTGCCGGAACCTTAAATGGGAACGGGAATGGTACTTCGGGGTACAATATCCGGAACCTGAAGAAATCGCGAAAGCGCCCATCAGACATATTCTTGAATACATCAAGAAAATCAATCTGATGGGATAGAAACTGTGAGGGGTACAATAAGCCTAGAGCTTCAGTACAAGTGGGCTTTGAACCACGCCCTAATTCAGATGATGATGATGAACCCACCCTCTACACGTTACATATCCAGAAGTACTGTAGGTAGCTGTAAATGCATTTCGATTGCATCCTGATAGCAGCGACTTGGTTTCTCGAAGTGAATTTGTCATATCTTCTAATTTTTGTTTTGTATAATTGTTTATTTACTGTTTTAATTTGACTGGTTTGAAAAACAAAAAAAAATAACATATTTAAATAAAAGAGTAAGAAATTAAACGATGCGTAATACGTAGACGTAAATTATTATTATTATTATTATTATTATAGGTAAAACTGATTTAGAAATTAAAACAAAACATTGACAGCCAGATGCAAGAACGTTCAATAAAATTTACGAATAACGCAATGTATTTTTTTTGTAATTCAAATTTTCAAACTATCTAATTTCTAATTACTACTTAGTTAAATACAACTACTTAACTAGACTGCAATTTTCACAAAACGCTAATAATAATATACCAAACGTTGCTCTGGTTGCTCTACATAAATTGACAGCTTCTAAAACACTGAGAAAACTTGGCAGTTTTTTGTCCACGAATCGCCCATTTAGGCCCGTATTTATAAACAGAACTTACGTGAGTCGGACTTGGGTAAGTCGTCCTTGAACTAAAATCGAAGTTCGGTTACAACGTCTCTAAAGCTCTAGGTGGTTCCGGTGTTACACTGGAATTTAGAGATGAATATTCGCAAATCTATAACTGTTATGTACATTTACGGATTTGTTACTACCCATCTCTAAATTTACGCTATATAACCGAACTTCGATTTTCGTTCAAGGACGACTTACCCAAGTCCGACTCAGCTGAGTTTTGTTTATAAATACGGGCCTTAGGTCCGTATTTATAAACAGAACTTACGTGAGTCGGACTTGGGTAAGTCGTCCTTGAACTAAAATCGAAGTTCGGTTACAACGTCTTTAAAGTTCCAGGTAGTTCTGGTGTTAAACTGGAATTTAGAGATGGATATTAGCAAATCTGTAACTGTTATGTAAATTTACGGATTTGTTACTACCCATCTCTAAATTCACGCGATATAACCGAACATCGATTTTCGTTCAAGGACGACTTACCCAAATCCGACTCAGCTGAGTTTTGTTTATAAATACGGGCCTTAGTTTCGCTTCTTGGGTAGGTATTCTTTGCTGTAGGACAAAAATTTCGATCGAACTCTATTACGACGGGTCGAGCATGAGTAGATGCGATAGTGGTATCGCCATCTATACTTAGTAAGCAGAATCAAATAACATCTAGTGGATATCCACGATGGTTTGCGTTCGCGCCTAGACTTTGATATATTTAGTGGATGTTCATGGGATATTGAATACACCTTAAAAAAATTAATTTTAAATATCTGAACGGTACTATTAGCCACAATGGCGAGCACAATGGCGTAATTTTTTAATAATTTGTTATATAATTACTATTATTTATGGACATTTGCATGTCTATAAATTACATCTCATGGATATAAAATATATATCTACCATGGACTGGACATTCAGTGGATATTGGGATGTTCAGTAGATATCCAAAGGATTTGGTGTGCTGTCTGGGATGTATATGTAATATCTCCTCTGAGTATTATTGTATGTATATAAACACAATAGATAACTGTTTTTCTCTAATTTGGTACCTATATTTATAGATTATTATAATAAAACTGGGTTGTTGTTTTATTGTTTTTTTTAAGTACGTTATACTCTTTATACATCCTAGAAACTAGTAGAAACTGAAAAATATATTTTTTATTTCTGATATAATTATACATTTTATGTTTCTTCTGAAGTCCAACGGGTAATGGTTTTCTTCTATAAAATTATTTGTTACTACTTTTTACTAAAAACTTCCTGTAGGAAACCCTTTTTTTTTTCAATAATGTAGGGTCTTTTAGTAAAGGTCTTTGATTATTCTTGGTTTTTGTTGTGTTTAATGCGAGGTTTAATGCTTGTAAGAAACCATCTCGTCTGCTTTTAAATGTATAGGGACAAAGCTGCAATTAATTTAATAATAGTGCATGATATTTTCAGAATAATACTCGAAAATCTTACCATAAGCCTTTAATTTTAGTTTAGGCTCGGTCCTTTTATTACTTCTAACGATTTTTGTCTGTAAGAATTAAAAATTGTTTGGCCATTTTTTTAGGCAATAGCAACGACACTACGGCTAGCTACAGGCTTGCAATCTGAAAATTCAAAAACTCAGGAATACGTCATTATTTATTTAAGATTAAGCTACAATTTCAATTATCCCATACAAACTTTCATCCCGCGTTTCCCACCCCTCAAAATGTAAAAATCAAAAACCCTGAAATACATAATTATTTAATGATAAGTAGATAAAATTCCAATTTTCAAGTTTCTACCTTTAAAAAACTGTTTTCCCTACATAAAAGGTGAAAAATCCAAAAACCCTTAAATACGTCATCATTTATTTATGATGAGTAGCTACAATTTCAATTTTCAAGATCCTACCTTTAAAAAACCGATACTCATATAAAAAAGTTCAACCTCCGTTTCCCCGCCAATAAAAGATGAAAATCCGAAAACCTTGAAATACGTTATTATTTATTTATGATGGGTAGTTACAATTCCAATTTTCATGTTTCTGCCTTTAAAAAATCGATACTCATAAAAAAGTTCAACTTTCGTTTCCCCGCCAATAAAAGATGCATTAGCGACAGAATGAGGCAATCTTTTAGGGTACCATTTCGGTAGGCGCGACAGACGACAACAGACGCGAACGAGAACGGTCTCTTCACATCTGATATGAAACATTTCGCACGGCGCGACACTTACGAGAGACAGATCTCGACGACACTTTGGATCGGTCTCCGGGCGTTTGCTGCGTGTCGCACTCGAGGTCACTGTCCTCAAACATTGCTTGTATTTGGAGGTGATTAGTCGATATTTTATAGAATTGGTAATTGGAAAGTTCTTTCGATCTAGGCAGTGTTGCCAGATGCTGGAACAGTATGTGTGAAAAAAAAAAACCGTAGATCTGAACAGTAGATTTTAATACAGGGGGAAATAATTATAATTTGTAGTGTAGTAAATAAAAAAAAACAAGTATATAAGAAACGAAAAATAAACATTTTTGTACCCAAATTAGAAAGTAAACAAAGAATAAAAACAAATAATAACATTTTTAATATATACTTAACGTACGGAAACAAAAAAACCATTGAAAAATAATAGTTACTTACTTTCTTTTAGATCAGTCTAATCAGATAATTCAAAATCATTGTGTTTGGCATTCATGTTCTTTTTATGATGCCCTATTAATTCTTTGTTTCATTTTAAATAAAAACATAATAATTATCTTGATATTTTTTTTTATGGAGCCAACCTACAGTAGTGGATGCATATTACGCTGCTTTTACTTCAGCAAATTTACAAGAGAAAATATTATTTGACCATTTGCTAGAGACAAAACAGTGGATCTACTTAAAAACAGTAGGTCTGGCAACGCTGATCGTTCCCTCGAATGGTTGTCTGCCGGGTGTCGTGCTACTTATCTCCTTGCTTCCCAAATGTGGGAAGCGTAACATTAATGCATCTGTCGTCCTTGGGGTCGTTTCTGTGGTCTCCTGTCGCGCCTACCGAAAAGATACACCTTTAGGTCGCCGCTCATTAATACTCCATACCCAACATAAATATAACGTATTGATGAGTCAGTCATAGCGTTTCCCTATATAACTGATAAAAATAAAGGTAGGTATGTAAATGAAACCACAAATATTAAAACAAAAATATATTAGTTTTTAAAAACATTTTTTTAAGAAGATACATTATTTGTCACAGTTTATAAATAATCCCTCTCATAAAGAAAATAACAAATTAGGTCAATAAAAAGCTCTGGTTTTCAGGATAATTAAAATATTTTGTTTAAATGGAAATATTAGTAACATAACAATAATAACATTATTGGAAGAATTTGATAGTTTTATACCACATAGGGTACCTTTGCCCTTATAGTATTTATTTACTTATAAGTAAATACAAAAGTTAGAGATTTGATCATTTTTTCAAATGTTCATTTGACATAAATAAATGATTTTTTGGACTTTTAGGATGTCTTCCGCAGTTTCAATGTCTTTGTATTAGAACATTAAGCAAACATCAGAAATTTCATGTTTTGAAACATGACAATTGGATAAGGTTTCCTGTCTTAAAACTTTACTAACCGTTGCGTTCTAGGGTTGTAGTTTAAAAATCATGATTTTTAATTTTCCTGAAAATGTCCAGTATATAGTACCTACAAGTACAGCATAATTTAATAAGAATATCTTGTTTATTTATTTATTTATTTATTTGTTAAATACAAATGGGTATACGATAATAAAGCAATTTATTGTTCATAACATATTACCAACATTTTTTTTGCATTAACATTTCTCCTTTTTGTGCATCGGTATGAAACAAAAAAGGTAATTGAATCGCAACAGGTATGTATATCGGTATATGGGGTAGTTAAATGGTGTCGGCCACTGAATATTTTCTTGCGTTTTGCTAATGTCCAAGATAGCATTAGGGCGACCAGGAAATGCATAATATCAGGGTTGCCAATTTATACTGCGCCACCGCTTTGTAAACTCGCAACGCTGATAATATTCGTTTCCTGCTCACACTAATGCTAACTATCTGTAGATCTTACTCGGACATTAGTAAAACGTATTTGAAAGCGTTTGATAGCCGATGCTGTATATATCTACGTAGGTATAAGATATTCTTAGATGTGCTTCAACTTTATTAACTAAGTCTGAACCTACTATTTGGAAAACCGTTTTGAACAAATAACATTACATTACCAACATAAATATATTACATTAACAAATAATATCCCATGATATTCCCATTACAACATTTAAATTTCACAACAATCATAACTGTAACTTACATTTCTATTTAGGCTTATTCCGTAAAAAAAAAGAGGCAGGAAAATTTTATCTTAAGAACAGCCTTACTTCACTAATACAACAAATTAGAATCGTGAATTATTGTCACATACATTTAAACGTAGAACCGTGAATTATTGTCACATAATATTTTATTTGTGCATATTTAGACTAATTTTTTAAAATCTAACTTATTTTTCGTTTTTTAAAATTGATTTTTCATTATTGTCATGTGTTACAAAATCCCGTCGGTTTCATTTTCTTTGTAAAAATATTGCTAAATAACTTTACATTTGATATATCGTATAATGGAAGAGTTATATACCAACAGAGCTAAAAGTAGACTAAGCATTAACTACATAACAAAAATAGTATATTACGTAACAGGAGTTGTAAGTTAACCCATTACGCACGAAGTGAAAAAGTTTACGCACGAAGCCGCGCAGCGGTGAGTGTGTAAATTTCACGAGTGCGTAATGGGCTTACAACTCGTGTAACGTACTATACTTTTTCTACGCCCACTTATTTTCTTCTATTAAATAAAGGACATATGATTGTGTCGCCAATCCATAAATTTTCGATAGGTAATTTCGAATCTTTCTTTGGATTTTAGCGGTAACAAATTATGTGTGGCATCTTGAGCTTTTTCTAAAATCTCCGGTGGAGTACTCATAATTTCATTACTTTCACTCAGTGTTGTTCCTAGGGATTTTTGAATTGTACAACTTTCTGTGTCAAAATTGTACACTTTTACGTTCGATTGTACAACCACTAATTAATCTTCTTCTTTTTTAGTGACAGACTATGGCCTACTACTTCCCGATGCTTAATATTCTTTTTTCCGGTTTAAAATATATTTACGATGTAAAACAGTGTACTGATTAGCCGCAAATGGCGCAAAATTTAAACTTTTATTTTTTTTATTAATTTTAATGCATGCTATTTAACGAATCGTAGACTTTTTGAGCGAAGAAAACCTTTTATATACCCGATTTTACATAAATATTTAGCAATTTCAAATTGTACGACATTTCTGTCTTTTTTCAAAAGTGCGTACAACAGTACAACCGCATAACTAATTGTACAACTTTTGTACAATTGTACAACCAGGAACAACACTGCTTTCACTACTCTCAGACATATTCGGAGGTAATGTTGAGAAAATGTTCGAATACAATATTTTGTTACAAAAATTGACAATATAAACGAAACGACGTTTATTTCCATAGCATGCTAAGAAAACGATACTTAGTTTTTTAAAATTGTATAATGTGTTGCCGACATTTAGGGGCATCACTGTTTTATTCCAAAATGCATCTCGCTAATTCTAAAAGTTTTTATATTTTTAAATTGGCTAAATTTATGTAAATAAACCAAACAAAGTCTTACGTAGATAAAAATTTGATTGCAATTTGATTAAACTAAGAAATTTAAGTTTTCTTATCAAAACGTACGTGTATGTTATGAGATCTCATTACGTGCATGTTATTGTTAAATGTCATTTACAAGGAATGTTGACAGTTCGATTTTTAACGTTTACTGACATGGGCGTAGAAAATAGTACATTACGTAACAAGAGTTGTAAGTGACCCATTACGCATGAAGTGAAAAAGCTTACGCACGAAGCCACGCAGCGGCGAGTGCGTAAATTTCACTAGTGCGTAATGGGCTTACAACTCGTGTAACGTACTATACTTTTTCTACGCCCACTTATTTTCTTCTATTAAATAAAGGACATATTATGCTTGTATCGCCAATTCATAAATTTTCGATAGGTAATTTCGTACCTTTTTTGGATTTTAGCGGTAACAAATTATGTGTGGCAGCTTAAGCTTTTTCTAAAATCTCCGCTGGAGTACTCATAATTTCATCACTTTCACTACTAACAGATATATTCGTAGGTAAAGTTGAGAAAATGTTCGAATACAATATTTTGTTACAAAAATTGACAATATAAATGATAAGACGTTTATTACCACAGCATGCTAAGAAAACAAGACTTGAAAAATTGTATAATGTGTTGCCGACATTTAGGGACATCACTGTTTTAATCCAAAATGTATCTAGGTAATTCTAAAAGTTTTTATGTTTTTCACGGAGCTAAAAATTTGATTGCAATTTGATTAAACTAAGAACTTTAAGTTTTTTTTACCAAAACGTACGTGTATATTATGAGATCTCATTACGTGCATGTTATTGTTAAATGTCATTTACAAGGAATGTTCACAGTGCGATTTTTAACGTTTACTGACATGGGTGTAGAAAAAATATTTTTATTTACAAATAATCAATAACAATTTAAACGTTCAGTAAAAAAGGTATATTTTATTGATACATTTAAGCACTATTATACACATAATAACAGGCAGGTTTGATACCTATTAAGTAATTCACATTATAACATTTGTATATTTATAGTTTGAACTATTTATAATTTGAACATTGAGATTTTAATTTTCCTTTTAAAAACACCCATTTACAAAATGTCGCGGTGTTATTTGCATAATGTAAAGTGTAAGTATATGTATATAACGCGTTTTATCATACTCTTTAAACATGGGATTTTATTTAAAGTGATGAATTGTGATAATACTTTCTCCTCATATTAAGAACATAGCAATTTAGCAATATTTTTACTTTTTAATCAAAATATATCTAAGGTAAATGTAGATGTTGAATTTGTTACACTCTTTTTAGAGTCTGTTTCCAAGAAATTGACAGTTTAGTGAATATTGTACCCAATACATTTTTATGTGATAGTAGGTCGAGGGTTTGGTATCATAGGAATAATTATTTACTGTGATGTACGTACATACTAGATTATAGACCGAGAGAGAAAGAGAGAGAGATAGAGAGAAAGAGCGAGCAATTTCGACAATTTCATACAAGACAACTATTGGTCAAGTAAATTCAAGTAAACGCCAACGTCTACTCGTATATATTCTGTCTTCTGTTTCTTTTATTTGTTATTTTTTTACAGAAGGCTGTGGATTCGAGCCTTACTGTCGTCTGACCCGCTAAGAGGTTTTCTCATAGAAATAGGTATATGCGGAGTCAGTAACATTTTCTAAGATATGTACCATTTCTTTCACCCCTACCTTTTCTTTCACCCCTACCTTTTCTTTCACCCCATACCTTCATACCCGATCCCTGGTCTCTCCACTGTGTTGAAGTAGGAACAATGTAGTCTATTTTTATCCATTCCATACTACTCAATTAATTAATTATTGAAAAGCCCCTTTGCTATGGGAATTTCTGTATAAAATTGTGTCTTGGAAATTTACTCTTTCAATATAATTAGAATTATTTAAACTTAATCAGTCCTTTTTGCTAGATATTACTTTCATAAATTCAACATCACCATTTTCTACTCAACAAATATTTTGTATATTGACATTTACATCTTTAAGATTACATAAATGCGTATAAAATATCTGTTATTGTTAATTATTAATACTAATTATTGTCATATGTTACAGAAGAAAGCACATTTGACTCACAATATTAAAAAATAATTGTTCATTCGCGGAACTGGTTAAAATTTACAAATCATTTTGTCACTATTAGGTACTAAAAGTTTACATAGGTAATTATTAGGTATTTTGATTTAAACAGGTTGGTATCAATGTTTTTGAGTTTTAGTTTGTTTATTATTGAGACATAAGGTCTTTTCCTTTGCATCGAAAGTGTAGCACTGGGCTACACCAATTCTGAAAATATCGTTCCATATATACAAATTGTATGGATGGAACAATATTTTCAGAAGTGACGTAGCTCAGTGCTACACTTTCGATGCAAAGGAAAAGACCTATAATATAACAGTAAATAGTATCTTTGAGATTTCAGAGATTCTGTTCTCTGTGTTAGTTATTTTTCTAGAACCTAGAGGTAGAAAAGTGCAGTTTAAGACCGGAAAAGACGAACGTAAGGTACGTAGTTTCTAATGTTTCTATTAAACGATAGACGTTGCCATACGACTACGTATTTACAAACGTACGTCTAACTGTAAACCTTATTGTACGTGGTCTACTTGGTGTGATTTTCAAATTTATTGTAATAATTAACAGTAAAAAAAAATCATTTAATTGACGAAATTTATTCTGGATAATGAGAAAGCAAGGAAAAATAATTTCATTGGTATTTTTCGACGATGTTAACAGAAAAAAGTTATAAACATTCTTCATAGTTGGTATTGAAAAACCTTCAACATAAATTAAAACACAGAACACAATATATTTCAATTAAAACATAATACAATATATTTCAATTAAAATAGAACAAAAAATATTTAAATAAAATCTTATTACCCAAACCGCCTCTGATACTTCTAGAAATGACTCGAAGAAGTTACGTTAGAAACCAAAGCGACGCGTCAGGGCGCCATGTTTAATTTTGTTATGTAAAATCAAATTCACACACACTGGCAAGGCTGTAATTAATTTTCTTAGAGAAAACTGAGATTTTAAATATAGTTTAGTGTTGTGAAGTTTTAATATGGATCTACAAGATTATTTGGAGTTAAGTTTTGCCACCATCTCATTTCATCACACCGAAAGCTTTTTTAGCAGTTCACCACAGTCTAAGGAATGTATTCAAAAATGATTCCCCTTCTACAGTTGGCATTCTTAATTTCGTTTAAAACGCCTTAGCAACTTGCTGCGTGATTGTTAACCGCATGACATTAATTGCTGCGTGTTGTATGTGTCACTTAAATTTATTAACTACATATCAAAAACACGGTTCATTTAACAGAAAAGCATAATATAATATAATTTTACAAATGATTGGTCACGGAGATAAAACACGAACATAGATCGAAGTAGTGGCCTATTTCAAGAAAAATTTCCCGAATTGACGACTACGCCTCAAGGGAAAATTAGTAAAACTAAAAACAATATCGAGAGCTTGGACATGTAAGGCAGATGAAAACTTTCAAATTCACTGAGTAATAATAACAAATTGGAAGCAATGCTTGAATTGAGGAGAACCCACATATTTCGAGTCGAAAAGCAGTCGCAATATTAGATGGTGGTTGCCATTCATTGCTCACTCGAATACTCGAATATTTAAAGAAAACAAAATGCATCCCTATAAATTGATTCATGGAAGATGATTTTGATAGAAGAAAGTATTTTCGTGAGCAAATGATGAAAATGTTAGATAACAATGTTATTCAACTAGAAGTACTAGAAAATGTTGTGTTTTTACACTTTACGGCCATACTAATTGTCAACATTGTCGCTACTGGCACATACTTTGATTACTATACGAGGCAAGAGAGAGGTCCGACCAATGAACTGGAGTGGGGTAGAATGCTTGTCAATAGGCTTGAGATGCGACTCTATGGGCGAAGACAGGTTATTTTTCGTCTCACTCGGGAGTATTTATAACGACCATTTTCTATTCCACTTTGTTATTGTCTGATCCACCAGCCTGTGGATTGAACAATAACAATGTGAAACAGAAAATGGTTATTATAAATACTCCCGAGTGAGATGAAAAATAAAAATGGCTGCGCCCATAGAGTCGCATCTTGTTCAATTGACAAAATATGCACATTAGCTTTCTACCCCACTCCAGTTCATTGGGTCCGACACGCCCAACATAAGGCGCGGCCATTTTGAACCCTGTGACACAGTTTACAGCTAAAGAATCAGATCGCTCACTCTGTGTAACTCGGATAATACAATATATGACAACCGCCTATAATAAAACAGCAGTCTTCTGCGTATCCTGAATTTGTATCCCTGGAGTGGATGTTATTTTGGAACTTTCAACTGGTCCGAGTGAGCTAACTGATTCTTTAGCAATAAACTGTGACTTCAAAAATAATATTCACTGACACTGACAGCAGCAAGCAAAATATCAGGTGCGTTTTAATCATCCGCTTCTGCTTCCGGAATTGTCGGTTTAGTCGTTTTAACCTGTCAGATTAAAACAAGAAAACTGTCAATTCCGAAGCAGAAGCGGATGATTAAAACGCACCTATTAAAAATATTGCGCCAAGATGTAGGCAACACGTAATAAGGGTTCAAAATGGCGGAGTTTTCTATCTCCTTTTAAAAGGCACTCAGAAAGCTGCGCAGTGCGACCATTCTCCGTATAGTAAAAGAAAATCAAAGTATGTGCGCTACTGGTCTTTGTTTAGTGTAATGTTAAGTGTTGTATGCACATACTTTGGTTACTATACGAGGCAATAGAGAGGTCGTCCGACACGCCCAACATAGAGCGCGGCCATTTTGAACCCTGTGACACAGTTTACAGCTAAAGAATCAGATCGCTCACTCTGCGTCGGCACTTTAGATCTCAATGTTTCAGTTTATACACTGTGCAACTCGGATAATACAATATATGACAACCGCCTATAATAAAACAGCAGTCTTCTGCGTATCCTGAATTTGTATCCCTGGAGTGGATGTTATTTTGGAACTTTAAACTGGTCCAAGTGAGCTAACTGATTCTTTAGCAATAAACTGTGACTTCAAAAATAATATTCACTGACACTGACAGCAGCAAGCAAAATATCAGGTGCGTTTTAATCATCCGCTTCTGCTTCCGGAATTGTCGGTTTAGTCGTTTTAACCTGTCAGATTAAAACAAGAAAACCGACAATTCCGAAGCAGAAGCGGATGATTAAAACGCACCTATTAAAAATATTGCGCCAAGATGTAGGCAACACGTAATAAGGGTTCAAAATGGCGGAGTTTTCTATCTCCTTTTAAAAGGCACTCAGAAAGCTGCGCAGTGCGACCATTCTCCGTATAGTAAAAGAAAATCAAAGTATGTGGTTGTATGTTACGGAACAAATCCCCTTTATATGAGAAAGACACTTGCTGTTATTGTGTCACTTGTCATTTGTCTGATGTACTTTGGGTAAGTTCGGTTTGGAACTCGACGGATCGGACAGAGCGCGCACGGAATGCGTGACGTCATAGACTGAGTTCGCTCTTTTTACAATCTCAAGACGAACACAAGGGGCCTGACAAATGACGCTAGTGATAGTTTGCACTTGAATACACTTTTGTGAGTGTGTATGGCTGTACAAAATAATTTTAATCAAATAGGAAATAGTTATAACAAAAAAAAAAACAAGAAATAAAACGTGTAAAGGCTAGTTCATGTAGTTGCGAATCGCGAAGGTCGCTGCCATTGGTCAATATCACAATAATGACAAGATGGAAATTTTGAGAGCTCAAAAGTTGAATTTCTTGCGAATTCGAATTATTCAAAATCTGGGGGGGCGGGAATCTTGAAATCGTTTTAATATTTTGCGAATATCGCACAAATTTTATGTGAACGCAAGCGTAGTAGCGCCTACTAGAGTTTGTTTGTTTGTTGTGGATTATGATATAGGTTATATTTGTATTATATTTGCGGTATATGCTGGTAGGTATGTTCATGATATTCTTCGTTTTTTTCTTCGTTGTGATTTAGCCGAATATATGCTAAATTCACTAAATTGTGATATTTTGCTCTTTGTTGTTTTCTGTTTAAATATTTCACAGACGTAAACTGCGTACTATTAATACTAATACTATGTCTTTTTTAACAATAAATAAAAAAGCTAATTCATTATCGTATTTGTCATTCATTTTATTTTATAAAACTATTTATCGGTAGCAGACACGAATCGGGGTTATGTATTGTTGTGGAATAATACCAACTGCCGAATATGTTTTAGTGAAAATAATAAATATCCCAGAATCCTGTCAAAACATTCGCAGGTACATGCATTGACATAAAAAAAATATTTTTTTGCGAATTTCGCTTTCGCAATTCGCGATTCGCATCTACATGAACTAACCTTAAAACTAATTAATCGCCGATCAGAATATTGACATTTGACATTTTTGACACATTCCTACAGATACCCGATCATCTCCATCGGCCAACTCGGGGAAGAGTGAGCGCGCTCTGAGTACGTGATCTGTGCAATGAACTAGAGTGGGGTAGAAAGCCAATGTGCATATTGTATCAATAGAACAAGATGCGACTCTATGGGCGCAGCCATTTTTATTTCTCATCTCACTCGGGAGTATTTATAATAACCATTTTCTGTTTCACATTGTTATTGTTCAATCAACAAGTTGGTGGATCAGACAATAACAAAGTGAAATAGAAAATGGTTCTTATAAATACTCCCGAGTGAGATGAAAAATAACTTGACCTTGATATTAAACTGGATAGCTAAGGATCGATTCCACCGTTGTGTTAAACGAAGTTTAAAATTACATTTTTACATTAACAATGTCATTTTAATCTCCGTTTAACACAACGGTGGAATCGGCCCTATATGACATAAACCCTACTCCTAATTTCTAAGCCGACACGGGTGAAAAAACGGTCGATGCGCATGACAATTTGGACGCCAGACTGTCAATTTCAAGAATTCTACGTCACGTTTTCCACGGGCTTACTGCGATAAATTATATTATTTTCTATTAAAAACGCGCTATTTTAATAATAATTATTATTGGAACATTTGTTTCAACTGCGTATTAATCAAAAATCATTTTTAAGTGATTTTCTTAAATTAAAAGGTGTCATAGTTGAATGTAATAAGTGTTAAATTTAATTTTGATGATCCTTTTTAGTGAATTTCGATACGCACATGTGGGCGCCAAATTGTCAAATATCACCTCGCTATGCAGCTTGATTTCGTTGATCGGCTTTGTTCTTCCAGTTTAATATATAGTTCAGTGATGTAACCGAAACACTGAACTATAGTGATGGACATAATCGATTGATCGTCATAATAGAATACTCGGAGGATTAAAATTCGAATTCTACGAGTATTCGAATTATATCATTCGATTGATTTATTATATGCCATCATCAATGATTGGGTAAGTCAGGATCAACGTGTCAAAAGATAATATATTGACAGTTAAAGATCCAATTAGAATGTACACCAGGGGCTCGATTCTCGAGATCATTGGAAAAATTTCCCATGGGAAAATATTCCAATACTTATATTCCCATGGTAATAGGTTATGCAATTCTCGAACGTGTCGGAATAGACATTCCCATGGAAATAGTAGTTTCACGTATGTCTGATATTAAGTTCACGAATATTTCGAAACAACCAATAACATTAAAGATATTTTAAAATTTACTGTTGGCAATATTTGTATTTGTTGTGGTCTTTGGGTATCCGATTACCTGCCGAGCCTCCGCGCTGGAGCAGGTGCCGTGCCGAGCAATCGCTATCATGATCGAGGAATAAGTGAAAATATTCGATTACATATAATAATTAAAACTTGTCGAGTTATTCTTAGTTTTTCTTTTCTCATGTTGAAAAAAGAAAAGGTAGCTTTTGTATGGAAGAGCAACGAAAGTTTTGAGAAACTAAGGACCGATTCCACCGTTGTGTTAAACGAAGTTTAAAGTGACATTTTTACATTAGCAATGTCATTTTAATCTCCGTTTAACACAACGGTGGAATCGGCCCTAAAAAATTCTTTCATTAACGAAAATAATAAAATTTTCGAAAAGGTCTTATTAAATTTACTACACTCAATTTGTGTTATTTGCCAGTCCCTTAGCAGCTCCCACAATTTCTAAATGATTTAGGAAAATCAGTTTATACAGTTTCTCAGTGAAAGAGAATTAAAAATAATATACCTACATAAATAAAATAATATCAATCTATAAATACGCCAAAAAAATGTTTTAACTACAATTTCACCAAAAATCCAAGATATCCAATAATCTTTGGTTATGTCTTAGACTTTCGCGTGGTCTTTCGTCAAATTTTCGACTTTAATGCGCAAACTCTAGTACAATTCCCATTGGAAAACACAATTTCCAATGCTCGTAAGCAGGGGAATATTTTCCCATACTTCTCATTGGAAAATATTCCACCGATTATGTCGAGAATACGAAAACTGAATTCCCATGGGAAAATTTTATTTTCCCATGGGAATAAAAGTCGAGAATTGACCCCCTGGAAAGAATACACACTATTTTTCTTATTTAATTATTGCTGTCTTGTATACTAAAAATGATGAAAAATAGTAATGTTCTCACTTTGTTTTGAAGAAATATATGGGTGGTATGTGGTATAGTATTTTTCTTCTCATTTTCACAATCCATATCGTTTGTTATATAGAATATTATTAGTAGACATTAATAAATTACCATTATTTAAAAAAAAAAAAAAAAATGGATACAGACGTATTTTTTACTCGATTAATGCTGCGTTTGAGAATCCACATCGGATGCATTTTTTACATCTCGAGCGTTTTTTTATCCACATCGGACACATCTGTCCCATTACATTTACGTATACTGAATCACGTGATCAAAGATTTTTTACATCTCAGATGCATCCGATGTGGATTCTCAAACGCAGCATAAGATAAAATTAACTGAATTTTTCTGACAGTTGGCAGTCATTATTTGTTTTCATTTGAGGTACTTCATCTTCTACCGACATCTAGTGGATTTTTTACATACTATGCTGTTATTGGTGCCATATTTTAAAAAGAGTTGAAACACCTGTAAAATGTCATTCACCGGGGTGGGGACCTATTTTCAAACGATTTCAAATGATTTCTCTCATAAGAAATGTCATATGTCAGCGTAAAAACAATATTTTGAAAGCCAGTAAGAATTAAAATTCTTAATTAATTCTCACGAAAAAACTGAGAAAACAGTTCTCACTGGCTTTAAAAATGCTATTTCCACGTTGACGTCTGACACTTCTCATGAAAATCTTGAGAGAAATGAGCACTGCCATAATTTTAAAATAGGTCCCCAAGTGAAAATAAAAGTTTTAAAGTGCGTCTTTATCGTCGTTACATAATTGTATGTGCGCTTCAACGTGCGCTACAACGAACATAAAATAAACATTCGTCTGTTCCAGCCTTAGGTCTCAGTAATACTTGGAATTATTATACATATAATAAACATTTAAAAACTGAGTGGTCTTTATACCAAAAACAGGTTCAAAATGATAGTATTTTATACCTTTTATCCAGTTCTGCTTTTTTCCTTTTAGTCTAGATAAAAATAAAAGAGCAAGTGCAGGTATTTTTACTCTAAAAATATTATTGTCTAAATCTCACAAAATCGCAAAATTTATCACACTAAAGAGTATAAAATGCATTTCTCAAACTTAACAATATTATTAAGACGAAATGATGTCAACGACAATCAATAATATTACGTTGTAAAATTAATATAAAATCAACAGTTAATATATTTACAATAACGTTAATGTATATAAAAAGCTTTTGAAATTACCGGCTAATGACTTGCTCTTTTTTATTTGATATAGTTACATTTTAATTTATATACTTATTGAAAACACCTAATTGATATGACGTAGGACTTACTCAATATGAGAGATTTTATACGTATGGTGAGGTTAAAAAAATGATGACAAACCAAAAATTTGTGCAGAGTTGGTACTATTAAAAATGTGATTATACATATAGGCACTGATTTAATAATATTGTATCTATTTAATTATAATGGCACTACCTCTTGTCCTTTGACATACAGCCAAATAGGGTACGGAGTTTATGCAGATGACGTCACTGCCATAAAGTTAGTTACAAAAGATTTTTCGACTTATTCCTTTCAACAAGATAAAAGTTCACTTAGAAAATCGAAAATGAAAATACTTTTTAAGAATGCCTTTCATTAAACTATCTTCTCCGCAAACAGTTCTAAACAAAGATACATATGATCTTATCACATTATTTCAAAATGTTAGTTAAGTATTTCAGCCGTTACATTAAACCGCACTTATTTTTTTAAATTTGCCATCAGTTCCTCAACACACGAACAAAACCCTGTAATCATTATAGTAATTACATAAATTCTCAAAAACTTTCAGTCAGTAGAAAAAAGATATTTAAAATTTTCGTTACAAATTAATTAAGAGTATATGGTGGCTTATCGTGTATGTAATTAATACCCATATTAGATTTATCGGCACAAGGTGTAAAGTTGCACCGTTGATGTTACTATTGTGGAGCGATATGTAACCTGGTTCTACGATGTTGATCTTCCAACCGAGGTTATTGTGTGTATAACACTAAAACAGAACAAATAAATAATTTAAAGCTTAATTTAACATGTTTAATTCGCTTAATCTCAACAACAAGCTCTTTACACAAAAAAGTTACCATGACATACTGTCGTAAACAAATAGGCACTTTACGAATATCTTTTGTTTGGTCCTGCATATAAATAAATAATATTATTCAAGCAAAAAGTGCAGAAATAAATTAATTATAATGGGTTAAGGTTGCCTATTCGTCTGGACATGTTCGGGTTTTCGAAGCGACAAGGAAAGTCAGGGCCGGTTTTCAAATATGGTCCAGATCTTTGCTAAGTCTCACGACCACTATATAATGGGCATATAACATGGATGTAGACGTAGCCTTGTTGTGCTAATATAGCAACATATGCCAGTAGATTTAATAAGCAACCACATTCGAGAAGATTGATAATATGACACTCTCAATATGTATTATTATGCATTTGAAAATGTGAAAATAAAAACCACAATTCCCCCTACAAAATGAAGGAATACATCCCCACCACTCCAAATTGCATGAAAACAAACAAACAAAAATTTAAAAAGCTGAAAAGAAAAAAATTGCGTGCTCCGGCCAGGGGCCAAATGTGGATTTTCGAGTTTAAGCCTTGATTTTTAGGCCACCGCGGCATATTTGCAAATTTGAAGATATTATATAGATTCAACCTGTAATAGTAGTGTAAAGAAGCACAAACATAACCCCGTTAAAAGTATTGGAAAATTGGAAATTGTGACAGCATTGAAACGCCCATGTTCATGGTTACGTTACTTTGTTTAGAAAAATGACGTCACACTATTAGAAAATTCTAGAAACATAAATAATTATTAAATAAAAGAACGCCAACTAGGTCAGTTCCAACACACGCGAAAACTATACAATTACTATACAAATCATGGACTGTATAGACTTTTTGCGTAGTGCGCATGATTTGTACCATTTGTGGTTTGCGCATGCGTTGGATTAGAACTATATTCGCAAAATGAAAGTCGAATACAAACCTGATAGTATAAAACATCTGGTGCCTCCATCGGAACCGTCCAGTTCAAATAAGCGGGTTCCCCTTGGTCACATTCCAGTCGCAAAGTTTTCGTAAATTCTTCAAAAGTTTCAGATTCTAATGACTTATCGATACTCTTGTGCGCCCATTCGCAGTACCTTCCGGCTAGAGAAGGATAGGCGTATCCTTGTCCGTCATATTCCACTCCAGCGTACACTTTTTGTTTCATTTTTTCCTCTTCGGTTTTTTGCCCAAAACCGCCTTCTTTAGAGTCTGTTATGTAGAAAGGATGGTACCTAAAAATTGGAATACAATTTTTTTATATATATTCAATGTGATTTGTTTAGATAAAAATACCTTGCGGGATTGCTACTGTCATCTCCTCCCTCAACTTTGAAGGTGTAAGTTTGACCTCTTTCCAATGTCAGTTCAGGTATCAGCATGTCGTTTATATACCAAGCTATACCCCAAGATGGCAACCCAGTAATAGCTGTGTATCCTCTTTTGCCACCCGTCGGACCTAGTCTTGCATTAAAAGTAGTTTCTCCTAGAAATTATTATTATTATTATTATTATTCAGTGAAGATTGAGCATAAAATAGCATTTAAGCAGTTTTACCGATAATTTTGGCAGCTGGCCAAGGTTTTGGCCCACCAATTTCTCCCAAATCTTCCAAATTGATTGTGCAATCGTGGTCATCGTAATTGCTGAAATCGATTCTTAAATCATCGGCTGTTTTATCGGCTGCAGAATGCGCGTTTGCTTCTTTCAAAGAATTTAAAGGTCCAAAGGCGGCAATGACCGATACTTCTCCAGTTTCCTACAATATGTTTTGCTTATTTAAGTTAGGATAGGACTGGTTTCTGCCTAGTTAATTTTTTACAGTTTTATTTGGGATGATACATTCTCTTTCTACCAATTTTATATCGCAGTAAAATTACCCCGGTTCTAAAGCAAGGAAACAAAAAGTATGGTAATCAAAATAGAGGATGAAAGGTAGGAACCAAAGAATGGATAAGTGCCAAAAGAAAATGAAGACAAATAGTTTCGAAAAATAAAATAACAACCTTTCGCCAATGTGCCTATTCGTCTTGTAGAGTGTGTCCCAAAAATGTTGCACCAAGAATTTATTTATAGAATATTTTTTAGATAGCTCACCGGTATTGGTTGATCGTGAATAGCTTCGTTGGTTTTAAGAGGCCTTCTAAATGTGACAGTCGTTATTCCATTATCGCGCGATCCTGATATCAACGTAGCATCGTTTCTTCCCCCAATTCGTTCGTCAGGACAAACACCTTGCTTACCATCACATTGGGCGTTGTGGGATATGTAGTAGTCTTCTGCATGGAAGGTACCGGTCTCTCTATCGTAAAAGGCCACTATTACGTCTCCGCCAATCTAAAAAAATATATTACTATTTATGAAACATTACTTTAATACGGTCATGAACACGTTGTAGCATATTGAATTAAAATTTAAAAGAAAATATTTCTTGTTGCCTTGATGATCGAATGTGCAAGACACAAACACGATTATATTAATAAATGTATTATAATTAATATGCTTTGAAGACAATATTCAGTACCGACACAAGTTAAACATAAAAATAGGTTAAATCATCGTTACCATTTGTGGTTTACCGGATGCTCCGGATAATCCGAACGCTATGTATTGATCTTCAGGAATTTTGGCAGACAAAATGATGTCAACGTAATCATCTTCTATCTTCCATCGGACTTGCAATCGTTTGTCCAAAAATTCTCGACAGTTAGCTGGAACGCCAGTCTTTGGAGTAGTACTGGTCTAAAATTATTTATTAGATTTTAATGGAAAATTCTCCTATGAAAAGCAAATGTACAAATAATGAAAAATATCGAAATTATATGACATAAGGAACACTCAAGAAAATTTTTGTCTCTTAAAAATAATTACTGGGTAGTTAAACTTGAGAAAAAAGTTAGGTATTTAAACTTTAAATTTTTTGTTGGTACTTTGATACGTGGCAACGATGTAAGATTGTTTCTTATGGATTTAATCCATTCCGTCCTAGTATTTCAATCACTTCCATCATTTTCTTTGAGTTAAGAGAAGGCGGAAGGATTTCCGAGTAGTTTGACCTATTCTCTTGAAAGTTGTATTTTTATCAGCCGCTACTATTATCAGTTACGAGGGGTGAGCAAAATAATCGATTAATCGATTATAATCAATTAATCGATTAATATTTTTTTAATCGATTATTTTCGATTAATAGATTATTTTCGATTAATCGATTATTTTAAATAATCGACAATCGATTATTTATTTTGATAATCGCCCAGACCTATTAGTAATCAGTATTATTTTGTTATGATCTGTACAATAATAATTCTGATGTTTCTACAACTCTTCTAGTACCTGAAACCACATTTAAGTCTCTGGGTACAAATATAAAACATGTTTTTTTTTTTTAGCTTAAACAATTTGCTACAAAGCACTTGTTCGTTATTATTTTTCAGTTCACAACAGTAAGCAGCAAATTAAATATACTAATAGTCTAAATTCTTAAAAATTTTGAAATTATTTTTCTTTTTGATGCCATCTAATTTTTAAACTGGGTACTACACGCTTAGCATTTGCTTACTAAGTACACATTGCGTAACTTTGCGACGTCTTATTTTCGCTAAATATCCATATATGTAGCCGAGTGAATTAAACGCATCTGTAGATTCCATCAGAGACTGGAATCGAGAATATATGTTACTTTCTATTCTAAGAGCAATGTTTTCTTTAGTAACCAAAATAAGAGTTACAGCGTTGAAAATAATTTTATCTCTGCTGTTTTTATTTGAATATAATTTAATGTCTGTTGCGGTATTAGCCAAGGAAGTAGTTGTTTTCAGAAGGAAATCGTTCGCTCGTATTATTGTGTGTTATGAAGAAATTCATGAAGAAATTCATGAAGAAATCCATGAAGAAATTCATGAAGAAATTCATGAAGAAATTCATGAAGAAATTCATGAAGAAATTCATGAAGAAATTCATGAAGAAATTCATGAAGAAATTCATGAAGAAATTCATGAAGAAATTCATGAAGAAATTCATGAAGAAATTCATGAAGAAATTCATGAAGAAATTCATGAAGAAATTCATGAAGAAATTCATGAAGAAATTCATGAAGAAATTCATGAAGAAATTCATGAAGAAATTCATGAAGAAATTCATGAAGAAATTCATGAAGAAATTCATGAAGAAATTCATGAAGAAATTCATGAAGAAATTCATGAAGAAATTCATGAAGAAATTCATGAAGAAATTCATGAAGAAATTCATGAAGAAATTCATGAAGAAATTCATGAAGAAATTCATGAAGAAATTCATGAAGAAATTCATGAAGAAATTCATGAAGAAATTCATGAAGAAATTCATGAAGAAATTCATGAAGAAATTCATGAAGAAATTCATGAAGAAATTCATGAAGAAATTCATGAAGAAATTCATGAAGAAATTCATGAAGAAATTCATGAAGAAATTCATGAAGAAATTCATGAAGAAATTCATGAAGAAATTCATGAAGAAATTAATGAAGAAATTAATGAAGAAATTCATGAAGAAATTCATGAAGAAATTTATGAAGAAATTCATGAAGAAATTCATGAAGAAAATCATAAAGAAATTCGTAAAGAAATTCACGAAGCAATTCATAAAGAAATTGATAGATGTAAAGCGCGCTATAGACCCTTTACGACTGTCGTCAAATATTAGACAAAGTCGTGCGTATCAAACTAAAACACCAACTTTTAAAGTTTAAAAACCATGAATAAAATGATTTTTTTTTTAATTTGGGAATGATTTTGAAAAATATGAATTAATTCTACATTTGTAAGTAAGTATCTATCAATGTCTGAAATAAAAAAATGGGAATTCCCTTTTTTTTAATAATTGATTCAATTTTTTTAGCTATTAATTTCCATTAACCGTATCGATAAGAAATAATAATTTTGGAATATGGACTGAAAGTTTTGAGTACGAAGTATAAATTATATTAAATTAAAAAATAAATAAATTAAACTCTAAATAATTTAGTGTAAGCCCTGGCTGACATCCAAGGTGTGTGGAGCAAATAAAAAAAATAGTACAATTTTAATAACACTAAAACATTAATTATTGTTTAAGAAGCACAAACAGTTAGAACGTATTTAAACTAAGTATTATACTACTATACTTACTGGATTGTACCACCAAGGAGGCTTAAAAAAGAAAAATTTTATTTGAGCTTAAGTATTATTAAATGAAAAATTTAGTTGTGCTTTTCAAAAACCTAAAATTTTTAGCAATGTATTAAACAATAAACAAAAAATTAATTTTTCAGTAAAGCCGCCTTTATATTAGCAGTTAAATCTTCATATTTTGCTACAACACTTTCCTCCATGGACCATCATTATTGAAACATCCTGTATATACGAAAATAATAAGAATAATGGAACTTTGATTTGAGTCAACTTACAGAAACTTTCGTTTGACCAAGAGCAGGTGGAACTTCTAGATCTTTCGGAATATAAACGTGGCCGAAGTTATGTCTATATTGAACGCACCAAACCGCTAACCAATCTATGTCGTACACTGTCAATAACCCAGGTAGTTGAATTTCAATGTCTTCACCTTGGTAACCCCTGCAAATTGTGACAAAATCCACTATTAAATAATGTTTTTTTTTTTAATTTATGTAGAAACATTAATATTTTTGTAGAGAAGCTAAATAAAAAAATATAAACAAACATAGGTAAATGAGCAAAGTTTATAATCTTTTGATACTCCCACTGTGTACCTACAACTACAATATATATGTTCCTTCCTGTTATATAACTAAGAAGTATAAAACATTAAAACAAACTTAAACTGTCTTGTATGCAATTTGGTTTTATTTATAAAACCAAAATGGGAACAATATAACAGAATGGTCTGCTGGCAGAAGTTTTTTAAATGAAGCACCCTGTATTTTTTGCAAAAGTTTTAAGTCCTAAATGATTAGCTTTAAAATGATATAACTAATCAAATAAAGAGTTTATTGGGATAATAATTAAATATACTTAATTTTTGTGTGTTCTGTGCAACAAGTGTCATGTCATTTGTGAACTATCACATCGTATTTGTTGTCAGATTTTGTTTTGTGTTTCAATTTTGTAGCTGAGATAAAATTTCAAAAATAAAAAATGGTGGTAAAGCCTATTAAAGATAGAATCAAATAATAAATAAAAATACATGGTGGTTCATTTACCATTTAGAAAAATGATCTTGATATCTATTCTGTGGGCGCAACCGAGTTGGGCCAACTACCTGCTATAATCCCCGGTAACCGCTTGGCTATTTTAATCCTTTTACTCATTATTTGGTGCATATTTAAAAGCAATGCATTGAACAAATTTGAATCTACTTAACTCATTACAAAGTTAAGTAAAATTTCCACAAACTGAAAAATATTCGGATGGCAAGAATAAAAATGGCTATTAAATAATGAATGAAATGACTCACAAGAATTTGTGGTACGTGTCATCGAATCTGAGGCTGAAGCCCATACAAACGGCGAAAATGTAGCATTTGCCCCAAGATAGTTATCTACTAAATAGTCGCAAAATTCAATTACTTTTTGGTTAAACAAATCAAATGCAAAACAGTCACTAACTTCTAGTTTTAGAAATGGAAGGCCAAAGAAATATTTCAAATATTTTCCTACTTGATTTTCTGAACGGTAATTAGCGCTTAATCCTAAATATTGAATTTTTCGATACCAGGCCTGGAATAAATGAAAGCGACAGCCTATTATTTTTATGTTTTGCCACATAACTTTAACTGCATTATGAATCGCTAACTCAAAATCAATTATTACAATAAAAGAAGGTTTAAAGTAAAGACTAAATGTTTGACATTTTGCATCTAATAACTTAAATAATTTAAGATACACAGATTGTGATTTTGAGGGCAATAAGCAAAAAACCAAAGATACATAGTGTCAATTTTTGTTACCGTGAATTGTAAAAAACTGTACAAAATATTTGGTCGAATATTGAAATGTACCGACCATATAAACAGTATCAACTGAACATAAAAAATTAAAGTTGCTTCTGCAACCAAACACAATTATCTGTGAAGGCTATCGCAAATAAAAAGAAACTCTTCGTTTTTATTTGTAATAGGATTCATCTTACCTAATAAGTAAAAACATCCTCTTGATTTTTGGGGAGCGTGGGCATAACAGAACGTCTTGCGGCATAAATGTTTTTTTGCACTCTATAAATGTCGTGCGAGGTGATATCGTCATAAAACTCGTTCTTCCTTAATTCTTGATGAATGAATTTTGAGGGTTTTTCTGACAGGTCCTGCAATTCTTTCCTTTTAATGCCATTGCTAAGGGCCTGTCGTTGAAGGGTGTCGTCTTCCTCATGGTTGTGATTGACATCACTTTTCTCGTCTATTATTTGGTCACGAAGGATATAAACCTTGGTTGAACACTTGTTTTTTTTAACACATCTCCATCGCACTTCACCATTGGCAAGAATATTTGCATCACAAAATTTAAAATTGCCTATAACTAACAACTTTTTCCCCTTTTCGCTAAAAATATATTTGACTTCCATGATCGTAATGTATACTCGGTGACAATTAAAGACAGCATAAAATAGTACTTTTCTATTTTCCGTACATCCGTAATGTATCTACACATCATTCTCCTAATTACTTATTAATACTCCTAATTAATAATTGACAAGGGATTAAAGAAGGTCGCTGGCCTAACTCAACTACCTAGATTACGCCACCTGCAGCGCTGGCCTAACTCAGCTTCCCCAATATTCTGTGCGGGATAAACCTTCGGTTTATTTCTTCATTTTATTAAAATACTAAATTAAACTTTTTTTCTAATTCTTCTAGTTTAGTTGCTATGCTCTGAGTGGAAATATTGTGTAAATATAGTTTTAAGTAAAAGTGCATCATTCCTATAACAGCGAGTTTCCACCATCTTCATATAAAAGATACGGGTGTGCGTGTGTTCGTAATTCTTCTCCTCCTAAACGGCTGGACCGATTATGATGAATTTTTTATACTAGCAGGACAACGTCTGCTAGTAGAAAACTAAATACAAAATTTCTGAAGCCAACATGAGTTCACATTCTAAGTGTCCTTGGCAGAAATGGAATATTCTGATAGAACATTGATGCCAAGTTACGTTGTTCTTAAAATTAGTATAGTTAAATCCGGAAATAATAGGCTTTAATGGTAGATGTGAAAATGCTTTTATTTGTCATTTAGTCAACAATTATGTATAATATGTTATTGGCATAGTTTGTATGATGAAAGTGATTTTTCTTTTAAAGATATTGCATTTTTCACATTCCTTTACTGTCTATTATTATTTTTGTATTCCATTATAGTGTCCTAAAATTATCGGAAGAAATTTTACGTCTGACAATAGGGCAAGGACAAGCATCAAGCCAGTTGAATACCTAGTTAAACTGTTTTATTTATGTTAAGCTTCGAAAATTGTTCGTCGCGGCTATTTTTGTTTTGTAAAAATTGGGTTTTTGATTTTTCAAATTAAGTGAATAAATAGGACATACTAGTACCAACATGGTCAAACAGGGTTTTGTATTAACAAACGGAATATTTTCATACATCTTTGGTTTTAAATTTAAGTTAGGTTATAATTGGAGTCGTAAGTGTAACAGAAAAATAAAAAATAAATACTAAAAATTACGGTTAAAAACTTAAAAAATATGTATCTATTAAATTATTTGTTGGTTTAAAGGCTAACGATTTACCTACTTTAAAAATGTTATGCTGTTTCCATTGGTATGTTCTGTGCGTTCTGAGTGTATTCTCATTTTCTTCTTTTCCATATCAATAAACAAGGACACAAATTAATATACTCAGTGCGTACATGCCAGTGCCAATGGAAAACACCATTGGCGTCTTGAGCGGATACAATGCTTTTTGAAATATTGGTCATAATATTGGAAATCTGTGTTGTTTTATATTTCGACAATAATTATCATTACGAAAATAAACTAAAATATCACAAAAACAAAGAATCTACCTAATAGGTATTTTCAGCATGATTAAATAGTAGGAAGTGTAAAACTAGAGCAGTTAAATTAATATCTTTTACATATAATGGAAATTTCAAATGTTCTTGTGTAAATGATTGTTTTAAATTTGTTTTTCACATTCCCTATTATAACAGGATGCAAATTCAAAATCCGTGCACTCAGTTCACGACAGTCTCCGTGCGAAGTCATGGAAAGGGAAGCACAAGCGATATTAGCGGATAATTCGTGCATTTTAGGGCGATATTTTGTAATTTTGGCATATCAAATACACGTATACATTTTACTTTTTTTTTCAAAAAAGTAGGTAAAAACAATACAGTAAGCAACCGAAGTTACTGTGTTGAAAACTGTACAAATACTAGCAAAAAAAACAGTGAAACTTATATAAAAAATTTCAATAGCAAAGTGGAAATTAAATCAAAGAAATAAATGGATAAGTGTACAATAAGAAGAAAAATTACCTTTATTTTTGTAATAATAACAGTAATGCTGGAAATAGTAGACATCAGGAACTTGAAAGGTTTTAAGTAAATAAATTATCAATTTAAAATATTCTTTAATATCCCTTTATTCTTAAATGTTCATTCAGCAAGGACTAGATTTCAAGATTTCTGCCTTTGATTATTATATGTGGCTGGAATGCAATTTTGTGACTTACTGATGGAAAACCAGTTTTAATCATTCATTCTATGTTTTCTTTCGAAGAAAAATGAAAATAATAATAATAATAATAATAATAAAAGTTTATTTGAAAAATGTACAAAAAATTAAATATAATAATTTTTTTTTTAAATACATACAAATAAACTAGCCATTGCCACAAAGTATAAAAACTGTCCGTGGCGTGTGTAGAGATATGTTAAGTACTATTTTATGTTTTATTTTACAATTAATTAATATAATACAAATACTGACATATAATAATAATAATAATAATAATAATAGAGAAATTTGCCGCTTTTTTTTTTTAATTTTCATTATTTTTTTATTTTTTATTTTATTTATTATTTTTTTTTTTTAATAAATTTTTTTATTCTTTTTTTATTTTTCATTTATCTATCGATATTCATATCAATAATATTTCTGATATTTGCTCTATATTCTTCTAATAAAAATTTTTTTGTTCTTGTTTTAAATTGCGATAATGATTTTGATTTTAGAATTTTTGGAGGTAAATAATTTAACACTTTTGATGCTAAGAAGAAGTGGCATTTTTGGCCAAATATAAATAACGATCCTTTTTTATACATTTTAACTTCACGCTATTATTAAATGATATTTTTTTATTTGGACAGAATAGGCTAATTTTTCAATGACAACTTATTAGATTTAGGCCTGTCTATATTTTATTATTGATTATACATAATTTTCTTTAATTTAAGCGATAAAAATATGTAATAATAATAAATTAATGTTTACTTGTTTTACAAATCCATATACTTCCTCACTCTCATCTAGTACTCTCATTTACTGAGGTGTCATTTGAATTGGAAATGCCCAATAAGGATCCCTGTTACAATGCTTAGCCTGTTTTTGCTCAGGCAGATAAAGGCTTTCGATTTTTTCTGGTTAAATTCACCCAGAAGTACCTTTGCTTGTCTTAGCCCCCAAGAGATTGTTCCAATTATCGGTTTTTTCTACTGTTCAATTCTTTTTTAATCTCACCTAATATTATATTATTGCTGATACCGCAAAACGAAGTTCGTCTACGATTAGGCTCAACATTTGTAGGGATAGAACTTTTCCTGATTGTCCAGATGGAGATGGGTCCTATCTTATCTGTGTCTCTGCAGTTCTCTTAGAGAGCAGCTGAGCCATCCATCTGGATTTGGTGCTATCTACTCCTCTCTATGCGACAGCTCTTTTGGCAGATTTGTGAGTCGTGTTGCAAAACGTTCCTTTTATGTCTAAGAAGGCACACTGACCGGTTCTTTGTTTGTCAGTGCATCCTGGATTCGTCAGTTGTACCAGGGGTTTTTCTTTATATATTTCTGCTGTGATGAAGAGTGGCACCTTCTTCAGGATTTATGTTCTGATATAATTATCAACAGCCTTCTCCATTGTTTTTAATACAAAGGATGTAAGGCTGATTAGTCGGAAGGAATTAGCATATAATAGTAAATATATCCTATTTTTGTTAACGTTGGTTCTGTTGTCTAAAATAAAATCTATTCTGGTACGTTAACAGCTTTAGAAACAAAAATATATCAAATCTAATAAATAGCATTAGAAGTATAAACACCAAACTTATTTTATTTTAAAATCTATAAACTATTCTAAATTAATAAATAAAATAAGCTGCTGTTTTCTTATAATAATAACCTCTTGGACACCAATAGTTTTTCTACCAAATACATTATAGAAGTAATACTTACTCGTAGAGGTGCTGAAATGAATAAAAAAATATATATTGATCTCCCTCCACACTATTACTGAATATACAAAAGAGATTGAAGTGAAAGAAATAAACTTTATGTTCTCAGTTGATATAAAAGGTAAGTTTTAATTAAAAAAAAAACAACATAAATATCTACTTTTTATAGTTGGAATGATTTTATAAATATGTAAAAAGTTTATTTTTAAAAAAGCTGCTTAACAACTGATGTACATTTTAAAACTTATAAAAATTGTTATTTGTATTTTTAACAGACTTTAAAAAAGGAGGAGGTTCTCAATTGGTCTAAATATTTTTTTATGTATGTTCAGCGATACTTTTTTACAACATTGTCCGATTTCTATGATTCTTTTTTGTTGGAAAGGGGGCACTTCAGGGGTAGTCCCATATATATTTGGTCAAGATCTGATGATTAAATATATGTTAAAATCAGCAAACTAATTTGTAATGACATCTATACGATTTTGGAATCGGTTTTTTAATATTACTTTTATCATTTCATAAATAATTAGTCGAAATAACTATGACCTTTGTAATACTTTCGCATATATTAAAGTAATGTTAATTCATTACACTAAGTATACAGGGTGGATATTACTAAAAAACAAAGAGTATACAGGGTGTACCAATAAAAACTCCCAGGCCGGATATTTTGGTAAGTAATAAAGATATTTTAATTCTGTAAAAGTCAGTTCACAAAGCACTATGAGAGCTTCAGTTTTAGATGTTCATTGATTTTAAATAGGTCAATATGTAGATGGCGCTGAGCTCAATAATTTTTTTTCGATGGGAGGATCTTTCTTGTGTAGCGCATCTTGTAAAAAATGCATTTTTAAGCAGATTTTGTATTATGAGCTAATTCGATATATCTAGCCATTTTGATATACAGAGTGGGTCACTTAAAACAGTTTCATCCTGTTTTTCAGCATTAATAATTGAATTTTAAGAAAATGCTAAATTGGGTCGATTTTTATTCCAAATTAAAAACATTTTTACAATACAGACATCTGTCATGTGTCAACCCCCTCCCTTGCACTTCTCCACACCTTAATTTTAAATAGGTAATGTACCATGTATGGCACATAATAATAATACTCTCCCTAATTCACCCCCTTACGAGTGAATTTCAACCCCTGAAGTCGACTGAACGACTTGTGTAGGGGAAGGGACGGCTATTATTATGATTTGCCGTGGCGCTCCGGGGCGACTTAAGGATGATTGATGGTGCCATTTGACTTACAGGTGAGGAAAACCCGGAAAACCTCACCCACCATCATCAAGACGATAATGTATGGCGATTTTATAATCTGCATGTCATATCAACAGAAATTGAATTTCCATTAATACGACACACATCAAATCCTAAACCGAACCATGCAATTTAATTAAAAATCCACATGGTCTGGTCTGGGATTCGAAGCCCAGCAGTCTCGAACTCATAAACTCGCCTATAAATGAATATAAGCGCGATAGACCGCTACACCATCGACCCGACCCGACCCGACATCATTGAAAAGGTAATTTAATGGGGGATTCAGAAATATTTCTGTACATTGCGTTATTTAAATTTTTTCGCCCTCTGGCGGGATAAAAAACTACTACGTATTATAGAGTGTGATACTACAATGTGTAGTACATCATTAAAAAGGTAATTTTATGGGGAATTTAGAAATATGACTGTTCATTGTAATACTTTTAATTGTATCACCGTCTATCGGGATAAAAAAACTAAAGTGTGACACCTTATTTGAAAGCAAATTTAATTACTAATTCAATGTACCACATAATATTATAAATATCCTCCATATTGCACTTGCAATAGTTTGACAATTAGTCATGCATTATTTTAAACATTATTGCTAACTTTATTTTGTTGCAAGTGCAATATGGAAATATTTATATTAATGTTATGTGGTGCATTGAATCAGTAATTAAATTAGCTTTCAAATGAAGTATCACACATTATAATACGTTACAGATTTTTTATCCCTAGAGGGCGCTAAAATTAAAAGTATCGCAATAAACTGTCATATCCCTGACTTCCCCATAAAATTACCTTTTTAATGTGACGTACATGGTACATTCCTTATTTAAAATTAAGGGATTGAAAAAGTGGAAGGGAGTGGGTTGACACATGACAGATTCTGTATTATAAAAATGTGTTTAATTTGAAATAAAAATCGACCTGTTTTAGCATTTTTTTAAAAATCCAATGATTAATGCCGAAAAACAGGATGAAACTGTTTTGAGTGACCCACTCTGTATATCAAAAATGGCTAGATTTATCGAATTAGTTCGTTAAATAAAATTTACTTAAAAATGCATTTTTTACAAGATGCGCTACATAAGAAAGATCCTCCCATAAAAAAAATTATTGAGCGCAGCGCCATCTGCATATTGACCTATTTAAAATCAATGAACATCTAAAACTGAAGCTCTCATAGTGCTTTGTGAACTGGCTTTTACAGAATTAAAATATCTCTATTACTTACCAAAATATCCGGCCTGGGAGTTTTTATTGGTACACCCTATATATTAATTAAAAATAACAAAATTTGTTTGATGAAATCATTAAATATTTACAGCGAAAATGTTTTATTAATATTAACATTTTCCCTTAAAACTAATACGCATATATAAATGTTTTCAATACACTAGCTAACCAAACATTATACCAAGATCAAAGATTCTTTCACTCCTATTTTGATGTTAGCTTCAAAACAAATTCAGTTTTATGAATGAGTAGTTGGGAATGTGTTTACAACAAAATATGTTCCATTTATTCATTAGATCATGTTTCCTAAGCTGGAGTTCAAGGGTAGTAAGATGCAGGAGTACAGGGTCAATTATCCGCTCATTTTGGTTCGCCATTTGACATCTACTTTTCTGCTGAGAAATGTTAATGTCCTATAAAAATAATAAAAATGAAATAATTCGAATCTTACCTCAATGGATCCAGTGATCCCATTTCATTAGGAACTTTGATCCCAAAGGAGGTGGGTTCGGAACCATTTCCAACCCAGAAATAAGCGTCTGGTCCTGCTCCATCGTAATGTAAATTCGGAATGTAGAATGTTTTTGCGTCTAAAATACTGATGTTGTCTGAACGAAGGCCGTGAGCAAGTCGTTTAAATTCTGGAAGAACTCTCGGTTTCGGTACTTCCAGATTTGGGGGTATAAACACTTCGCCGAAGTCTACCTGAAAACAAAAATATTTTAAGTATAATTTAATGGGAAATTCTCCTATGAAAAGTAAATATAAAAATTATGAAAAATATAGAAAATATCTGACAAAATAAATATCCTAACATAAATACCTTTTGATTACTTAAATTGGAAATAGAAAGTTTTATTCCGTTTTGTATTTGTGTGCGGTCTTAACAAGCGGTAAAATAATTCTTTGAGATAAGTGTTTTTTAATTCGAAATGGCTTGAAATTAAATATTGGGATCTGAAGTCGTGTCACTTTTGCCGGGGCCAACGATTTTTTATTTATCTTCTATATGTGCTTGTAGCAACATCAAAAAACCACAAGTAATTGAATTTTTCTTAATGAATCGTGATAATTTGTACGTTGATAGGAGGGAAATATCTGCTACTGTAACCATGATTTTTATTTTAACTCAATAAATACTGACTATAGTTTAGAGAAGAAAGAAGTGCAGTAATTTAATTTACAGAACGTAGTACAGATTCAAGAGGTAGACATTTTATTTATACCTCATCCCTCAATGATTATTTGTAGTTAAAATGAAAATTTGAATATCTGATCAGTCTAATAAAAGTTTTCGTTTAGATTTAATCACGTTTCCATGGTTTTGACTATAATAAACCTTTTCTTTTAATAAATAAGTCAGACTTTATCGTATGTATTTTAAATAATTCGGAATTTTGTATTATAATTTTACAGTTATATAAGAATGGCGAGTGCATTAGAAAATATTGAAAGCACAAATACGCGTAAACGACTTAGTGGATATAAAGCATTGTCTTTAGAAGAAAAAAATACCTACCAAACTCTTATCGTCCAATCTGCCTAACATTCTTTCTTCTAAAAACACTAGAGAGGCATATTAAGAAAGGTCTTCGGGCAAACCCGTTAAACTCCTCTCAATATGCCTACAGAGTAGGCAAATCGGTAGATCATGCCCTGCACAATCTAGTAGACAAAATCGGCCATTCCCTAAATAAAAAGGAAGATTGCGCTAGGCGCCTTCCTAGATATAAAAGGCGCGTTCAACAACGCCCTTTCTCAGTCTTTGTTCTCTTCTATTGAAAGAAGAGGAATCGACAAACTAAGCTGTAATTGGATCAAAAGCATGCTGGCAAACCGGAACATCACTTCATCACTACAGGGAGAGACTGTCACTTTCAGGCCTGTCAGTGGATGTCCACAAGGCGGCGTACTTTCACCCCTACTGTGGATTATTCTGGTGGATAACCTCCTAGATGATCTCTTCCGACAGGGGGTGGATTTCCAATGCTATGCGGACGATCTGGTTATCATAATTAGGGGAAAGTTCGAAGAGGTGATCTCCAACATCCTTCAACAAGCCCTTAATATGATCAACAGATGGTGCGAGAGGAAGCAGATGTCTGTTGACCCCCGCAAAACTGTTATTGTCCCCTTGACCAAGAGAAGAAAGCTCGACAAGCTTCGACAACCTACCTTAGCTGGGGAAACCATTCTTTTTGCGGAGGAGGTGAAATATCTGGGAATCACCCTAGATAAGAAACTCACCTGGAACTCCCAATTGGATAAAACCATCAACAAAGCCAGATTATCCCTCTGGACCCTTAGAAGAATATGCGGCAAATCATGGGGGATCAGTCCTCAACTGATCTATTGGATTTACCAAACAGTGGTAAAACCCATGGTTACGTACGTCTGTCGTCTGGTTGGACAAGGAACTCCAACGGACAGCCAGAGCAAAGCTGGCTGGAATACAGCGGCTTGCGTGCCTCGCCATAACTGGAGCAATGTCAACTACACCTACGGGAGCCATGGAGACCATGCTGAACCTAACCCCTCTCCACATTCTGCTGGAAAGGGAGGCCAGAATGGTCTCTTACAGGCTCCTGAAAGTGGGTAGTCAATGTTACGAAGAACTTCGATGGGATAAGACGGGGCTGATGAGTGAAATTAATAACCACCTCACCCTCGGCATGGTCTCGGACTCGCTAGTTCCCCGACAGCACATAGAAAAACCATACAGCGCCCTCATTCTGGAGAGAGACGCATGGAGCAGAGGGAAAAAAACCCTCTCCCAGATAGACTATGCGTTGTACACGGACGGCTCCAAAACTGAAAAAGGAGTTGGAGCGGGAGTTTTCGGCCAGAGGCCTAGAGTTGACATATCAATAAACCTAGGCTCTCTGGCAACGATCTTCCAAGCAGAAATGATTGCTATAGAATTAGGAGCGAGAGAGTTGATTAATTTTCTTCCCGCAAACAAGACTATAAAGATCTTTTCAGATAGCCAGGCAGCCCTTAAGGCCCTGAGCTTCAATCGAGTTGACTCAAAGCTGGTTTGGAACTGTATAAATACCCTAGAGTGCCTCGGTGCCCGGAACAAAGTTATTTTGATCTGGGTTCCGGGATACAGTGGTGTGGAGGGCAACGAAAAAGCCGACGCACTTGCTAAAAGAGGAACCGAATCTGTGTTCATAGGACCAGAACCATTCCTGGGCATTGCAAAAAGCACTGCCAAAGGAATTATCTAAAATGGACGGAGGGTGCAACATTCACGAACTGGAGAGATACCCCAGGGCGAACCCATTCGAAGGCGTTTATAACCAACCCTTCTATGAACGCCTCTGCTCAGATCCGAGAATGGAGTAGGAAAGATCTACGCATTTTCACTGGACTGATGATAGGACACTGCCGTCTGGGTAACCACATGAGAAGGAGAGGTCTGCAACAAATACCGGACTGTCGATTCTACAGCATGGAGGACGAGTCTGCAGAGTACATCTTATGTACCTGCTCCGCTCTGGAAAGAACCAGGTTCCAGATCTTCGGATTTACCGGACTGGAGCCTACCGACTTTAAAGAAGTCTCACTCAATTCAACCATGACCTTTATCAAAAGGGCTTGTACGGTGAACTATAAGTTAGTCATGAGCCACAAGAGACTCATCTGGGTCGCAGTGGAAAGCGATGAGATCATCCCACTCATTTTCAACCTAACCTAACCTAATGTATTTAATAATCTTCGAAAATACTTTGTTTCACTTTCTGTGGATGAAATAGCCACTAAATGTGAGACCTATACTGGAGCATCTAAGCGGACAGTGTACAAAATTATTAAAGAAGATACATTTATTGGAGAAGTCTCACATCCGAAAAAATTCCCAGGAAGAAACAAAACTTTTATTGAAACTTTAGTGAAGAATTTAATAAGGCAAATTCTTACACTTAAAAAATTACCCTCAGAAATAGAAAATAGCCCCACTCTTTTAAATATATCATATTTTGAAATACAAAAAACGTGAAAGAAACAGCATTTTAACAGAGAAATACGAAATCATTGCGTGGAGACATAATTATTTAAGGACAATAACGGACGCAAGGAATCAGCTTAAATAGGTATTTTATTTAGATGGAACATGGGTGAATGTTGGACATACAGTAAATGGAGAACATTGTAGAAAATGCATTGATCATGTTAAAAAGGTGGAAAATTCATTTTGGAAAGTGGATAAAGCAATTGATAACTTAATAGACCTTATAATAATAAACCTCAGAAAAGACAATGATAATGATACCAGTAGTTAAAGTGAAGACAGTGACTTTTAAAGATATTTCTTAAAATATTTATTTTTTAATCTTTGATTTTAGGTACTAAAGTGTTACTTTTAATGCCAAATGATTAAAAAAGTTTAATATGATTAAAAACATATAATCCTTGTTGTTATTTATTGGTTAAATTTAATTTGATTATTGTTAAAGTGCAACAGTTTTGCCAGAAGCATAAGGTTTATTTTTATTTTTGTAAATAACATAATTTTTTTCATTCCAAATTTAATCTGCCAGTGGGAACTAAGTTTAGATATGGCAACCCTGTGGGCCTGTTGTCATTGTCAGGGTCAGTTATATAGGTTGCTCAAAGCAGGTCGTTTGCGAGCGGCCATATTGCAAGTGTTAATTAATTTGAATCGGTTTAGTAAAAATGTGTTTTAATACCAATTTCCAGTCTTTGAATATTAAAAAAAACATAATTGCTGTCTACATTTTACTTCAAGGCATACGCTCATGTTTATTTTAAAAAACATGGATGATCAATCTATATAACTATCTATAGATAGTTATATAGATTGATCATCATGATATATCATTGACCCTAACAAACCATCAGTCCCACAGTGTTGCCATATTATAATCTACCATGTGACTGTCAGTGACTTGTCATTTCAAACGGGCAGCCATTTTGTTTGTAATGCCTAATAGAAACTTATTTTGCAAAAACGCCTATGAAATGTGACGTTATATCCCCATTTTTACTGCACTCCTTTTTTATTCAGACTATATAGACAAATGAACATAATGTATTACGAAGACTTTCGAAAATTGATTAAATTAAGATTAGAATACTTTGTCGAAAGTAAATCACTTTTACCTCGAGCTCAGTTTGGATTTCGTAGAGGGCAAGGTACAATAGATGCTGTATTTAGTTAATGATATACAATTATGTTTCTCCAAAAACCAATTTATGTTGTTTATTTATTGATCTAACTGGCGCATATGATGTTGTTGATCTAAATATCCTATTTAAGAAAATGGTTAAAATTGGTATAGATAATAAAGTTTCAGCAAATATAATAAATTTATTTAGTAATCGCAAAATTTACATTAGAGATCAGCATAATGTATTACATGATCCACGAACGGTATATAATGGCTTACCACAGGTGTCCATTTTAAGTCCCATACTATTTAACATTTACACAGTCGATCTGCACAGATTAGGAAATGACAATATTGTTCAATACGCGGATGATATATGCTACTATTTCACCCATAGTTCATATGTACAGTGTTTGAATGACTTAAGAACATTTATGCGCATACTTAAACAATGGTTTATAGACATGGGTTTCAGTATTTCTCCGGAAAAGACTGCTTTGATATGTTTTTCTAGACGTCGTCTAGCTACACCTAGGTTTATCTCTTTAAGCGGATATACGATCCCATTTGTCGAAGAATTTAAATATCTAGGTATAGTCTTGGATAAAAAATTATTATGGACAAACCATATTAAGTATGTAAAGCAGAAATGTGAAAAGGGAATAAATCTTCTTCGAGTTATTTCAAAACAAAAATTTGGAGCAGATACTAACATTTCCCTGATTTTCTATAGATCATACATACGTTCGATTTTGGACTATGGATGGTGCGTCGTCAAAAACCATAGATCGTATTCAGTATAAATCCCTGAAAATATGTTTAGGATTTATGATATCCTAACCTAATCAGGCAGTATTGGCTGAAATTCAAGAACCCCCTTTATCGCTTCGCAGACAATTTTTGGCAGAAAAACAGATAATCAAATATCGATCATTTAATACAGCATGGTGTCTAAAATTGCTCTACTTAATACTTGCAACTTAACCCTACCTTATTAGCGGATTAAAAATTTGCCTCCATTGTCTGATGCCTTTGTTAATACCAATTCTGACGAATAATTTATTAACAAACATATTTATTTCCCAATTTATCAATACATATATGAGTCTCTATTGCACACATCAACCATTGTATACCCCACATACACTAATCTTCCTGCCTCAAATTACCTAATTTTGAAATCTCAATTGAGTTCTTTTAGTGAAGATATAATAAAGATATTTACAGATGGGTCAAAATATGATGAAAGAACTGGATCAGCTTTTCTTGTTTCTAATATTAATCATATAGAACAATTTAAACTACCTATGCATTCCTCAATTTTTACAGCTGAAGCTTTGGCCATTAAAAAAGCTCTTTGGTGGTGTAAGTTAGGTCCATTTCAAGCGTTCGTTATTATGTCTGATTCAAAGTCGGTCTTACAGGCTATCCAAGGCTCTCCAATAAAGTTTTATCGACAAGAACTTGTATTTGAAATTAAAAATTTATTATATAATCTGAGGACTATCAACAAAAATATTAACTTTATTTGGGTTAAAGGACACTGTGGCCTCACTGGAAATGAAATTGTAGCTCAAGAAGCTAAGGCTGCCTGTAGGATCGGTGTATATACCAAACTCTCTTCATTGGCTGATATCGTCAATGCACATAAGAAACAGATGGATAAGTCAATACCATGATGTTTCTAAAAATTCAAATAGTCATTATTTTCAACTTCATAGGCAACTTCCTAATAATATTCCTCATCTCAACAATTTTTATTTACCCAAAAAATATACTTCTATTCTATCACGTCTCAAATTAAATCATAGACGGTTTCCTGCCCATCTACATAAAATAAAGATCATAGACTCTCCCACTTGCACTTGCAATAATACGTCGGTTGACGACGCCAATCACCTTTTCTTTGAATGTCAAAATTATGCATTACAAACATCTGAGCTATATAAATCTTTAATCTCTTCCTCTACCAGTAAATTTGACATCCCTTCTGACAAGCACCGATAAACATATCCTCGATATTTTAATTAAATTTATACGCGATACTAAGCTAGATATTTGAGACACTACTTCTCTTATTTCTTTCTTTTCTGTATTCCGTTTTTATTACTTAAACATTCTGTGGCAAATGGACACCATCCGAAGCCATATCTCTCACACAACAAATAAGTTAGTCACACTATAAAAGTTTAATACAAAATTAGTGGTCAGTTTGAATAAAAAAGAAATCTTGGCTCAATGTGTGCACATTTTTTAAGGACCATTAGGGTTATATAGATACAGTGTCCCTGAGGCTTTGTAGATGTGGAGATTCGACTGAATGTTTATAACCTTTTTCATTTTAAATAATATTTAAAGTAAGAAACCAGGAACGACAAGTGGGTTTCGATTTTAAATTTTAATTTAAACGTCAAATTTCTAACTGTATTATACACCGTACTATTAAAACCGAGACATTTTTTCTAAATCCGATGATTATTATAATTTATAATGTAGCAATCCCACGGTTTTCTGTTCAATTTCGATTCCTGCGAGTGCTAAATTCGGCGCAGGTCGATACACTCGCTGTCGTAACGTAAAACGAAGTCCAACCTTCTGGAGGGCCATAACTAACCACTAAATTCCAAAATGAGCTCTAAAAACTGTGAATAAAAGGACCGTTTTGGGCTGGTAATGACTCATTTGTTTCTAGAGATATATATATTTTTTGGTTTCATTTTAAGTTACCACAGAAATGGAATGTATATTTATTTTTTTGTAAAATTGGTTTATACATTTTCATATAATAGAGTGGTGTGTACCATAATGCGTGTAATAATATATGATCCTATTTCAGGTATTTCTATTTTTGAACATAAAATTTTACTTTTGATAGCTATTAACTAAAATATCTAGGTATAGTAGGTATTTATGACAATTTGGACACAAGAAATTTGATAATATAGAAACACGCTAGATACAAATTTTTATAAAATTAGTATTAAGTAAAATGAAAAGTATGGTAATATGTCTTGCTGCAGTGAAGAAAGAAACTGATAAAAGTACCATCGAGGCCTTGGAAATGTTGGGAAAAATATGAAAAAAAAAAAAAAATAATATTGAGAAAATAATTATGCCGGTTTGGTCCTGTAGTTCGCAGATGTGACAGTTAAATAAAAAAAAACAAAAGAGAAGACACCTCTGAAGAGAATGACAAGAATGGCAGCTAAAGACAGCACACGGTGTTTAATTAGGCATTCCAAACAAAATGGCTACTAGTCGGTTTTGACAGGTTATGATATGGCAACATTATGACAACCCTGTAAGTCTAGTGATTTGACAGGGTCAATGAAATAGATAGTTATATAAATTGATCACCCATGTTCATCAAAATAAACATATGTTTATGCAATGAAGTAAAAAAACGTAGGTAATTATTTTTTTACTATATTCAAAGGCTGAAAATTGGTTTTAAAACACATTTTTGCTAAACTGATTCTAATTAATGAGCACTTGGGAGGCAATATAGCCGCTAGGAAAAGGACCCGCTTTTAGCTATCTATAGAACTATACATGTATCATTGACCCTGTCAATAACAGCAGGCCATAGGGATGCCATATCTCACGTCAGTTCCCACTTGTCAGCATTTTGACAGGTCGCTGGAATGTCTAATTATTATTATTATCTCAATCTCCTTACTTTTTGATTTGTTGATGTTTTCTTCCAAGCAAATACTTTTTGGACCTGGCCCTGCTATTGGACTGACAAAATCGGTAGTGACAGACCTAATTAAAGAACATTCCCTTGTGAAATTCAAGGAAAGATGGGATGAAACAAGAAACTGCAGGGAGAGCTTTTAAGTTATCCTGACAACACTGCAGCAAACAAATACTTGACTATGACTAGACAGAATCTGCGTCAGTCACAAGCATTCTGACTGGTCATTGTCAAGTACGGAAGCATCTCCATGTCATGGGGCTGTCAGAATCAGCATTCTGCAGAGAGTGCGAATACCATCGAGCATATCCTCTACGATTGCTCGACGCTCTCATTTATTAGAATTGTGTTCGGCGAGTATCGGCTCACACCGGCCGATATAAGAGAAGCACCTCTTGGCGACGTTGTCAACTACATTAAATTTGTATGCAGGCTCACAAGCTAGGAAGTGCCTATCGTCTTAGGAGGATGCACCATGGGCCTAGTGAGACCTAAGTGCCGTGGGGTAACCCACCGTCCATACGTTACAGATACGTTCCCTTGTTTTTTTTTTTAATAGTAGGTAGGCTACTTTAAATAATGACGTTATTTCAAATATTTGGCAATTTCATTGTTTTTCCAAATATTTTTAGCACAATCCTCGTTACATCGATTAATCATTAAATAGGTATATTGAAAAATAAAATTAATTCAAGTTAGCAATGAGAAACTTCAGGAAATCAACTAATTGAATTTTAATTTTAATTTTGTTTAAAATGCACATCTCTTACAAGATTAAACTAAAATGACTATATATTTTATTGCTTTGCATTCTGTATTATACGCTTCATAGATTTTTTAGAATCAACAGGCTTCATCCCCTTATAAAGCTTGTTTTTCCTGAAGATTTCAATTTGATACCGTTTCTTGTTCCTGAGTCAATAGGCTTTGTCTCCTTATAGAGCTTGAATTTTGGTAAAAATTTAAAATTCATATAATTTTTCCATTTTGAGTTTATAGACTTTTTTATATTTCAACCCTCCTCTTTATCCCCTCTTTTTTTTTTCAAAAAAAGAAAGAGAGAGAGAGAGAGAGAGAGAGAGAGAGAGAGAGAGAGAGAGAGAGACCATTAACCAATAAAAACCAAACCGAATCACCAACAATAATAATCACACGAAATAAGTAGGTATATGAAGGTAGGTAAAATAACATCCATATATGCTGATTCATTCATAAAACGCATGCTCGCTCCTCAGATAAACTTACTCGCGCAAACCATACCCATTCAAATTAGCAGCTGTGTCCTTCTTTCTAATGCGACAGCCGATGCGACAGCTCTATCTGTGTAATAATAAACACAATCCGAATGATTGCAATAAATGAGGGCTTAATTATGAATAAATAGCCTATTCTTTTGGTATTATACGCCGACACTCGAACGGCGGATATAACTATTGAAATATTATAAAGAGTTTCTAGACACTTTGAAACACACTATACATAACAATTTTGGGTCCGCTAACACTTATTAAAAAAAAAAAAATTACCTTAAAATCCAAAATCCTTAAAATTTGTGATTTATTGTTGTAGAAACGGCTAAATATCAATATAAGACCAACCATAGAGCAATAAACCGTACCAAATTTTTTCATAAACGATCAAATTTTCTTATTTTTCATTTTTAGTTTGTTAGAAAAATAAATAAACACTAAAATATTTTTAATGACAATTGATGTGTCTAGTTTCTATAAATGCGGTGTTGCCAAATCGAGTAAGAAAACATATAAGTCAGGAAATAATTCGGTTAGTGAAAGTTGGCTGAAAAATTACATAGTGTCTGGCCTGCAGGTAAATTTAGATCTCGAAGTGAAAACAATTGTAGTAATCACATACAACCGTCTTTTTATTTCATTTCAAGATGATTGTACGTTAATTACGGCATGTCGGTACTTATCTAATATTTGAAAAAAAAATTCAATTTGAGCTGTGTCCAGGCCGTTGGAGTTTATGCCGGTCGGCGTAGCCAGGTATGGTTTAAAAATTTTCTGGTGGCGGACAAGAAGTCGTTCCTTCATTTTCTTATTGTATATTTTCTTATTATTAGATGCACACGATACAAGACACGTTCGTTAAAAGTTGGGATCGATGTTTACTGGCCAGACGCTAATGAGGGTTGGTTAGGTTAGGTTTTTTCAATTTGAGCTGTGTCCAGGCCGTTGGAGTCTATGCCGGTCGGCGAAGCCAGGTATGAGTTAAAATTTTTTGGTAGCACCATTCTACAAGAAGTCGTTGCTTCATCTTCTTATTGTTAGTTTAGGTTAGGTCGTCGAAGAGTACTCTGCCGATGAGGGTGAGGAAGAAGATATTAATATGGGTATTTTTTAAATCGTTAGTTTTATATAATTTTTCTGATACTGAAGTCAATTGGTTGGCCTGGTACAACGCAGGGCATAGGTAAAAATTACCATTGCTATGTAATAGATAATTGATATGGCAACATTGTATTTCTTTTAGACATATGTCACACTGCAAATCTTAATTGTCATAGTCTTTACGAAAATTAAAAAATTCCGACGAACCTAAACATGAACTTAAATTAAAAAAATAAACTGTTTACGAAAAAATTTGGATGGTTTATTGCATTATGGATGGTCTAGTGTTATTATTTAGCAGTTTCTATAACAAGAAATTAATAAAAATGGTTTAAATTTTTTCAACATCGAAATTGGAGGACCCATTTTAATAGTTTTAAGGTAAGAAAAAAATATTTTATAGCGTTTACAGGGCAAAAAAAGTATTTTGAAATGTGTTTCATAAGGTCTAAAATCCTTAAAAAAAAAAAAAAATAAAAAAATACCCCGTTCGACTGTAGGCGGATTTTTCCTTTTGGAATTAAGCTATACCTCGTAAAATGGCTGCAAATTCTTTTAAAAACACAGTTTTATTATTTAAAATTATTTTATTGTGTCTACGCACCTGGTTTTTTATATATTTTCAAATTTTAGTTTCCAATTTCTGTTTAAAAAGTTCCTTAAATATATTTTTTAATTTTTTGTACCCCTTTTTTGGACGCCACTGCACTAAATGTTCGAATACCACGTTTTTCCATGTATTTTTCTAAGGGAAATAAAAAACCGTTTGCTTTTATATTAAAAGTACCACGGCAGAAGAAAACTGACTATTGGCCCCCCAGCTATTAAGCCAATCATAGGGGTTCTTAATTTAACTTTTATCAAATATATTGTCACGCTTTATATGAATTCATATTTTTTCAAATTTATCGTAACATATTTAAATTTAAATAACACCCAGTACATAAAACTTTGTTAATATGTCGTGAATTTGTTTTAAGTTGCAATCATGTAAAAGGTTGATTATTTAATAATTATTAATAAACATTATACCTACTATTAATAATAAAATATGGGAAAGTTATAAAGGCAATCTCGAGGAGACGCACATGGCTATTTCTACAGGGCAGTATTTCTTCTTTAAGAGCGATATCCATGCAACACCTAACAGCAAATTCAGATTTAGAACAGACTGACAACTTTCAGTGCATCTGAACCCACTTTGGCAACGTTGCTCTATTCCCAGGCTTACGCTCCCTTCAATTTATTACTTATAAACTATAGATGATTTAAAATATTAAAAATGCCGATAAATCGCAGGTCCGGTCTAACAAAGAGTATTTCTGTTTTGTTTTCTCGTTTAAAATATTTTTTAAAGGTATAACCTGGTGTAACATTTTCGAAAAAAATTTTTTATAGCTAATTTATTTATTTACGAAATATATTTTTAAATATACATATGTACCTATTTCTACATTTTCTTATATACAGGGTGTTTGTTGGTAAGTGTGAATGATTTTAGGGAATGTTTGCCGAAGTTATTTTATAAAAAAAACATAGATCGAAAAAGTCAGTGGCGCAGTACTTTTTTATTAAAAAAGTGGCATTCTCGCACAAACGCCACTGGTACAAGTAGAAATATTTGGAACACCCCAAAAAATACACATTTGCCCCTTCAAAGTTTTTTTGCAAATTTAGAGTATATATCTTTAAAACTATTAAAAATAATTAATAAAATTTAATAAATTAAAATTTAAACATTCTGTATCTCGGAAACGAAGCATATTTCGACCTACTTTTATAGGAACTTTTTTTAACAAAATAACTTTGATAACAATTTGCAAAAATCGTTCGTACTTATTTACAAATACCCTGTATAAAAATACGTTTTTTAAATAATAACCCATTTGATACTAGTTTGTGCAACAACAGTGGACAATCCACTGGAGTTGTACAGTATGTTTTTTCTACGACCCACTAACGAAAATCTACAAATTTAAAGTATTATTTTAGGAAAAGACAAAATAATTAATTTTAAAATAATTTATGACTTTACTAATTTGTGAAATAAAATAAACATGAAAAAATATTTCATTTAATTAGTCCCCAGCCCAGATTTGAACTCGGGCCTCTCGCGTGAAAGACAGATGCCGTATCATCATTTTCACCTCCACATTTAAAATTTTAGTTCTAAAAGTAGTAATTAAATTAGTTTCATATAGGTAGTTTAATTCAAATTTAGGATTTTTTAAATTGTGGTCTAAATTAAAATTATTTATGAATACTACGCAAAAATAACTCATTTTAATGTATATTTAATCTCAATTCCTAAAAAATATACTGACAATTAGTTTGACAGAATTGTCACTTATTTAAAATTTTAAAAATAATAGTTGTTGTGTGTCCAATATATAAACTGTGGTTGGTGGATTTCATTTTTTTGCAGTGTTCTCACTACCCAGAATGGATATGAAATATATTCGTTGAGTTGAACGCAATAGTATATTTTTTCGTTTTGTAGTCTGTGCGTGAAAAGTAGTTTGTGCAACAAAATTGGATATGATGGCCATATCGCACGAAGACGAAGTTTCAGAACGACGCCGTAGACGGAGTGCTTAATCGTCTGAGTGCGATACAGACAATCCACTCGAGTTGTACAGTATATTTTTTCTACGACACCCTAACGAAATTCTACAAATTTAAAAAAGTAATTTATTAAGACAAAATAAATAATTTTAAAATAATGTATGACTTTTAATAATTTATAAAATAAAATAAACATACAAAAAGATTTTATTTAATTAGTCCCCAGCCATGATTGGAACTCGGGTCTCTCGCTTGGAAACAAACTCCGTGCCGTCGCCACACTTGCCATTATAGTTCTAATGCTTGTAATTAAATTAGTTTTATATGGTTTGATTAAAATTTAAGATTTGTTTATAAATTTGGACGAAATAAAAATAGAAATTCTATTACTTATCGATTATACATAAGAAATATTCATTTTTACGTATATTTAATCTCAATAATTCAAAAATATACTGACAGTTAGTTTGACTACATAAAATTTAAAAAATAATAGTAGCCGGGTGACCAATATATAATCTGATTGGTGGATTTAACTGTTTTGCAGTGTTCTTACTAGGTAGAATGAATATGAAATATATTCGTTCAGTTGAACGCAATGGAATACTTTTTTGTTTTGTAGTATGTGCGTAGATTAGCTAATATTCATGTGGGTATAGAAAAAAAGCATATCCATGTGGATGTAGAAAATAGTAGTTTGTGTAACATGAGTAAATATAAATTAAATTGATTTCATATAGTTTAATTAAAATTTATAATTATTTATTTCTAAATATAGATCAAATAAAACCAGAAATGCTATTATTTATCGATTCTACACAAGTATAACTCATTTTACGCAATAGCATATTTTTTCGTTTTGTAGTCTGTACGTAGATACGCTATCCATTTGGGTGTAGAAAAAATTGTTTTCTAGTACTAAAAATATTTAAAAATAACATTGAGTAAAATGATTTATTATTAGTAAAAGAAGGAATAAAAATAATCATTTTTATTGACTATTGGTCGGATTTCTACTCGGATTTCTACTCAAATTTCTAATATCTAAACCTCTAGTGAAACGTGGATCTAAGATCTCGGGTAGTATACAATCTAAATAAAATTGCTTTAGTTTGTTTTCCATATACACCAAAATCTATCATCTTTTTATTTTTTCTACTAACATACTTAAAGGTATTAAAATAAATAAAAAAAAAAATATTTCGTTTAGTTACGTTAAGTTGCCCCTGAACAATTATTGCATTTTCGAATTATCATTAATAATTGCAAATTTTATTATGTTGTCAACCATTGCTTTTTTCGGAGTCAGTTTTGAAGCAGTGGCAGGATATTTAATTTCGATAATACTGTCTGTTCCTAATAAACCGTCGGAACCTAAAAACCATATTCAGAATCCACAAATAAACCACATTTATTGGATATCCGCTTTAAATTTGTAAATATTGCTTTAAAGCTAAAGGTTTTTTTTTATTCAATACTTACTATATTAATTTCCCATATATTTTAACTTTAATGCTTAGAAGGGGTGCTAATGTTTGTCTTTTTCTAAGTAATCTAGCACGATATTTTATAGATTTCCGTCGAAACGGAAATATAATTTTCGGCATTTCCGAAAGTTTTCCCATTTTTATCACAAATTATTATAACTCAGCTTACACATAAAAGTTCATATAAACACATTGACTAAATACGAAACAAAAACACCTACACTTGAACTAAAAAGAATAAAGTTTTTTATTATTTTATTTTTATCCCAATTTTCCGGTACTGCATGCACCGCCAACGTCCGCCGTCTTGTTGCCAAATCAATTAATATGGATTGGAATCTTGACAGATTTTCTCAGATTTCCTAATTCAAGGTTTTCAAAAAATATACGCTTTGGACAAAAAAGTGTATTGGAAAGAATTAGCTGATGTTTATATAACAATTCCCGGTAAAGACTCCTTTTTGCAATAATTTTCATAATTTGTATAGAAATAATTAAAAAATTAGTTTTTCTGAATTCGGGCTCTACAGCGGAGTTCTCTATCATTTGCTTAGTAGGTATACCAAATTTTATAAAAAAATATTTAAAACTGAGAAAGATAACCTTGAAGTCGTTTTAAGCCTGTTTCTAACCATGGATATCGCTCTTAAGTGACTCTTCTTGTGGGGAATTCCCAGTAGCGCCTCCAGATCGCGGAGACTCCGTCCAGAGACTTTGTAACAACATAGAAAAATCCATTTGCAAGCATTTTCTGTCGTCCGTTTTTGCTACTATTGACGTATGGAAATTTTTAAACTTACACCGAAAGAAGCAGAACCGGACGACAAATTGCAAATGTTATAGACGTTTAAAAGCAAATTATTTCATTGACAGCAAAAAATGAGAAATTCCATCGATGTAAAACATTATTTTGAATTTGACAGGTTAGATGACAGCTTCCACTAGGGTTGCCACCTTTTTGAAAAGTGAAAAAAGGACTACGATGCTGACAGGGGCTCTGTTATACAAAAAGGCCTCATCCTTCTAGTGAACTTCTAAAAAAAAAGTCGTTGAGCTGAACGAAAGAAATCCTCCTCTCCTCATCTCACTAAGCTTCTAAAAAAAAGGTTGTCCGGCTGAACGAAAAAATCTTGCTCTTCGTCTTACCGAGCTTCTAAAAAAAGGTCCTCAGCTTATGTGCGCTGTTAGTCAAACTCAAAAACGACATTTGTCGCAGAAAAAAAAGGCATTTGCCGTAAAAAGGACATTTTAAGCTTTAACAAGTCACAAGGACATTTTGCTTCAAAAAAGGACAGGTGGCAACCCTAACTTCCACCACCGGAACTTAGTACATGTTGTTCACCCCCCTTCCATGTACCTAACTACAATTAGCAAGCAAAAAACACGAAATGCCACTTTTTGCAGTCACGTAAAGGGACTATTTTCTGACCTAGATATATTTTTAATAATAATCCATGGCATACTAGATTGTCATAATAATAAAATGTCAAAATAAACTATTGAATTGAGTAGGTGGAAATATTTTTTTCCTACGACCACTTAGGAAAGTGACACATATCACACTATATAGTCCTATGGAGAGTGCCCTATATCACATGCGTATGAATAAGAATTTACTTTCCACCCGTGTGCGAATATGCTACTTTCCGCATCAGCTGTCACAAAATATCAAACGCATCATTTCTATTTTGATCTATGTAATGTCCATATTAATACTAAAATCGATATGATTGTTAAATTATTGAAATTGTTGTAAATTAGATCCTACATATTTATCTTTAACAATTATTATTAAAATAATTTTAAAATAACCAAGTTATGTTTGCTTTTTATTCTGGTTAAACACATAACCGATTAGATCATTCATTTGACGCAAGGGCTATTAGCTCAGATGGTATAGTATCAAACTTTACCAACTTTGCCATTTGAGACCTGGCGAGCGACCGCGCTCAAATCCTTGTGGGTGCAGATTTTTTTTATTTTTTTTTTGTTTTTTAGTTTTTTTTTTGTTTAGAAAATATGAAAATTGAATAAATATGATTATTATTGATTGTTTTTTAAACTCATTTTATTTATTAAAATATAAACCTCGTTTTACATTTCCGCATCAGCTGTCACATAATGTCAAACGCATAATTTCTATTCTGATTTATGTAATGTCCATATTAACAGTAAAATCGATATGATGATTTAATTATTAAAATTGACGATTAACTTAGATCCTAGATATTTATTTTTAACAATTATTAAAAAAATTTAAAATAACTACATACATCTCATTATTCTGGCTTTTTATTCTGTTTAAACTTAAAATCGAATTAAAAATGCATTTGACATAAGACCCATTAGCTCAGGTTGTAGGGTAGTTGCAATTTGAACTTTGGCTTACACGACGGGTCCGCGGGGCCGCGTTCAAAACTTGGTGGTTGCAGAATTTTTTTTGTTTTTTTGTTTTTTTTTATTTTTGATTCGAAAAATATGAAAATTGAATAAATACAATTATTGTTGATTATTTTTTTAAATACATTTTAATTATTATAATAATAACCTGGTTTTACATTTTTTGATGAAATTATTTTGTGGTCGCAGGAAAAATATTCTACATCACTTGTGTGAAAAGTGATTTTTCACACTTGTGTGATAGTCGCACTCGGCTTGTGCCTCGTGCGACAATATTTCCCACTCGTGTGAAAAATGTCACTTTCCACACTCATAATGTAATATACATAGAAAAATAAAAAGAGAAGGTTTGAATAAATGGCGGGACTTGTTTCCTTGTTGGTAGTTGAACCGTAAGCGCTTAGCGCGCTGCTATCACTAAATTCAAACCCGTTTTACACCCATAAAAAAATATGTTTTCAAAAATAATGACAAAGAAATCAATCATTTTACTGATTTACCCCTTGAAATTTCACTTTAATATAATGTGTGATCAAATACAGGGATAATCGTTAATAAATTTAAAGTTAAAGCTAAATTTAAATATTATTAGATGGTGTAAATCTGGCTTTGAAAATAAATTAGGTTATGTTGCTATAAATATGTCAGCTTGATATTATTTTCATTTTCAAATATATTTTTTTCAAATGTAGGTGAGTAAATTGTATTAAGTGTAAGTTAGATTTAACTAATTTTACTATAGAGAGGTTCTTAAGAAAATCAGTAACTTCTGATTCATTTAAATTTTAATTGCAGAAGTAAGTATTTTTCTCACAAAACTAACAAGAAATTTTATGTTTTTCCTGCTATTATTACTCTAGAGATACATGGATCCACATTTTAAACATTTGCGGTTAAAAAAATGAAAGGAGTTGTGAGCGAAATGTGTGAATCCAATTTACAAACAAATATTGTAGAACCGGAGATAGAACCTCATCCTAGTTTTACTCATAAAGACCATGATGAAAAAAGGCGAATGATTTGTGCTCAAAAAGTTATTGTTCAATTTTTGGGTGATATTCATTATTATATTTATCAAGTAATACCCAAATATGTTCAAAAACTTATATGCTATTTAGGTCAACTTGTTAATTTTTGCATAGTTCACCTATTAAGATCATAAATCAGATGTTTTCTATTTTTATTGAAATTTTTATACCTTTTATTGCAAGAAAAATGTAAGAATTTAAAAAAGTTACGACTCTGTTAATTTTTAATTTTAAGATACACACTGCACCTTTATTTTTGTTTTGTTTTAGATATTCCTGGGTATGGAGATTTTTGGAATGTGCATAAATGTGTTTCTTAATTAGGGTGAATTTCAAAGCCCACCTATATTGAAGCTGGAGGCTTATTGTAACCGAAATAGGCATTACAACTATTCTTGATTGAAATAGATGGGAAATGTCTTAAAGGGACAATACGTATAAGAATTAGAATGATTTGTCCTTGGATTAATAAGGGATATTTAAAACATTAAAACAATTGTGTTTATAACTAGTTTGACTTTTCATAAAAACTATACCTGGTTTTTTTAATAATAAAAACATTGTGATGTGCTATGCTGGTTATCGTATTATATTTCTATTTTTCAGTAATTTAGTGTGTGATATAGTGCTTGTTATGTTCAAAATATGCAGTTAGAAGATAATGAGACACATGTAATTACATGGTAATTCTAAATAAATAAAACTTGTTAAAAATGTGTTTTATTTTTCAACTAATTTTATTTTTCATTTAAAACAAGTGACATTTTCCATTTTTCAACATTTACCTACAACAAAAATTCACTAAACTTGTTGTTTGTTTAGTAGTTGTAAGTAAAAGTTGTCAAATAGGAAAATGTTACTTCAAATTGCTTCAAATATCTAAAATATCAAGCCCGCCAATTTTTAAATCGCTTTAATTAGTAGTGTTCTACTTTTTCGACTGAAACTGACAGGTGTAGTTCAACCGTAAGCGCTTAGCGCGCTACTGTCGAGGTCAAACAAACTTGTTACCAACTATTTACATGGAATCCGACCCCCGTGGTAATATACTAATTCAAGAGATTTATTGAATATTTTCTTCTTCAAGCATATTACTAATACTCTATGTTCCTATGCGTACGTACGCCCACAACAAAATTGGCGGATAATTTTGAAACACGCATTTTGATGAGGACAAATACCTAATAATGAAAATGACCACCTGTTGGTTTCAATTCATCCAGTTTTTTGTTTCATGCAAAATGAAATATTCACTCTTGTACACTCGAAATAAATTAAAATTTTAATTAAAATCATAAACTGGCGTTAAAATAGGCGGAACAAGTGGTAACTGAGTCTGTAGTTGGCAGGTACCATTTATCATTAAAATAAGCATGTTATGTATAAAAATATCGTCTATTTCGTAATCTTTCATGGTATTTAAATGAATTTCAATAATGATAATAAAAATATTGCGCAATTTGTTCCAAATGGCTGGGTAATTTACAGTAATTTCGGAAAATTTAGCCAATTAGATGTTCGTTCCCACTTTGGCAAAAAGGAACACCTGTTTGACGTAAACATTTGAAATTTTAAATAGTTCATTTAAGCGGTGACCCAAATATAAGTGCTAAATAAAAAAAAAATACGTAGATGTTTTCATCTTGTGTATCAGTTTTGTGGAGTTGAATTGAAAATAAAAAACAATACAATGCCATCATGTCGGGTTATCAAATGAAAGCTCTTTGAAGCACAATTTTAAAAATGTATAATACGTTACTCTTACTTTAACACTAAAAAAAAACATTTTAAAATTGCTGTCCTCCCAACTCATCCCCAAAAGTAAGGCTTAGAAAAATCTGAAAAAATCACTAACGTTGAGAGTAAGGTGTACGTATATTGAACAAAAATTGGAAACACAATATCTTGTACGACATATAAATTTATTTCAAAACAAAATAGGGGGGAGGGGGGCTGCAACCGGTTTCATTTATACGGGTTTAACATTGTTCTTAATTTTAAATTGTTTAGTTATACTGCTTTATTATATATAACCGAATACAATGTCAGCTAGGGCCCCCTTCAAAGATTTCTTCTTGCGAAAATGACAAATAATATTCTAAAATAGTGTGTGGTAAGTGTTTAACGTTCATTGCGTAGATGATATGTTGGGAATGGGGTGTTAATACACTGCTACCTAAAAGATATATTGTGCCCCCTTCTGTTGATAATGTCGAAGGAAATATCTCGATGCCTATAACGACCCTTCCAATCTTATCTTCTCAAGGAAGTGTAGGATATGGAGTGGCTTCAAGTTAGGTAAATTTTCCTATTATATTTGATATGCTCCCAGGTATAGTGACCTGAATTCTGGAGTGCTACACATTCGTTCAGAATGTGAATGGAGGTTTCGTCTTCCTCCTCACAGAATCTGCACTCACTATTCTCTACTACTCTCAGTTTACTAAGATGTCCTTTGAGTCGGCAATGTCCAGTCAGGACCCCTGTTACAATGCGTAGCCTGTTCTTGCTCAGGCAGATACAGGTTACCGATTTTTTTAGTTATATTCACCCAGGAGTACCTTAGCCTGTCTTAGCCTCAATATATTGTTCCAATTATCGGTTCTTCTACTGTCCAATTATTTTTTAATATCTCTTAATATTGTTCTACTGCTGATAGCGCAGAACGGCTCAGGTTCCACAAAGGGTGTTTGAGCCCCTTTCATTGCGAGATGTATTTACCCTTTATCCCGTTATGTTCCGGGAACCAAGTGAGGGTAACTGTATTTTCTTCGCCTAGCTCATTCAGTTTTTTCTAGGCCTCTTCAAACCATTTTCGAGCTGATTACGTAAGAGCTTAGCATTTTGATAGCTGCTTGGCTATGGGACATGATAATAATCTCTTGTCTACGATAGTTTCTCTCGATGTTATCATTGCTTGGATCTTCAACGTCCAAGTATAATTCAGAAAGAGAGGTCCTCTGAATGGTCAAAAGTGTGTCACTTGTATACTTCACTGGATGTCCATTGGATATCGAAAGTCCAGAAAAACTCATTTTTGTGTTTCGAATGGACGTCCGATGGACCTATTTGTGCTATTTGGATACCTATCTCATACCAACTCCTTATCAATACTGGCACCCTCTTACCCCAACAGGTTTCATTATGTAAGTATGTACTTCCATTCTTAAATGGCTTATTACAGTTGTTGAATCCTGTCAGAATAATGAACCGATCACGCTAGCTTCCAAGTATTGGCTACTTTCTTTTATTTATGTTGGCTTAAGTTACCAGACCGTTTAGCCTATACCCTGCGATTGATTAACTTACCAATGGATTTCTACTCTGATTTCTACCATGACCGTTACCACGTGTGTTTATATACGTTACGTGAACCCATAACGTATTTCGTCATCACCACTACCAACACCACGTCATTTAATTAATCATTCCGGTTCCATTTTCACTCCATTTATCTCCTGCGTCGCGATTCCAAGAACACTTTCTAAATATTTTAACTTAAATTACAATAAGATATACAAATTCAATATTTTCTCGTTTTTTTCACATTAAGGTATCATTGTATTTGTTTGTAGGCCTGATGATGGATATTTAGCCGAAACTGGTTACCGCCCCCTATTTCAATTTAAAATAAATTTATATATGGTACAAGATTTTGTGTTTCCTTTATCGTTAGTACTTGGACCACATTATTTGAGAAGATTTACTTGATAAAAAGATCCAATCATCTACTCTAGTGCCATCTTTTGGCCAATGAACCAAATAACACATTAGGAATATATCCTCACTCTCATGTTTCCAGACAGTTTAATAAACTTATAAAATTATGCCTTTGATAACATATCTGACCCTCTTTAACCTCTAATATATCAAATCTCCAATCTGGCGCTTGGTTCTCTTTACATAAGAATAGTCCAATATCGCTTGGGGGCCTTGTATCCAACGTTGCTACACTTAGATGGATAAAAGAAACTTGCTACATGTAGTAGATTTCTACTTTTCTGGTAAGTTTTCAGTTTTTTTTGGCTAGTTTTACTAGATAATCTGTTTTTTGTAACTTTTTATAAATTAATTAAAAATTCCAGTTACTCAAACAAAACTTACCATTTAAAGAATTGTGTTGTTATAAATGATTGATAAAAACGTTAAGTTATAACTAGGGCCGAGCGACTATCAAAACAAATATTCGGTCATCAATTATTTAAAATAAAATCAGTTATTTAAAAACAATTGATTATTTTCGATTAACCGATTATTTTAGATTAATCGATTCTGTTCGACTAATCGATTCTTTTCGATTAAATTCATTAATATAGTTTTACATTTATTGCACAAGTTTCAGTCACTATTAGGCATTCCAACGACCTGTCAAACAATAGGTGCCAGTGGGAAATTCTTGTATATCTAAGGGGGGTAGCGACATAGTCTTGCAACTTGGACGCTATTTTTATTCAAAGTAGTAGTCGCCAAGCCTGCCAATTTATGAAGAAATGTATAGGTGGGTTTTTTTAAATATTATTTTTATTGTGTTTAACATAAAATATTTAAATGTAATCCATTATTCATGATTTTACGTAAAGTAGATAGAATACACCATATGTCGCCACCCTTAGATATACCAAACCTGCCCACTGGTAATTCATTTGTTTGGAATGCCTAATTATTGAAGGACTTATTTTAAAGGTACATTTACATCTGATATTTATTATATGAGATTTATGTCTGACAGTTATTTAATCCAGTGTAAACATACAAAAATTTCTCTCGGACATATATTTTTGAGTGTTTACACTGGACTAAACAACTGTCAGACATAAATCTCATGCAATAAATGTCAGATGTAAACGTACCTTATGAAGTCCTTTGATATAACTCTATTACTGCGAACTAATTAGGGATATAATCCACAATTTACCTCTTTTTTATTTATTGATTATTAAAAGACTTTTAATTTCTATTTTATCAAATTTAACTATTTGATATAACATTCTAATATTTCATATTTTAATTTTTCTTTTTATTTTGATTTAAGAACTGTCATTGTCTTTTATTTTACAGGTTTATCAATTTTTACTTCTGAGGTTATATTTCCGTGAGTTAGAGTAGTCAGGTTGCTCCGGGTTCACTTTCGCGTTAGAGATTCGGAGTGAGATCTGCCCCGTTCGATATAACTTTCAGTATGGGCTCTGAGTGCACTCTTTTAACTCTGTGTTAAAAGACCGAGATCTGTCGAGAAGTCAAATATTGAAATGTCAATTATGTCGAAGAACAGCAAATACTATTGTGCTGTGGTTTTGTGTTATGTATTATTTGTATTTTAAAATTATTATGCATATTATGGGGTCTATTCTGTAACAATTCCTTTATATTTAACAGACTTTAAAAATATTTTCTTCTTTACTTCTATCATTATTTAAACGGATCTTTAAAATACATTAGAGGACTATCTTAAAGAAATCTGTTTAAATAATAACAAATGTAAATTAACGAATACAAATATACTTTTAAAGGCCGCCAATATTTTTAAAGGCCGTTAAATATAAAGGAATTGTTACAAAATAGACCCCTATGAAAGTTTATTCTATATTATTCTATTGTAAACACATACTTTGATTAGTATACGAGGCAAGAGAGAGGTCCAACACGCCCAACATAGGGCGCGGCCATTTTGAACCCTGTGACACAGTTTACAGCTAAGAATCAGATCGCTCACTCTGCGTCGGCACTTTTGATCTCAATGTTTCAGTTTATACACTGTGCAACTCGGATAATACAATATATGACAACCGCCTATAATAAAACAGCAGTCTTCTGTGTATCCTGAATTTGTATACCTGGAGTGGATGTTATTTTGGAACTTTCAACTGGTCCGAGTGAGCTAACTGATTCTTTAGCAATAAACTGTGACTCCTAAAATAATATTCACTGACACTGACAGCATCAAGCAAAATATCAGGTGCGTTTTAATCATCCGCTTCTGCTTTCGGAATTGTCGGTTCAGTCGTTCTAACCTGTCAGATTAAAACAAGAAAACTGACAATTCCGAAGCAGAAGCGGATGATTAAAACGCACCTATTAAAAATATTGCGCCAAGATGTAGGCAACACGTAATAAGGGTTCAAAATGGCGGAGTTTTCTATCTCCTTTTAAAAGGCACTCAGAAAGCTGCGCAGTGCGACCATTCTCCGTATAGTAAAAGAAAATCAAAGTATGTGATTGTAAAGCATACTAATTAACTGACCATTGACTGACACTCTGGATTGAGGTTAAGATTTTTACTGTGAGTGACAGACCGCGTTCGAGATGTTACTACATTCCCTCTCTGACTTGACAGGACTCTGCTCATGCCCTGCTCATACCATAGGGTGTCATCTCCAATTTGACCTTTATGTCGTCCATAACCACATACAATCAAAGTATGTGTCCATAACTAATTCACGACAAAAATTTTACTGTTGAAGACAGTGACAAACGATTTCTGTTTATTGTCATATAATCATGGCTATGTTGATAAATATTAAAGGCAGTTAAAGTGTTTGATTTTTACACTAAAAGTGTGTGTTTACTTTCGAAAATCGCTATGGATAGCGATAATAGTTATTTATGTAGCAAGTCAGCAAATTGATTTCTCATCAAACTAATCTGAGATTATGAGTCGAGCAAAAAAAGCGAGCGAGGCGAGTAACAGGCAAGTTCGATAAATACACTTTTTCTACGATCACTATCCAAAGTAGGCTTTAGCGCTTTGAAATCCAACAGCAAAGTTGACGTTTTTCGCGAACTGAGATAGTTGACAGCTTTGTTGCTGGCATAATTTAAAATAGCTATAATTTAATATTTCTTGTTAATAAATTATTTTTTAAATTATTTGTACGTAGTTACATGTTTTTTTATTATATTATCTAAGATAACATGGACTTTGAATATCAACTGCTTTTTTCATGATTAACGTAGGTATAGGCAACACATTATACACTACTTACGACAAATTTTCAGTTTTTATAAGGTGTCCCAAATTAGACGGTCATATTTTAATAGCGTAATCTACATCCTAAAATAGGAGTAAAAGTTCATATAAACATAGGTTCGAAAACGTTTCTTTTTCGAGATACAGGGTGTTAAAAGTGAAGTCCTGATGACATACTTTTGTAAATATTTTCTAAACGTTTAAAGATAACTAAGTGAAATTTGGTACAAAAGCTTATCTTTTTACGCTCTATTTGGAAAACCGGTGACTAAAGAAATTTTAGAAAATATTTACAAAAATGTACCATCAGAACTTCACTTGTTACACCCTGTATCTCGAAAAAGAAACATTTTCGAACCTATGCGTATATGAACTTTTACTCCTATTTTAGGATGTTAAAATATGACCGTCTAATTTCGGGACACCCTGTATATTTCTATAAAAAATTATTATCGTAGAAAAAAATTGTGTGCATTTTGAGTCAGACGGTCATGGCTATGTTGATAAGTATTAACGGTAGATAAAAGTGTTTGTTTATTTCCGCAAATCGCTATGGTAATGTATGACTTTATTGACGGTTGACGATAAAAACAGTTTATTTTTGACGTGTCAGATGTTTATATAGTAAAAAAACTCTAAACAAAACAAATATTTATTTACATTTTTAAAAAAACATTTTAGGGGATGTTTTATGAAAAAGATAAGTGTCCTAATAATGTTGGATTAATATTGCATTTATTTAGAGAACCATAAGATTCGATGATTGACACTAGTATTTCTGAATTAACTTTCGAATTCTTTTAATAAATATTTTCCAGCTTCTCCAACCGAGACTTTCTTTGAGCCATGAAAATCATGTATCTTTAAAAAATATATTTTTTTTATATAACCTTTATAGAACGCTTTAAAAAATTAGCATCCAAACTAGCAAGCACGATGAATAGGGTGGTAGGGGGCGCTGAAGCATGAAGTGTGCAGAGGGGATGTTGTGACGCCTCTGGACATTTCTATGATTTACGGTTTAGCCGTAAATGGAACCACTTTAGCGGAACGGCATACGCTCTCCACACAGACAGATTTAATGGACAGAAATGGATTCCAACTTTATGCATACGCCAGTTTCCATCACTGAGAAAGTACAACAAAGGGTACGAACGTAAATTTTGGAAAATCAACACGGCGAGAACAAAACTTTGAATAAATACCTTTCAAATATAGCTAGTATTATGTTCTCGTTCCACTATTGAGTTTGGTATATTCTTTGGCTTAAATGTTCCAACACAGGGCGCTCAATGATATAAATACCTATCATCGTTTGGTGCTTATTTCCTCAATATTATAATTATTGGCATAATTAATTTCGTTAACCGTAATAGGAATAGGAAAAAAAGCGAAAATTCAAAAAGAAATTGGCTTCTTCAAAATATTTGGGCAAAACACAGTTGGGATATATAGGAAGCGCCCCTATTTTGATATCAGATGGTAAAAAATCAGCTGTTTTTATGTGGTAAAAATATGGAGAGCCATCACTATTAACTGTAAGACCACATGGTATAGCATAAAATAGAAAAGTAAGTATTCTCAAAAAAAAATTTAGAATTTAATATTTTTTATAACAAAAAAATTAAACGTAAAAAAATAATACGAAATATTGTAGCACTTACAAATTTAGCGAGATGAAATAATTCAAAATACACATAATCTATACAGCATTTTGGCGGGAATTATGTTTTTAGGGGTACTATCAGACGATATGCCATCACAAACTAAGAACCTAATACCTACAAATTTATTCACTCGACAATATAGAAAGGGTTTAAAGTTCCCAGCCCGTATAAAAAAAGTTGTCTTTTGGTCAAGTAGCCGAGTTGTATTCTGTTGTTTAACAATAGAAAAGTGAATGTTCTTAAAGTTTTCTAAGCTCTTAAATATACATTTTTTTTTTATTTCTATAGAAAACCATATTTGTCCAAGATATCCCCAAAGTACGGGTAAGATCGAAAAGTACGAAAAAAAAATTAGATGAATTTTATGGAAACTATGATTCTCAGATACAAACGCATACAAACATATTTAAAAAATATGTATCGTTCGAGTTATGAAAATTGGTGATATTCGTTTTATTTATTGTGTAAGATAAAATTTATTAAACTTTATTATTGTAACTCAATCGTAAGAAGTAGTTGTACAGTTAATTGACGTGCAATACTCTATGAATCTATATTGATGTTATCATTTTAATCGTCCTTAAATGGTATTTCGAGCCGTCCTCTAATTTATTATATGGAGTGATCCACACAAAATGTTTCTAAAGTACGTCTTTGAAATATCACGCATGTTGGGGGTATACAATTCTTCTCCGTCGGTGTAGATATGAATCGTACCTGAAACTTCCGGCTCCTCTATTTGTTCTACTATAACTTTATATGGCTTATGGAAGATATATTTCGGTGAGATGGAGTCCATGTTCGCTTGAAGCAGTGGGAGCGTATCGCCTCCTGCCAAAAGCGACGACTCGTCTCACCAGATCGCTTTCTTACCTGGTCAGTAATATGGATAAAGTAATTTGTTCCTAATTTTGCTAGTTTACTTTTGGAAAAAAGTTGGAAAGACTAATTTTTCGTTTTTTCGAAAAATTGTCATAGAAAAATTCTCAACTAAGAGTATTGCCTTTACGAGAATTTTATGATTTAGTGGTTTTAACCCTTTCGCCCTTTTATCCACCCCGTGTTTTCGTGAAAAAATGTCAAAATAGTCTTATTTATGGTAAGTGAGGTAAAACTACTAAATAAAAAATGACCGATATTCGAGTTTTGGTTCCATTCTTACACCTATTTCAAAACAAAGGCTACTTTTCGCCAAACTGTAAAATCCCTTTTTACATATAAACCCTTACGTCGACAGAAAAAGTGTCCGCTACCTCATCTTAAATTCAGACAAGGATTATCATGCAAAACCTAATGACAGTAAAAGTATTAGGGAACCAGGAAATGGTTAAATAGCAATAGCTGTCCAAAAACTAGGATTTAAAACTTACAAGATAAGCTCAAATTGCTTTCGCTTTTTATCCGTTTTCAATTTTACGTTTTGTAAGCAAAAGAAAGCGCTTACTGACAAAGAGGTAGAAGAAAAATAGACTTTTGTGCGAAAAGGAACACATTTCTTGGTTTTAGAACTAGGGGAACTCAATTATATGGAGTAAGACGAAGCTAGATTTGAACTTTGCGTTGGTGATAATCGATGCCGAATCAAAAGAACTAATTGAGGAATATTTAATACTGTTGATCACCACATTAAAAAGAAAATTAAGTTTCGGGCCTCTATGATAACTTAGGGTACTCTATCTGCTAAAAGAGCAGGAAACTTACACTTTGTAGATGGAATTATAAACACTGATAACTCAATTTACGTTCTTCAAAATAGTTTGAAACCACAAATTAAACAATTGCTTTTATCTTCTTTCGTTCAAAATCAAATCATATCTCGTTTCTTTTATAATACGAGTTTGCTTTTGGGAGCTTAAGTGGAAACACCAATTTAGCGTCTTTCGAATTTTAATATTTGTTTTCTATTTCTGAAAGCAGAGTTGGGCAAAATTGGCGGAACACCCGAATTGTGGCACAATTATGAATTCTATTGAAAATTAACCCAAATAAAGTTTTTTTTATATTTTATGTACCTACTATTTAAGAACGCTTCCCAGCTAGAAAGGGACGTCGTTTAACGTCATAATCACGTTGAATTTTGGTTAAATGCGTCGATGTGAATTTTTGACGCAAAAGTACCGTAATAATGACGTTATTTCCGGACCAATTTATTTTAAATCAAGGAATTTTTGAGAATTTTCTTTTTCATATGAAATTTTATGTTGTCGACACTGTTTAGAAATGTCAAGTCATTGTCCAAGCTTCGAAGTTCATGTTTCATGTTTTTCTTTGCACTTTTTGCAATATTTCCCATATACGACTGACATCCCAAAAGCAGGAGCTTCTTATAAACAACAAGTATCTTTTACCAAGAGCTTGAAAAAGGGCGACTCCTCAGGAGAAAATTGGACTCTTTTTCTATTTATAAAACATATTTGACCAAAAGCGAGTGATTTTTTATATTATAAAGCTGCAATTTTGTTTTAATCAATAACATAGACATTAATATAAACATATATTTGAGAAATTTAAATATAACATTTGACAAACCATTAAAAATGGGAAAAAGACATGTGATAGCTGCTTTTAAAATTGCTCTGCTAACTATCTCATAACTATTAATAAAAATATGTAAAAAATAATTTAGAAACTCGAAAGTTTAAAGTTAAGACAATAGCTTGTAATTCTGTATAAACAGGTACATTAAAATGAATTAATAACTTTTATGTTAATGATGTTAATGCTTAAAACTAAATCAGGCTGACTAAGCACACCTTTAGGCAATAAAACACCTTACAGCTTTATGTATTTTTACTAAAGCTTTACCCTTTTGTACTGTGGTTTTAATCACATAGTTTTATGGAATTATTTTGCATTTTTGTTGGTTACGAGGTACTTATTATAGTTATAGTATTTCGTAAACAATCTCTGGGAGTTATTTTATTTATTTAAAAAAGTATATATTGTATAAAATAATTAATCTATTTTAGATAACTACCAAAAAGCTAGCCACAAAATAACAAAGGTTCTTATAACATGAGATGTAACCAGTGATGATGAGGTTCTAAACCCCGTAAAAATGATGCGACACTGGTAATAGTGTCTAAGCATTTCCCCTCATAACGTAAACAAACCCTATTGAATGCAGACTCTATGAAATATATATGCTCGAAGGATAGCACAGACAACGGTGTGGACAGTTATTAATTATTAATTATTCAAAACAACGTTTACCTCTCTGTTTTATAATTTTCTTATGATAAGGTAAGTCAGAGACCACCCAAAGCCCATTCAGAAAGAAAGGATCTATCTAAAAAAAAAAAATATGAATTTAAAATTTCATCCGATATCGTCATATTTTGATAAATATGACAGATAATAAATACTCAATCTTATATGTATCTTATTATGGGCAAAAAAACCATCGATGCGGGTAAAAAATCGATGTGCCACTTTTCGCAGTCAGATGAGCGACTATAACTCGTATTTACATTGTACGTAGATATGTATAACTGGTGAAAAACTAATAATTATTATTAACAGATAAATTAAGAAAACACTTACCGTGAATCGTCTACACCAGACCGAGAGCCATCGGATATCCCTAATTCTTTTTCCCAATGGCAGCCTGAGGATTATGTCTGTGTTGTTGTAAGCCTGTAATACCGGTGGATCTCTGAAACAAAGCCCAGTAATAACTCCCTCCGTACGATAAAAACACTCAACACAACTCGCTCTGATGTTCTCTCTAGTTTTCCAGTTTGTGAGGATTTCGGTATACATGGGGAAGAATTGATTACTTCTCGTGATTTAACGTGGAAATGCTTGCTGTTGCTTTTTACCTTCTTTTAAAGAGCTAACAAAGAAAGCGGAAAATCGGAAGGTATTTATTTGGATTTATCTCTTTAAATCGCATCAAGTTATTAATCTACTAAAAACGTATTGTATGTAGTATTGATATAGCGTTATATAGTACAGGATGCTTTTAAAATATGTTTTGCTAGGGGGTTGTAGTTCTTTTAAATATATAAAGAGAAAATATTGGAGAATATCATAACTCATAACTATCTAACTTAATATGTCTTATTTGCTTATTCGCTCAGTGCGAAGTTATGGTAGGGGAAGCAAAAGCGATACCTACTAGCGCAAGCTACGGATAATTCGAGCACTTTAGGGCGATATTTTGTAATTTTGGCATCAGAAACCTAAAAGGTTTTAAATAAATTATCATTTTACGATGTTCTTCAACATCCCTTTAATCTTAAATATTCAGCAATAACTAGATTTCTGCCTTTAATTATGGTATGTGACTATAATACAATTTTGTGACTTAACTAATAGAAAATCAGTTTTAATCATTCATTCTGTTGTCTTTAAAAAAAAAATGAAGAAAATATAAACAACATTCCTTCTGTTTATACATTTTAACTTCACGCTATTATTTAATGGTATTTTTTTTATTTTGACAGAATAGGTTAATTCTTCAGACATCATATTAGACCTAGGCAACTTCTCATACATTTTCCCGTAAATACTGTTGCTTGCCTTTATTTTATTATTGATTTTTATTGAATATACTTAATTTTTTTTAGTTTAAAGCGATAAAATCATATAATAAAAATAAAAATAATGTTTCACTTGTTTTACAAATCCATATACTTTTATTAAAACTAACCTATATACTTTTTAATTACAAATTCTATTAAAAATTGTATTGTCAGTATACACAAAAATAGTCCATTAGTACATGAATTTATTAGCGCTGCTGTCATGCACGGAGCGAATAGATCCACAATACCTTAGTTATATTTAATAAACACAATAAAAACAGGAAATATGACTATGACCAAGACTCTAAAATGCAAAAAGGCTTTCAAAATTAGATTAAGGAAGTATATTTGCATTATTGATGCCAGTTTAATACATTTTTCTCGTAGTAAATAGTATATATAGTGATTTCCAGGAAAGTACGCAATTTATTGTTAAGCATAGCAGCACTATAAAACAAACTTCGTAGACGTAAATACTGATTCATTCATAAAACGTATGCTCGCTCCTCAGATAAACAAGCTCGCACAAACAAACCCCACTCAAATTAGCATCAGTCTGGTTCTTTCTAATGTGGCAGTCGATTGATTGCAATAAATAAGGGCATAATTATAAATGAATGGATTAGTTTAGTAGCTTTTGGATTAATTTAGTAGCTTTTCGTCGTTGATTTAATTAAATGGCTGCCTACATTTTACACCAAATGGTTATAAAAGAAAATCACAAAACTAACTTCTGGGTAATAATATTCTTAATCACACTAAAAATACATTTTAAGAATATTATATTGTTGCTTCCTTGTACTGGATGGTAATTCTAGGCAAAACTTCAGGAATTTTAGAATCAAAAGTGTGTGTGTGTGTGTGTGTGTGTGTGTGTGTGTGTGTGTGTGTGTGTGTGTGTGTGTGTGTGTGTGTGTGTGTGTGTGTGTGTGTGTGTGTGTGTGTGTGTGTGTGTGTGTGTGTGTGTGTGTGTGTGTGTGTGTGTGTGTGTGTGTGTGTGTGTGTGTGTGTGTGTGTGTGTGTGTGTGTGTGTGTGTGTGTGTGTGTGTGTGTGTGTGTGTGTGTGTGTGTGTGTGTGTGTGTGTGTGTGTGTGTGTTTTTGTGTGTGTGTGTGTGTGTGTATTTCTGTTTGGCACTGGTTTCAAAACCAACTGGCCAGTCAATCTTTAATTAATTTTAAGTTCTAAGTTTATTTTGTGTCAATTCAATTTTAAGTTCTATCCTTACAATATTTCAAAAGTAAATACTATAGAATTGGCTAAGGAAGAAAACATTAAAATACCTGAACTTTTGGAAAGCGTGAATCTGTATATAGTTGGGTACATGGTACGTCTATATTAAAAATACCATTTCATATTCAAACAGTTAATTCTCTTCAACAGGCTTGATGTACCTGAAAATCTAATCAGCTCAAGCACAAAGCTAGAAAAAAGTTGCGAGACATCATAGATCTCGAGTCTGCATCAGAATATCTTGCTAAAAATTTTTTTTTATAAAAAGTTCTGCATGCATACCTAACTTGGAAATCCATAATCAAGATCAAATTGGTAAAATAAAAAAAAACACTAGAATTGGTTGTTTCATCTAAAACAAAGTAAGTCAAAATCATATAAAAATAAGGGCAACCATTTAAATTTGAGCTTATTTTTTCATTTCTATATACATATCATTTCCTTTAATAATAGTTACACAAGTAGGTAAATCTCTTTTTAATTCAATATCTTTGTTGTGGAAAGTAAACTTTTTATGTAAAAATATAATTTATAGTCTTCCAATAAATTGTCATATATTTATATTAAACATCAACTCTTTATTTGAAAGAAAAAACTTTCTTTTCTGGTTCCATTTAAATTATGTACTTATGTTGTTTTTAGCCTTATAAAAATATGTTATAATATAAAATATACTCCACATGATACGGTTTGCAAGTAGCCCTAATTCCTATTTTTAGATTTTTAGATCACTTCAAGTTGTAAGAATACCACCTTAAGGCATATAACGGAAAAGTAAATTAAATTTTTTTATTGTTGAGTTTCAGAAATATTAATCTCTCCTGATTTTAAAATAAGTACATGAAATGATTAAAACGGACCTCCAAAGGCATTTTGTGCGCAATCTCACCAGTACTCGTGTAACGTAATGCGCGAATTCAATTTGGCTTACTTTTGTCAATAGGGATTGTTGTTCCATTTTAAATACAGGGTGATTCAAAATTGAGTGCAAATATTTTTGGGGTGTATTTACCAGCCAAAAATAAGAAAAAAAATTTATATAATCGTATGTCCTAACTTCTTTAAAAAACCTTTCAATCGATTTAAATAAAATTTGGTAAGCTTATTTGCTGTCATGAGGGCCTTCCTATGGTGAGAATAAAATAAATTTATTAATTCCAGTGGTGTCTCCGGGGACTACCTATTTGATACTTATAGGTAAAATTATGGTACGGCACTGCTTTTTTGACAATTAAAGATTTTTTTTATATTAACCGCTCAATAATCTAACTTTTTTTTCTTGAGATTTACTCGTATCTAGCTTTGTTTCCAAGAAAAAAATCTGTGTCTGGCACTATTAAAAGAAGTAAAACATTATTTACTAAATGATAAACATTGTCGTTAAATAGATCTGTCTTAATTTTTATTTGTGTTATGAAATTTCATTCATTATTTATTCCAGTGGCGTCTCAAAGTGTGATTTTATTTAATTAATAATTCTGTTTTTATTTTCTAAAAAAAATTGTAACTACTATGAAAATTATTTTAAAAAAAACCTGGAAGGCTGTGACCTTTGTTAGCAGTATTTTGTTTTTCTCCTAAACAATGACACATTTGTCATTATTTACGTTTTGGTGTTCACAGTCGGTTTAGTTATTTTTGTGTGGTTCTTCATTTTTATTTTTTTTTAACAATGGAAAATAAACCATTTTCATTCGAGCAATATATTCATTTTGTTTATGGTCTGGCTGATGAAACGCGCTTGAAGCTTGTAGGATGCACTCGTTAAGATTTCCTCATCGTCGGCTGCCCAACTGCAGAACTTTCAGCAACTCTCAGCGGCATCTTCGGGAATTTGGAAGATTCCAAATTATCAGAATGAATGCTGGTAGTCTGCATGAAGTCCGCAACGTGGTGACGGAATAGGAAATTGTGCAAGTTAATGAGGAGAATCCTGCGTTAAACACGAGGAATTTTCTTTTATAAATATCGTTTATTACATTTGAATAAAAAATAGCAAAATCTAAATCAAAATCTACGCGTTTATTCTTTTTGCTTTAATACTCGTAATTAAATTGGCTTCATATAGCTTTATTTAAATTAATAATTTTTTTTGTGTCATCGGCTTCAACTGCTAAGGTTATTTTGCCTCGTGTTCTGTGTAGGCTTTGTTACTGTTTCCCAGCGCCACTTTAGGAACCGCACTGTTAACTAGAACCCAACAGTGAATGGTCGAGTGGAGAATCCTACCAAGGCATCAGAATTAATTTTAAATAAATAAATTAAATAAAAAAATCCCGACCAACGGTAAGATTCGAACCTGGGACCCTTGGATCCGCAGGCAGAGACTCTACCACTGAGCCACCCACCCCCTTAATTAACAAATTATTTATAATTATAGATGAAATAAAAATATAAATTCTATTGTTTATCGATTCTACACAAGAATAACTCATTTAAATGTATGTTTAATCTCAATAACTAAAAAATATACTAACAATTAGTTTGACAGAATTGTCACTTATTTAAAATTTTAAAAATAATAGCAGTCGGTTGATTAAAATATGAACTATGTTTGCTGGATTTTATTTTTTTGTAGTGTTCTCACTCCTAGAATGGATATGAAATATATTCGTTCAGTTGAAGGTAATAGCATACTTTTTCGTTTTGTAATCTGTGCATAGATAAGCTAATATCCATGTGGGTGTAGAAAAAAGTTTGTATTAATTTCACCAAAATGTTTCTTCGGCTTTATATCTGTAAAAAACATCGTTAAATGCCAGGGAACGAAGCAAATCCTGCTTCTACGTTTTTTACCATTCTACTTTCTTCTCAATATTTTGTACTTTTTCACCAGGATTCACCAGGAAAAACACTTTTACTTATACTGACGCACAAAAGGAATTATAGTGAATTGCGAACGAACCGCCACCTACCGACCTTTTGGCGAACGACAATTTTTAAATTTGGCCATTGTCGATTCGACTCGTTCTCTATAGTATTCATAATAAATATATCAATTTTTTTGAGCTACTTATAACCTTTGCGTATGTTAAGTATATAAGATTTTATTACTCTTGCCCGATTCTGTAAACGGAATACAAGTATGAAAAGTTACTCTAAATATAAAAAGGCTTTTACACATTTTTACCCAAGCACAACAATAACTTGAATTCGCCATTAGTATAATAAAAGCAACGCGTCCTCTTCCACTCTTGTAATGGAGCAATAAAAATAAAACGAATTTCAGAACGATCCAAGAAGGTATCTTTCGTATTTAAGGTAGCTGGAATATTGTATAGGTACAGAAGAACGGGCAGAGCGTGTCAGTCTCTGGAGCACCACCCCCGGCATTTCATTCATTTCGGGGGAGAGAAGTGGAACGAGGAGAGAGATCACGCACGAGCAGAGAACGGAGAAAACAGGAGGGCGACCGTAATTGTGATGAAGTCAGCTTAACATCTTTATTAACTGGCGAGAGAGACTGTCGTCTAGCTACAAAGCCAGATATTTGAGGACGAGGACCAGCTTCGTCGGGATGAGGCATAAGAATCACATATTTCCCGAACGGATCGATACGGATATTGCTTTCACATTTTCGCAAACCTAGAAAATATGTTCATTACAATACTACACAGATTTGTATCGAATTATATTGGGAAGTCTGTATAAATAGACTGAGATAGTGTAATGTTATTTTTTCTAAATAAGGTCAGAGACAACCCAGCGAGACGTGTAACTCAATGTATTTTTTTTGTTCGGTAAAAGTTGTTTGGGCGCTTGTAACCACAACCAGCCTATGATGGCGCCACTAGTAAATAGCGGAAAAATTAAAAATGCTTTAGGGCGGGAAATTCAAACATGGATTCAGAAATAAATAGTTTTTCTATACAAATTTACAGGAGAAACAAAAACTATTGTTTCACTGTATATTAAAAAAATATAAAAGCTTCCAATAACATCAAATTTCTTATCATATTAATAATCATTTTAATAAAGGAAGTTTTAATCAGTTTAATATAAGCAGTGAACATAGTTTTTATTACTCCTGTAAATTTCGCTAAAAAAAACTTGAAAATTCTATTGATTATTAAATATTTAAACTTGGAAAAATAATACACCAAACTCGTTTTCTATAAATTATATTTTTGTAAGGTACAGAAAAACAAACTACAATTACTACGTTTAGAAAGTACCTTGTATCATTTTGTGACAAATTACAAAGAAAGTCACAGTTGTTATATATTCATAATATATTCAAAAAATAATGTAACAAATATTTTATAAAGTATAGAGTATATCGATACCTTTTTGCCAGACTATCATAAGTGCCATTTGAACAAATGTCGCTTACGTTAGTCTGGTAAAAGGGTATCGATATGTTATGACTGTTTATTTTAATAGAAACCATGGAAACGAAACAAACGCACACATACACTCACACAAATGTATAAGGCCCGAGTCGAGTAAGTACCCATCCTGTAAACTGGATCGAAACCAGCTAGACCCATTCCGTATACCCCCTGCTAACTCCTCTTAGGGTCATCAAGATCAATAGATTTATATGCCATGCCTTCTAAAAGGGAATGAAGGATGACATACTATCATCATTTAAACAGGACGTTGCTTACCCCTGTTATGTCGTCTGTTTGTGTATCCTTGTGCGTGTGCATTCCTGTTGTGTCCCCAGTCATGTAAAAGTTTTCCTAGTCGCCTAATTTGGTGACTAGGTGGACCTTCTCCAACTAGTCTAATCTATTCGATCTGCTCTGCAGCAAGAGGTATTTTTCAAACAGCAAATAATAATATTAATAATAAACACTATTTAAAGATGAATACATTTTTGTAAATTTTTTGTTGTCCCTTACCAGGGTATACCCATTTTCCATACTCTCTTAATTATAGATTACCTTACGATGTTTGAATGAATATGAACAGTTCATCCATGAAAAATCTAGTTTCGAATTTAACTCTTTTTCAATTTCATTTGAAACAATTGGTATATTACAATTTATTATAAGGGAAATCTTCTAATAAAGTTATAGCAGATCCTACTTAAACCACTGGTTGTTCTACAGGATAAATTAACTTTTCTTGAGATTCATCTCTCTCTAAAATCCAAAACCGACCTGATGTCCCCAAATTTATTTTCCAATGCATCCTGATTTAAAATTCTGCCCTTTTGTGATTCAATTTTTTTTCTTTGTTTAAATGACTTTACAAACTTCTAATCGCCACTAGAGTGGCTATTAGAGGTAGGTGTATGTAAGAAATAGCCAATCTATAATCATTTTAAAAGTCCTTTGCCAATACTACATGTGCATTACTCGGCATACATTTTACTTTTCTAGTAGGTGGGAACTTTGTGCTGCCATAAGCTGTCGAGACATTCATCTACCTACGTAATGAACAAAAGTAGCTGTAACAATGGATCTCTGTTCCAATTCACCTAAAATAATTATAGGCCATTTTATATTATTAAACACACACATTATACAGTGGTTTTCTTAATAAAATGGAAATTACTTACCTCTAGAAAGAAACGTGTACAAAAACGCGAGTTTGGTTTCAGAAATTGCTTTATGCAAAAAATAATATGCGAAAATAAACACCCCCCCCCCCCAAAGAAAATTAATTAAATAACAAAATCAGACTCAAAGAAATAAACGGGGCCCAAATTAAATTAATTTTAATAAAATGCACACTTTCATAACAACATTCATAACATTGTCAGTTCTAATCTATACGTCGACGTCAATAAACCAGCAACATCAGCGCCCTCTAAGATTGGTGTTAGTTTTATTGGAGAGAGATAAATATATGTAAAGATCAATGTAAAAGAGAAAGAAAGTCATATATGTAATTTAAATGGACCACCGAACAAATTTTCCTATTAAGTTACACGTCTCTGTTGTCTCTGATAAGGTGATGTAACCATGATAGCGGCTGTCTTAGTTGTCAAAACGTTAAAGGTGTATCACTTTTATTCGTTAAAAGATCTCGCACACCGCTTATGGAAAAGTGGCGACCTGTTAAATGTCATAAAGTTTTGATATGTTGAAGTCCTCGACCTCTTAAGCAATAGTGTCCATGGGACCATTTAAATCCTATGACTGGTTTTTAATATACAGGGTGTTAGACTTATACCACTTATTTGATAACGGTTATTTCAGGAAAAAGCTAATCGATTATAATTTTTTGTGCCAAATTGTATGGTAACATATTTTGTCATTCTACGAATATAAAAATTGGTCAAAAATTATTTTCCTTTACAGGGTGAGCCACAAATAAGTAAGGACATGTTTTTGATAATTACTTTTATTGTTCTAGAAGGTGAAAATATTTACTAAAAATAAATTATTAGTATATTTATCATGTCTAATAATATTACAAAAGTTATTAGGTGCCATTTATACAGGATGATTCGTAAATATCGACATAGGCCAATATATGTTTTATAAGTATTAATGTGAAACGCAGTATTTTTACGGGACTTTTGTATATTTACCATATGTATAATTATTCAATTTATTGACTACAGGGTGACTTAATAAATATATTGATAGTTAATTTATCGAATATGTCAAGCACCCTATACTTTTTGATTAGTCCGGTAAAAGTATACATATCTTTTCACTGGCATATCATCCATCATGTAGAAGATATTTTCCAAAATTATAGCTTTTTTCTATGATTGGTTTCTGAGATACAGGGTGTTAAACTTAAAAAATTAGACTTTTTATTACCAGTTACTACAGGAAAAAGCTAATCAATTACAATTTTGTCTATCTAATATTATTGTAACATCCTTTGAAAATCCAAAAATATACACAGGCGTCCAAAAATATTTGTCTCTACAGGGTGAATCGTAAATAAGTAAGGACATGTTTTTTTGATAATTACTTTCATTGTTTTAGAAGATGAAAATAAGTACAAAAAATTAATTATTGTTAATGATAATACAAAAGATTTTAGGTGCCATTTATACAGAGTGTTAATTTTTTTTTTTTTTTTAATGTAAAACTCAGTATTTTTAGTTGACTTTTTTGTATTTGTTATATTATTAACATGTGTATAACTATCCAATTTATTGATTACATGGTGATTTAATAGATATATTAATAGTTAATTTATCGAATGTGTCAGTAATACATATTGCACTATTTAGTCTTATGGGAATTGCCCTATATCACAGCTTATATATCATACATTTGTGGATAAGAATCTACTTTCCGCCCGTGTGTGAATATTATGAATATGAATACACTTTCCGCATCAGCTCTCAAATATGTCAGTTGCATCATTTCTATTTTATTCTACGTATTAACCATATTAATAGTAAAATCGATTTGATTATGAAATTATTAACATTGAGTTTTATTTGTAAATCCTAGATATATATTTTTAACAATAAGTACTATAATAATTTAAAAGTAACTACATAATTTTAATTTTTTCTGGTCAGTAAACATATTTGAGTAGGTAATTCATTTAACATAAGCCTGATAGCAACTTATATTTAAAATTAAAAATTTAGTATATAAGTTAAAGACTTTTAACAAAGATATTAAGTAACTTTATTTGGGTTAAAGGACACTATGGCCCTACTGGAAATAAAATTTTAGACCAAGAAGTTAAAGCTGTCTGTAGGATCGGTATATATACAGAAGTCTCGTCATTGTCTGATATCGTCAATATAAATATAAAGTGTCCAAAAGCCGCTGTTCGCTCTCTAGACCTATATTTTGGGTGGATCAGTCCCATTCTCTTAGATAATACTCTTTAGAATGTCTCTCCATTTTTCAATATCCTGTACATTTTCTTGCCAATTATTCACTCCTGCCTTGCGTAAATCTTCTTTCACTTTTTTCAGCTATCCTAATCTGGGTCTTCCACATCTTCTTCTCCCTCCGGGGTCCCATTGTAACATTGGATGAACCAATGTTTCATTTCCTGCTCTCCAAACGTGTGCCAAGCATCTAACTCTGGATTGTTTTATTTTTGTTATTATATCTTCTTCTAGCTCTTGTTTAATTTTCTTATTTGTTCTAATTCTATATTGTTCTTCTGTGATTTTTATTGATCCTAATATTGCTCTCATAATTTTTCTTCCCATTATTCTTAGATCTTCTTGCTCTTTTTTTTATCATACTCATTGTTTCTGCTGCGTACAGTAATAATATTGTGTTGTATATTTTCATTTTTGTGTTTTTTGTGAGTTATTTGCTTTTAAGTAATTTCTTATTTGCGCGAATGGCTTTATTTGTAGTGACTATTTTCTGATATTTCCAGTTTTCTGTCTCCAGTTTTAGCTATTGTGATTCCCAAGTATTTAAATTTTTGCATTTCTTCGAATTCGTGTTTCACAATTTTAATGCTTTTTGATGCTGCTTTGTTATCTAATCTCATGATTATTGTTTTCTCTTGGTTTAGCTCTAGTCCCATAATTTTTCCTTCTTTTACAATTTCGTTCAAGATGTTTACCATGATTATTCTTGTTTTTGAAATTATCACTATCATCTGCATATGCAATGACTTGATCTCCCCCGGTTCTCAGTGTTCCTTTATTAATTTTCCTCGTTACATACTCTAATGAGAGGTTAAACAGAGTGGCTGATAGCGAATCCTGCTGCTTTTTGTGTTTTCGTGTTAATTTTTGTTTCTTGTATTGTCATTATTATTAACCGCCTTAACTTTGTTGGTATTCCTAATTTTTGTAGGACCAACTGCAATTTTGTTCTTTTTATTGAGTCAAAAACTTGTTTAAAACCAATAAAAAGCATTTCTTACTCTATTTTGTGTTTACACGCCTTTTCCATTATTTGCTTTATTGCATGGATTGCATCTATAGTTGATTTCCCCTGTGTGAATCCTCATTGGTTCTGTCCTATAACCTTTTTTGTTGTTTGCACTAGCCGTCTTTGTATTATTGCTGAAAGTATTTTGTAAGCGGTATTAAGAAGTGTTACCTCTGTAATTTTGACATATTTGGTGGTCACCTTTTTTTATGGATTGTTATCACTTCTTCTATTTTCCACTCTCTGAACATTTTTCATCATTCCATATTTTCTGAATTAGAGATAATAGTCTTTCTTTCAATTCGTTGCCTCCATATTTAGGGAGTTCGATGTTAATTCCATCTTTTCCTGGTAATTTTCCATTTGCATTTTACTCAATGACCTTGTTCTATCTCTTCTCTTGTTGGGATCGATTAAGAGATCTTTAAAGTAATCTATCCACACCTGATTGTATTCTTCATCTTCATCTTTCTTCTAGTATCACTTCTCCTTTTTTATTTTTTATTCCCTTTGTTTTGCCCTTGTAGATTTTGTTCTGTTCTTTAATTTTCTTGTAAAAGTCTTTTGTGTTTTTCTTACTTTCTTCTTATTCGATTATTTTTATTGTATTGTCTATCCACCTTCTTTTACTTGTTCTTATCAGTTTTTTTGGTTTATTTTCTCAGTTCTTCATAGGCCATTTTATCTTCTATTTTATTTATTCTTGGCCACTTGATTCTTGCTTGGTACCTTCTTGTTGTTGCTTTACTATATTTTTCATTATAAAACAAAAACTGGTGCTTTTTGAGTTATGTCACTTTTGAAGAGAGGGTGCGATGTGTATTTAAACATTCGTTGTATAGTTTGTTTTATATTATGCGTTTTAGGAAAAATATTCCTAATTTAAACATAATTTTAATTGTATTTGTTTTTAGTGAATAACTTTTGCAATTTTTGGACACTTTTTTGAGTAGTTTTTTCAATGAGTAGTAACTTGTGTTCACAGTAGAGGGCATACTGCTTCATTTCAGGTCCAATACCATCGGAGTTGTTGTGATTTATCAAATATTTAACATAAATGTAGTCCCTTCCAATTGACCGTCATTGTTGCGTTATCTCCAATCGGATAATATGAAATTCTTGCTTTAAAAGATACAAACAAGAAGAATGGATTGATAATATTCTCCAAACAAGATAGCCATGTCATTCTGATGACCATATCAAAGATAACGAGGATGAGAGAAATCCATTCGCCTCTTTACCATTGTGTATCCATTTAAATGTAAATGGGGTCTAGGACAGTTATTCATCTTCCCCCTTTCACGTTGATTAAATATAGTGTAAAACCCCCGAATAGAGGGTGGACGTGCACCCTTGACGGTGGCTCCCTTATTGAGTGTTGAACACTCACTATTTAAATCATCAAACGGATACGGATATTACTATTAAGATAATTAGGGATATCTCCCTTTAAATGTTTAGGAGGAGAATCCGTGAAACCCCATAAGTCGTGTCGTGCATATTTTAATACGTTTATTCAGTAATTGTTGAAATTGTTAGGATTATTTTTATGAAATACAGGATGACCTACTTAAAATTTTAAGGTTCATCTTATTTGCGGTCAAATCGGAAGTGAAATTTAAATCTGAAGTCTTAAAACAAAATAAAACGCACAATATGATCTAGAATGAGCAAAAAAAAATACTAAAGTTACGGGAGTTAGTCATATTGTTAATAAAATGTTACATTATAAACCCCTAAACAACTCGAAAAATCTTCTTTTACTAAAAAAATCTAAATTATAGCAATATTCATTATACAATCGAATGCGGTTTCAAAGATAACAGGATCAAAAAATCCGAATCTCTAAATTTTGGAGCTAAACGTTCGGATAAAAGCAAGCGACCAATAGGGGTTATAAAAATAATTAATTATTCTGTTATTTTTCTATGAATATAGATTTATCCGTTATAATTAATCGATTATTTTCGATTTTCAATAAATTATTTTCGTTTTTTAAGATAATGAAATAATTGATTTTAAAGGAAATGCAAAAAGAAAGTCGAATTATTCAAAACAATCAATTGATTGAAAATAATCGATTTATCGCTTAATCGGTTTTTTTAATTAATCAATTATTTTCATTTACCGAATATTTTCGATTAATCGATTATTTTCGACTTTTCAAAGGTATTCGAATAATTTGGCTTAAAAGGAAATACGAAAAAATAGATTATATGAAAATAATCGATTGATCGATATTTCGGTTATTTTTTTTTTAGAATTATCGATTTATCTATTAATCAGCTTTTTATTAATCGATTATTTTCGATTTTTCAAAGATAATCAAATAGTTAATTTTAAAGGAAATATGAAAAAATAAAGGATTATTCGAAAATAATCGACAACTCGGATATTTTTTTATGAAAATCGATTTATCGTAGAATCGGCTTCCTAATTAATTGGTTATTTTCGATTAATCGAATATATTCGATTAAGCGATTATCTTCGAATAATCGATTATTTTCGATATTTCAAAGATAATCGAATAATCGATTTTAAAGGAAATGCGAAAAAAATGCGAAAAATAGATTATTTAAAATTATCGATAATTCGTATTTTTTAAATGATTTATCGGTTAATCGACTTTTTAATTAATCGTTTATTTTCGATTTTTTAAGATTATCGAATATTCTGTTTAATGGAAATACGAAAAAAAATTGATTATTTGATAATAATCGATTATTTTAAATAAACGATAATTCGTTTTTTTTTAACACTGATTTATCGGTTAATTGGCTTTTTAATTATTCGATTATTTTTGATTTTTCAAAGGTAGTCGATTTTAAAGGAAATACGAAAAAAAAAAATAGATTAAAAATAATCGATTGATCGAAAATAATCGATTATTTTCTATGATCGATAATTTATTTCGATAATCACCCACCTCTAGCAACCAAATGACTTTTAGTAGGTTTAAATTTTAAAATGTTATCTGGTTTTAAACATATACATTTATCAAGTTTTATGTTACACATCCTGAGACAGAACGGATGTTATGCTGCCAAAAGGGCTGATTCAAATAATAAAACTAAATAAATTAATAAACGTATTTGACACCTTACCTTTTTGGAATATTGGAATCGTAGGCGAGCGGCACACATAAAGCGAAGGCTTAAAAATTAAGCAGTGGCGAGCGAACTTGTTACTTCGTTGGCGGTACATCGAGCTCTCTTGGTTCTTCGAAAAGGTCCAAAGCATGAACCGTTTAGGTGGGGCAAAGTGTCAAAATAGATAACGCGAATTTAAATTAAGAAATTAATAAAGAAAATAAATCCATTCCGAACATTTTTTGCCCCGGGATAATGCAATTGTTGCATTTTAAGCAAAAAAATATATATACTTATGCAGTTAACAATAAATTATACCTTCAAAAAATTAAAACAAAACAAAAGAATCGTATTCTAATAGACAGCATATAATTATAACAATATAAAACTAAGTATACATTTTACTCAATTGGTAATGGACAGAGTTTGACCATTGGTCGTCTTAACTCACCATTTTTGATTTTGACTGTCGCGACGCGTACGAGTTTATCGTCTCCAGAATGCAAAGCTGTAATACGTCCAAGATACTACTGAAACGGCGGAAGATTGTCCGCTTTTCTTAACACAAGAGTGCCAATAGCAGAAGTTACAATGGGGGTTAACCACTTAGAGCGTTGTTGCAAAGTATGCAGATACTCTATATGCCATCTATGCCAGAAGTCCTGATGGATGCGTTGCAAAAGTTGCCAGCACGAAAGGCGGTTCAGGGGGAGCTCTTTATAATCCGGAACGAGTATCGCTGATAACGGTTCCATGGTCAAAAAATGACCAGGGGTGAGAGCATTAATGTTATCCACATAACTCGAAAGCAGGACAAGAGAACGAGAGTTTAAAAGAGATTCAATAGGTGTCAGGACGGTATAAAATTCCTCATAGGTAAGGATCTGTTCCCCTATAACGCGGGAAATATTACGCCTGCTTCAACTAAACCATTAAAACGTGGTGCACTAGCCGGGCTGGGGAGCCAATGATTGTTTCTTTAGCTGCAGCTTGCTCCATTAATCTCAGAAGTTCAAGCGGTGGCGAGCGAACTTGTTACTTCGTTGGCGGTACATCGAGCTCTCTTGGTTCTTCGAAAAGGCCCAAAGCATGAACCGTTTAGGTAGGGCAAAGTGTCAAAATAGATAACGCGAATTTAAATTAAGAAATGAATAAAGAAAATAAATCCATTCTGGAACACATCCTCTTCATTAATTAATATTCCTTAAGAAAGAAGCTTTAATATACCTTTTTCTGAGGTTACAATACAAAACAGCATTTTCTCATTTTGACTAATTTTTAATATTATGTAATAGCCACAGTAAAAATATAATGTTCAACTCACAAGGTTTAATTTGCAGTATTCGCCTGGGTACATGCTTTTTTTTATAACACTCGTAGACAATGAGTACCATTTCTTGCTCGATTAACAATATTCTATTTCAACATTTTACTGTAGTGTCTTGCAGTCCGTAGTAAATAAACGTTAACGAAATATTCTATAAAAGGTCTTCTCTTTATATAAAATGTCATAACATTGGTTTGATATTAAAAGGCCACGTCTATTTTATAATACAAAATTCCATTAAACATATTTTAAGTAAATCTAATAGTTCATTATGATGCTAATAAACAAACTTCGTCCCTGTCACAGAGTTCGGTCCTCCGTTCAGTTCACCCACTCCGTTAACCTTTCTTTAGAAATTGGCAACATTTGCGCAGGTTAAACACCGGTGCCGGTGTATGTTATATCTCTGGTCTCTTTTATTTAAGAGTTTAACGTAACGTTAACAGAGATCTTACGTACATTTGCCAAAACTCTCTATTACCATGGTGTCTCATATCTACCCCTAACGCATATACAAGGTGAGTTCGGGCTGCGCACTCCAAAGTGGAGTGGAGCAAATAGGCGTAAACGGAGTGCGCATATGGTTTTCTCCTTTTACTCTCAGAGTTCAATGTCAGTTGTCAATGTGACATACTAATACTTAAAACCTAATCGTACTTATCAGTAACAACCGTATAAGTTTCTTCCATATTAATGGTATGTACGGGAGTCAAATAAAAAGCATTTTTACTTAAGAATTAGTCACAATTATCTTATTATCGATTTAAATCACCTTATGCGCATGCCCGATCCACACTCCACTCCACGATCTCCGAACGGTCAAAGAGGAACTTTTATTTTAACTCCTTCCGTACCCGAACGCTTTAGGTACTTTAGGAGTGAATATAGTGAAAAGAGTGCGTAGACCGAACTCACCAAAAATTCCCAATCAATCACCCCACATAACAAACATTTTAAAATCGATGAATTGTAACATTTCACAATATTTAAATATACCATTTTGTAGAGCTCTGGGAAAAAATTCAACGCCGTATTAAACTTTTGTTTTGTATAATTCAACTTCTAAGTGAAAGTTCGTAAACCCAAAATGTCGTGTAACTTCCCCGCAGTAAAACTAAACAGTGGGTAGAAGAGTTTTTGCAGAAAAGTAGTCTGAAACGCTATGGCTACAAAATAATCGGCTTACGTCGTTTGAAATGATAACTGTAAGCCGTTTAATGGGACGAGAAAGGTATTACGTGATAAAGAGGGATTGTATTTTTCTCCAGAGTCGTAATCAGTACGTTGTGTTGTATCAGTTATTTTGTAAGGTAGGTACAGTCGGCCCAACCCAAATTTTCAACGCTCTTTGGTTGTCATGGGATTTTTCACTGAAATGCATTCCTGTAAGTCTGACTTTGACCAGTGATGGAGGGGAGAATATTGAGAACAAAAATATATTACTTTTATTAGTGCCATTTTATCGAATCGGTCTTATGTATTTTAAATGTATAATAAATAAATAGAAAAAATTGCAAAATTCCAAAACAGTTTATTACAAAATTAAATTAAGATCTTAGGCATATAAAACTACAAAAAGCGTGCTCCTCACTATTCCAACGCATGACGGCGACTGACATGGAAGCAGTGTTGCCAGGCCCTGTCAACCGAAAATCGGTAGAATTATCGAGAAAAATCGGCAGATCTTAGCAAAAAACGGTAGATTTTAAAAATCAAACTAAATTTGCAGAAAAAAAGTTTTTAATACTAGAAAGTAACAAAAAAATTCTAAAACACAACTAACATTTAAAAAAAAAATTAAAAATTAAATTTTAATCGTAGAAAATAAAAACTAAAACCCATTATGTAGTTAATATTTTTAAAAGAAAAAACATAAATTTGGTCAAAACCTAATAATTGAGTCTATGAGAAATTCCTCATACTCTTCATTTTTTATGTATGTTTAGCGATAATACTTTACCACCTTGTCCGATTTATATGATTCTCTTTTTATTAGTAAGGGGGTACCTCAGGGGTGGTCCCATATAAATTTGGTTAAGATGTGGTGATGGCATCTGCACGTTTTTAAAGTAGGTTTTTTAAATTTTTATTTTCTAATACTTGTAATATATTCGTTTACGAATATGAAGGTTTAAGGTAAATAATACTAATAAAAATATTAATTTTTCTCATAAATTATAGGTATTTTGTGACAAAATCCATAACCTGGCCATAAGATAAGTAAAAGATATAGTATAAAAATACAAGTTTGACTCAAATTTACACTTTCTGGGCGTAGTAGTTCTCTTGCAAACTCTTTTATTATTATGTGAAATAAAAATAAGTGTGCAGAAACAAATTATTTATTTATAAAAAGTAAATTTAAACATTTTTTGTCAAGTTTACTTTAAAAATACTCAAAACCAATTTTCCTGTTCATTTATCTTATTCTTATATATGTTCGTGTCCTGCTCATGCATGGCATTACTTCAAAAGGACCGTTGTAGGAAACTATGTTTTATCTGCTAAAAATGTTTAATGCCGATTTATTTTCTTTGCTTAATGAGGCCCGTGCACCTGGTGGAATTTAGTTTCCTTTTCTTGCGTCTATGTTTAAGAGGAATCTCACAACTACTTTCCTCAAAATGGATAGGGCAATTTCAATTAAGTTTGTCCTTTCTTCGATAAGAATTTACCCACATTTTGTGGCATTCGGAAATATCTCCACTGCGCAGCCCGGCATTTTAAACATTAATTTAGTTCTTCCCTGTTATATATAGGAAAATATAGTCACTACTAACACAAAAACATAAAAATTATTAAATTATTTTACACTACTCAATCGAAAAGTGAAAGTTCGTCCTGCATTACGTCATGCGCGGTTTGGACGAATTTTGAATCTAAAATCAGCATATCTTTAGTCAGCATACCTGCGTGTTACGTATTTGTTGACAATTAAGAGATAGAAATTTAAAGTGTATGTATTACTTCGAATTAAAAATCGTTTTCTAACATAAGAAAAAAGTTGAGTTGGGTCTTAAGAAATACACAATATATATAGTTAGTTTTGATACAAAATGTAAAGTTAAGTGAATGTTTGTATATTATAAGAAAAATCGGTAGATTGCCTAAAAAATCGGTATATCGGTAGATTTGTACAGATTAATATCAAAATCGGTAGATCTACCGATTAATAGGTAGCAATGGCATCCCTGCATGGAAGGAAACTTTAGAGCCACGCCTGTCGAATGCGATTACTCCTACCACGCTACGATCCCTACCGCCTGAATGGCGCGCATTTCAAAAATGGTATGCTGCCGCACCCTGTATAATCCTAAAGTTAGCATTAGAGCAAGCAGGAAACTAAAATAACAACGTTGTCAGTAAACGGTCGCCTGGCTACGTGGGGATTACTCTTGAGTATGCACCGTTGACGGTGTGTGTATCTCTAGGCCCATGACACTCCCTGGGCGGGAAAAAGACGCGCAGCTTTTACTGCGCTGACGTTTTCGGGATATAACCTATCACTTGTCATAAATCCAGTTAAAAACTCGCTACCATGCGCAGGCAACCCATATTTCGTACACAAATATAAATTTTTAGCCTTATTATTGCAATAAAAGCATTAGGTTTTTAAATCAGAAATACAAAAAAATTTAGGATTACCACCAAAATCAGATTATATAATGCCTTAGGAAGACTCCATCTTGAGTATGTTTCACAAATATGGATGCCCTTGGAAGCCACACAAATTGATCATATATAAAAAATACTTGTACCCTTATACCTAAGATCTCCTATAAAACTATGCTCAATAGTTTTAAGATTAAATCTCTTTTACAAAGAAGAAAGCAACAGGCTGTGATATATTTTGTACTCGTTTAAGTACAAAGATTGTGAATTGATTGACTATATAAATGTTAATGCGGCAAAGATTAATCTAACCCAAGTAACAATTATTTGATTTAGATCCAAGTAGTATATCTCCTTTTAACAAGATGATGGCTGTTACCAATGAGTTTCTTAGCGAGATCAAAATAGATATCTTTAATGTTAGCCTAAGAAAGTTGAGGACTGTACTAAATTAAGTTCACTAGATATAAAGGTTTGTTTTGTTTTTGGTCTTAAATTTCTTGTTACTTAACTCTACATGTAACTACTATTAATTTTATTATAGTTTCCAATAAATAAATTATACCTTATGGCTGCTTTCAAACAATTCCGTGTATAGTCACTTAGTTTAAAGTCAATTTTAAATTAGTGGTTTTACAAGAATGTCAAATAGTAATATGTATTGTGTCTATGAATTTGCTGTGTGTAATAAATGGCCAATATACATAACTTTGATATTTTTATCACAAGTGTAAAAACTACGAAAACCATATACATATAGTTCCCATTTTAAAATAAATTTAAATTAATTCATAATAAAAATAACTTGAACTCATTCACAAAAACAAGTCACTGAGTATATATTTGTAAAAAAACTACACTAAATATGTCTCCGTTACAATTTTTTAAATTTAAAACTACATACTTTCCTATAGATTTTGCAGTACCTAAATAACGTATAAAATACATTTTTACAATATACTAGAAAAGTTTTAGATTAGAGTAATTCTTAAGAAATAAAGCAATACCTCTATTTTGTTACTCTAACCTTGTGTGTTATATATTTCCCTTGGCAAACTAACGTTATATTTTGAACTAAAAGTAATTAAACTTTTCACCAAAAAGTAATATTTCACATATATAAAAAAAATTAAAACGGTTCTGTCCTTCTTACATTTGCGAAGACTGCCCTGATATCTAATCTATTTTCTTCTTCAAAGTAATTAAGTTGTTCAACCGTTGTCTATAAAGGTATCTCACATCTCCCTCATATACACGAATTTGAAAAGCAGCAGAACAAAAATTCAACTAACCAGGTATACCAAGTCCGTGTAAAGAAAACTTTTCATATCCCGAAAACGTCAAGTGTCAACTAAAATTTCTACTTTTAAAGATCAAACGTGCCGCCTCAGAGTGCCAATACTGATTGGTATATATACTGGGGTATCTCGCTACATGTCTGCGCTCTGCGCTGCGCTGTGTGATGTGAATACACACATTATATCCTCACAATTACAATGCGGCCGGGCCGTTGGCAAAGTTGATATTATTCGTTTCCTTCTCGAACTAACGCAAAGTCTCTGTAGTTTTCGCTTCAACACTAGCAAATCGTATTGGACGATTTTCAATAGTTGATACTGTATATTGTTACTTTTAAAAAGTTTCTTAGTTGCCAAACGAGTAGCTGTTTCTCTTTGGAAAATGGTCGCCCTATTTATGTTGTGACACATGGCTTTGATATTTTATTGATTTTATTTATTATCTTGGTCACATTTGAGTTTGGAAATATTTTTCTTTTTATGTTCGCCCAAACTAAGACTGTACTGTAATATAAAGGTTTCAAAGAAAATAAAGCAGCTATTCAGGAAAACGTAGAAGCTATTCCAAGAGCTGTGCAACGTCCATAACTTGTATTTATTTTAATTAACTCACAACTAGAAATCATGTGTGCAAGTTCTGCGTTGATGAACTGATGGTCACCAAACGGAACCGAAAATGTCCTGTATAAAAGAGGGAAGAGACAGATTACATTCTGCTTCTAATAAATGGTATTGAAAGTTTGCAACATCCCATACAATCAAGCCGCAACTGATGACATAGCAACTTGGGAATATTAAGCTCCGAGCGAGTGCTTTGAATTCAGGGTCGGTTTAGGGATGCGATGCAATAAAAGCATCCTCCCTCCCTATGCATGTTTTACTTTTTTGTTCTATCTGTACTAATAGTCCAGTTCTGGAGGGTAACTATTTTTTATGCGCTTCAAGAATACCGGTGATTGGTGAATAAAATTATTTTTCAGAATCTATATACAAAATATAGGGTGATTTATTATCCAGGATTTGTTTCATTTGGACCTATTAGAAAAGAGTTTGAAATTGAAAAATTGGAACATAGACGCTCTATAATCAACCTTGTCTTTTTACATAAATTATTAAATGGATATTTGGACAGTCAATATTTATTGAGTCAAATAAAAATTAATGTTCCAATAGCAGGTATTCGTCCACGTCAATTAACTTTTCGTGCGGATAATCATGGTCCAGTAGAAAAAATTTGTCTTTTGTTTAATGTACACTCCGAAGGCATTTCTTGCGGTATTTTTGATGTAGCTATAAGCACATATAGAAAGGAACTTAACAAAATTGTTGGGCTCGATTAAAGAGACATAACCTTGTAGGATTTCCGTGGCCTTGGTGTGGGGTTTTGCAGACGCTCTGATTATTCCTGAATATTTCTGATTATTTCAGTAGTTTTGTTCTTTAACGAACTTTGTTAAAATTTTGTAGTAGCGAGGTTTGTTTATTATAATTTCACTTATATATTTAATTAGATATTATGTATTTTTATTGATTTCTATTTTCGCTGTATTTATAGGAACATGTAATTAGGCTCATGCCTGTTTGTTTCTGGAATAAATAAATAAATAAATAAATAAATAAATAAATAAATAAATAAATAAATAAATAAATAAATAAATAAATAAATAAATAAATAAATAAATAAATAAATAAATAAATAAATAAATAAATAAATAAATAAATAAATAAATAAATAAATAAATAAATAAATAAATAAATAAATAAATAAATAAATAAATAAATAAATAAATAAATAAATAAATAAATAAATAAATAAATAAATAAATAAATAAATAAATAAATAAATAAATAAATAAATAAATAAATAAATAAATAAATAAATAAATAAATAAATAAATAAATAAATAAAGAAATAAATAAATAAATAAATAAATAAATAAATAAATAAATAAATAAATAAATAAATAAATAAATAAATAAATAAATAAATAAATAAATAAATAAATAAATAAATAAATAAATAAATAAATAAATAAATAAATAAATAAATAAATAAATAAATAAATAAATAAATAAATAAATAAATAAATAAATAAATAAATAAATAAATAAATAAATAAATAAATAAATAAATAAATAAATAAATAAATAAATAAATAAATAAATAAATAAATAAATAAATAAATAAATAAATAAATAAATAAATAAATAAATAAATAAATAAATAAATAAATAAATAAATAAATAAATAAATAAATAAATAAATAAATAAATATTTTACATTGAATGTGGAATCGTTTTGTCAAAATATGAAAAATGTTCTGTAGATATTGTAATTCGCAATATCAGCAAATAACCAAGTTTCAGTGAAAATAATTATCATAGGAACAATTTAGGATATCAAGATAAAGTTTAGATATTTTGGTGGGCAATCCTCTTATATTATGGTAGTACAGAGACAGCTTGTTTGAATCAATAAGTTTTTTAGTTTGTTCATACAATTTTAGGAATATTCTTGATTTTTTTTAGATTCTAATACGCAATTTAATACAGTATCTTTCACTGGTTTCAAAAACCGAAATTATTACCCACATAAAACTGATTTTTATGAGCAGTATAGCACAGCATAACCACATCACGTTAATTACTTGTTTTCCTCAACTATCCAAATTTCTGATTCTATTTAGAATTTTTTAAATTTATTAAATTATGTGCTTCCGGATTTTATCTACTTTAAATGTTAACAAGGTCGTAGTGTTTAGGTTCCACGGTATTACTGACATATACCTAAATATTAAATATTTTTTAATATAAATAAAAGTGTCTTACCTGCCAATGTAATTTTCAGGATAGGGAATGATTATTCCCTCGGGACTAGGTCTAGGCGAGTTTCCTATCCAAAAAAAGGCGTCTGGACCCGTCCCATCGTACGAGAACCCTTTGATAAATATGGTACTCTCGTCCACAGCGTACGCTATGCCTCTGATACCATGAGCAAATTCCACCAGTCTGCCAATTTTCCTGCCGTAGTAGGGTTCTACCGGTTTCATACATAAACCTGGAAAAAAATATGGAAAAGATATAATTTATGCAAAAAAATAATTGGTGAGGTTTGGGCACCCTCCAGAAAACTGTATTAGAACTAGAAGATTTTAATAGACTAATATACATTTTAGATTATTAATATCGCCAAATTTGTTATTTCCTTAATTTTACTTTCAGAAAAGTGTTTACAACAAATTTCTGTTTTTGAAGGAATAAAGTTACCCCTAAGAATTGCATTTAACCATCTTTGTCTTAAATTATCGTCCTTTGGAAATTGTAAAACGAATATTATATTTACTCTCTGTTCTTGTTTTAAAACACTAATATAATGATTATTCTACGTATAGCCTAGAATACTGCAGATAATAGGCATAATTATTAAAATTATTATCCACCTTGTAACGGGCCAATAACGGGCCACCAGACACTTTTTAAGTATAATTTTAATTAAATGATTAAAAGTCGGGTTAAAAACATCACGGACAGATATCCAACGCGAGAAGTACAGGTGTAACAACAAAAACCACTTTATTTCGTAAGATTACACAGTTATCATAAAGAAAAATTTACAATTAATACAGACTTTTACCACAAATTAAAGAAAAAATGTTTTAATTGCACTTAATCTGCAAATTTCTTTTCTAAAAAAAAATCGCCGGTAAAACTAAAACTTACGCTTCAAAAGTGTACTAAACGTCAGTGCAATATACCGAAAATGGACTTAATTACCAGATTCATTTCTGATGGGATAGAAAGTAGAGTCGGTAATGTAATGTTATTTTAATTTTTCTTTCAGATAACATTTATCATTTAATATAAATTACTTTATCTGTTGAAACAGAAAAATACTATTACAATGGTTCTAAAAACACTTAAAAATCAAATATACACCATTTTCAAATATATAAAATATACAAAACAAACAAAAAATTGCCTATTTATAGGTAACAATGTAAGGCGCGAAAAAATGAATTTGAATCGCTCCTATAGGAAGAACATTTAGCTAGGATGAAATGCTTTATATACAAATCCTAAAACCAGTCTGGATTTATGGCATCTACCTATAGGGATGTGCCAGTAAGAGTAATAGATTAGATTAGGAGTTGGACGTTATTTGTCCTTGTCCACCGCGACCTTTTCAGATCTATTGTGGGACTCCGTTTGTTTTAGAGTATGTCGTCTAGCCTGGTCTTTTTTATTAGACTTAGTAGCTTTGACAGTGGCTCCCGCATGTAGTTGCATGCAATTGGCTTTTCTTCGCCCAATGTTAGAAACCTCATTCCAGCCAGGCCTTCACATTGGCACAGGACGTGAAATGATGTTTCCTCTTCTTCTTCTTCACAGAACCTGCACAAAGTTGCTTCTTCTGCTGGATTTATGACACTCATGTGCCTTTTGAGGCGACAGTGTCCAGTAAGAAGGCCTACTGTTATCCTAACGATTTGACGCTTTTGATCCAGTAGGTCTTTCGTAAACTTGGCCGATGGTTCCTTGATGAACTGTTTGACCTGTCTCAGTCTTGGATTGTTGTTCCACCATTCCTGAGACTCTTTTTGCATCCATTGTTTAATGGATGCATTGCACAATGCCTTAGCAACTCCACAGAAGGGTTCGGGGCCTGTCATGGCCTTATCTGAGCCTTCTCGGGCTAATTCGTCGGCCTTTTCGTTGCCCTGATATCCCTCATGGCCTGGAACCCAGGCTAAGGTCACCTTATTTTGACTACTTAGCTCTGTCAGGTCTTCTAGACAGTCTTTCACCAGTCGTGATTTGATTTCTGGTGAGAGAATTGCCTTTAGAGCTGCTTGACTATCAGAGTATATGGCAATAGTTTTGCCTGATACTTGCTGATTTAATATTTCTCTTAGTAAGAGTAATATAATGATATCGGTTTTCCAAAACATAATGAATCCTTGATGTACCTTGGTTCTACCGAAACAATTATCTTGAGGCTTGAAGATATCAACAGTCGAAGATTAAATAAAGAGGTTTGCTTCGAAACATTAGGGTCAACTCCACTCCCATATCAATAAAGAAGCGCAGCAATTTCTGAACAATTCTACACTTGCCAATAGGCTCAAAAAATACCAGTGTAAAACAGTGTAGTTAATCGTCACACCATCTTGTGTTTGTTTATAGTCTGAATAAAATAGGAGTGCAGTGAAAATGGAGATATAACGTCACATTGTATAGACGTACTTTGGAAAATAAGTTTCTATAATACAAATAAGGCATATAAAATGGTATATACGCACACTTCCTCGATTAAATTTTAAATAAAAAAACGTTATATTATTTACAAAAAATAAAAATAAACCTTAAACTTCTGACAAAATTGTTGCACTTTAACTTTAAACGAATTAAATATAACCAATAAATAACAAGAAGGACTATGTTGTTAATGGGGCCAGTTTGTAGAAATGAACGCATAAAACCCACATTTCTTGTTAAATATTCTCAGTTTGTATTGCTACATAATAATTAGACATATCTAAGACTATTAAAAGCCAAAATAGTGACATAAATGTTTTTCCAAGATTTTGCGCAATAAATAAAAAAATATCAACAATTTGGTCGAATCCTCCACCACCGGAGGCAGATTCGGCTAGCACTGAGGGAGGATTCAGCCAATTCTATAAATTAATAAGTATACATTGAAGCAAAAGTAGTGTGATGAAAAATATAAGCTTAAACGATTATCGATTCCGTGAAAATTATAATTGATCCGAAAGAGTGATTGAGTTCGTGAAGTTCCAGCTTTTTGTGGTTGTGTAAGCCTAGCCTCAATATCATTAACTTGCACCATTGCTATATCATTAATAATAGGAAAGTGGAAGCAGGTTAAATGTCTCTTTCAGCTTTAAAACTTTTCCTCCTAAATTTATGTTCATTCATCAGAGCCTACCTCTGGAAGCATGGCACTTTGCGTTTTTTTTTTGTTCCCAATTTTTATCTCTTTCTAATCATGAGTATGCGTGATGAGCAACTTTGAACTTTTAGGACTGAACATCAGATTCACCTATAGGGAATGCGGGTTCCGTTGTGCCATTGTTGGCTCCCTTAAAAACGTTCTGTAGAGTCCAAATTGGTACAGCAGAATCACGTAAGCGATATTGTTGTTTTGACTTGACATTTAATTAAATTTTTTGGATTTCTCAAAAAAATAAGTAAAAGTAAAACATAATTAAATTTCATCCCTTCTCCAATCGCAACTACGCTACACTTGGCTTCTGCGGCGCCTTTTTTGTTTCTTTCCTAGAACCATGGCACAACGGGATCTATTTAGCCCTAGTCGCCGTTGAAGAAAAATAATTTTTGCAAATAAAACAATCTCTTGTAAAATAGGAGCGTATTGAATTTTTAACCATTAGTTCATCAACTTCTCTGTCAGTTTTGCTTTTATACTTTCGATGCATTTACAAAATCGAACAAAAGATTTTTTAAATATTACCATTAGCCCAAATTCACAAATATGGCACGTGGACCAGTTACTATTTATATTTAAGGTTAGGTTATTTATCAAAAATCAGCTTGTGTGCGTTAAAAATCATTGACGTTTCGCAGGAAATTTGAAATAGAAAAATTAAATCGCTGATGGCTGAATCCTCCCAGGAGCCGAACCTCTTCAAGGATTTAGGACTGATAATATTTTTAGAAAGAAGCTATTTTGAAATATCTTATTTTTTCCATCTTGTTGTAGGTTGTGACTCCTTTAATCGACTTCAGTATAGTTCTCACATTTAGTGGCTATTTCGTCGGTTAAGAGGTATAGAGGTATTAAGTGACCAATTTTTACCATTCATTCATATGGAAAACTCATTAAGTTCATATTGTAGATAGAAACATAAGTTTTTCAGAACTAAATTTCATTTTGTACATTACTAATATCAAACAGCTCTAAACATAGTGAACAACTGGTGCAAAAAGGAACATTGTCTATTAACGCACAAAAAACGACAGTTGTACCATTCACAAAAAACGGGTACTTACAGGCCTAAGACCACTAGTACTAAACAACATAGTTATTCCATTCGTCACAGAAGCCAAATACCTCGGAGTCATATTTGACCAAAGGCTGACGTAGAATCAACACCTAAAAAAACTCGACATACAAAGCTACAATAGCTCTCGTAAGCTGTGGAAGAATATGTGGGGAAAACTGGGGTCTAAACACCAAAATGACTATATGGTTATACACAAAGGTAACCAAAACTGCGTAGGCAAGTGCAATGGCCAACTCACTGACATTCAGGGGCTTGTCTGTCTAAGTGATGGGGCCATGCGCACTACGCCGACTGCAGCAATGGAGATATTATTAAATCTCACGCCACTGCACATCTTCATACAAGGAGAAACCAGGTCAGCTATTCACAGGCTAATGCAGGGACAATACCCAATAAGCCAACTACATAGCGCCGATCACAAAAGGCTATATCAGCAAGAAAAAGGGATAATATTTTAGCTATGCCTACTGATAGAGTGATAACCACATACAAATTTGAAAGAAAGTTTCAAATTCAAATACTAGCCCAAGAATCCTGGAAACAGGGACCTTCCGTACAGGCTAAACTCGTCTGGTACACAGAGGGTTTAAAAAACCAAGGAAGGAGCCGGTGCTGGAATCTATGGACTTAAGTCGAAAACAACGATTTTGCTGAGTTTAGGAGAATTTGCAACAATGTTCCAGGCTGAACTAATAGCCATACAACTCTGTGCAAGAGAAATATTAAATCAGCAAGTATCAGGCAAAACTATTGCCAAATATTCTGATAACCAAGTAGCTCTAAAGGCAATTCTCTCACCAGAAATCAAATCACGACTGGTAAAAGACTGTCTAAAAGACCTGGCAGAGCTAAGTAGTCAAAAGAAGGTGACCCTAGTCTGGGTGCCAGGCCATGAGGGATATTAGGGCAACGAAAAGGCCGACGAATTAGCCCGAGATGGTTCAGATAAGGCCATGACAGGCCCGGAACCCCTCTGTGGAGTTGAATTGTGCAATGCATCCATTAAACAATGGATGCAAAAAGAGTCTCAAGAATGGTGAAACAACTATCCAAGACTGAGACAAGCCAAAGAGTTCATCAAGGAACCATCGGCCAAGTAAGGATAACAGTAGGTCTTCTTACTGGACACTGTCGCCTCAAAAGGCACATAAGTGTCATCAATCCAGCAGGTTCTGTGAAGAAGAAGAGGAAACATTGTTCCACGTCCTGTGCCAATGTGAAGGTCTGGCTGGAATGAGGTTTATAACATTGGGCGAAGAAAAGCCAAACGCTTTTAACTACATGCGGGAGCCACTGTCAAAGCTACTAAGTCTAATAAAAAAGACCAAACTAGACGACATACACTAAAACAAACGGAGTCTCACAATAGATCTGAAAAGGTCGCGGTGAACAAGGACAAACAACGTCCAACTCCCAATCTAATCTAATATCTTATCCACAATAGTAAAATTCATTAAGTAACTGAGATTTTAAATGTATTTTTATGCACTTAGTAAATTTTTAAAACAAGTGTTAGTTGCGTGTTAGGTTCCCTGTGATGATCGGACAAGTCCAAACAGGAAAATCATACGTGAAACAGTCAACGAAGATTGCTAGAGGTTAATAACGGTTTAACCTTGATCGCCGCAAAGAAATAGATGTTTTGGAGTATTTTTGAATTACTTTCATTAATGTTTTCTAACTAGAGTTGCCAGATTTACGAAAGTGAAAAGCGTGACAACAGTGACGACAGAGTATCAGGTTCAAATACCAAGCATTTTTATATAATAAAGGCCATTATATGTGAAATTTCTACAAAAAAAGGTCATCAGCTTGAATTTTTCGTAAACGAGAGTCCTTTAGCTGATATTTATCTAAATAAAAATCTTCACACTATGTAAAGCGTGGCATTTGCATAAAAAGGGTGGCATTTTTGTCAAAAGCGGGACATTTTCGTACTGTAGCGTTGAGCGTACAAGCAAGTCAAAAAGCGTGGAAAATACGCCTAAAGCGTGACGTCTGCAACCCTAGCAAGAACTAGTAAAATAATTGAATTATGCAAAAATTCAAGGCTAGTTGTATATTCTATGTATGTTATGTTGAGAATGGGGTATTAATACACTGCGACCTAAAAGATCTATTGTGCCCCCTTCTGTCGCCACTGCACTAAGGAAATGTCTCAATGCTTATAGCAACCCTTCTATGTAAGTTTAGGCTTAGATATTTCGTTTCTTATCCTGTACGGAAAATTGTTTTTTCTCTAATCTATGTTTTAATGTATTTTGTTTTAAAATATCTACGTAGATAATTTGAAAAGGGTTTTCAAAAATATTAATTTGCTTTATTTACCAATAAATCAACATTTTAATGGTAATGGCACTAAATAACCACGAATATTAGTTTCGTTTAGTAACTCTGTGCCTTTAAAATAAGTCTATATGCTATTTTTAATAATTTAATTTAAATGAATAATAAATATTTTAAGGTTGTAATTATGGATAAAATTTTCAGAAACGAAATAATTGAAACTGTAATTAAAAAGTAAAAACTCAACATATTTTTTGACTTAAAACTTACGTTTCAAGAAGTCTGTTTTATAATGAAATAATGAAATTTATTTGCAAAGAGATAGCTGACTTTTACTGAATCCACATTTAAATTTTTTATTATTCATGACTATAATACCACAGTTGCAAAATTGTAGCCACTTATTTGGATTTTTGGCTTCCTGTTTACTCAATAAAGTGCTACAAATCAGAGGTGGTAATATCCAACATTCTTTACAGGACATTCAAGAGGTCAAAGAAGATGCGAATCAGTTGGATCTTCATCCGTCTTCTGCAATTTCTGAAAAATTGCCTCCAACCTCTAAGCAAAACAATAACTTAGATGATTTAATGACTAACTCTGATTCTTCTCCTAACCAAAATAGCACCGGAGTGATTGTGATTGTCAAGTCACTCGTTAACTTCTGATGATAGCGATGCTCATCCCGAATACACGTTGTCTGAGAGTGAATCAACTGATAGTGAAGTACATAAAACTGTTACAGAAAGTTCAGTAAAACCTCGTTGGAGAAAAGTTAATACTCATAACTGGAAAGCCAATAAAAGAAAAATGTGATCTGAATGTAAGCCGTATGTAACGAAAACAGGTTTGAAAGCTGCTAAGGCTCCTAAGGCAATCAACTGCAGTAAATGTCGATCCAAATGTACAATTAACTACTCAAACAATGACCGGATTGAACTTTGTAAGGCCTATTGGGATCTTAAGGACTACAAGCGACAAAAAGATTATATCCTTCAAAACGTAAGGACAGAATTGCCCAAACTACGTAGGGTGGGCGCTAAAAAACAACGAGTAACGGCCAAACAATATTATTTAAGAAGTTCCAATGGAGTCTTTCATGTTTGCGCAAATTAAAAAAAAAAACTGTGCATATCGAATAGACCAATAAATACCGCTTTGGCAAATAGCAATGAATTTGGTAGTTTCTCAGGTTCAGACAACAGAGGACACAAAATTCTAGGAAAAATACAGAACTTGTTAAAAAACACATTGAAAGTTTCCCCCGAATGCTTCCTCATTATGTGAGGAAAACTAGTAGCAGGCAGTATTTAGATCCGAAATTAAGTATTCTCAAGATGTACTCATTATATTTAGATTTTTCAATGACAAAAATGTGTTGCTCGTTAAAAGTAATATATACAGAAACATTTTTTGTCCTCAATAAAACCTCTCGTTTTTCACCCCCAAAAAGGATCAGTGCAGTATTTGAACAAAATATGATTCCGCAAAGGAAGATGAACACTCTAAGAAACTGCACGAAGATCATGTGACTAGGAAAAAAGAGTGCTATCAATAAAAACAAGAATATAAAAAAAGCCAACGATGACGAGTGTGCTTCAACTGCCATCATCAGACGTGGGACAGTTATATTATAGCTTATATGATTTAACAATTTATGAAGGGGCAAAGAAAATAGAGGTTTTTGTTTTTGTTGGAACGAAATTAATGGAAAGAGGGGATCCAATGAAATTGCAACTATTTTAACCAAGTACATAGATAGGATCGGCTATATTGCTATATTGTGTTCAAAATCATGCGACAGTTGAAATTATTAAGTATAAATTTTTGAAATCCGGCTACTTCTATATGCACTCAGCTATAGAAAATGAGAAAAAAATATAGGTCAGCTTTTGTAATGAATGATTGGAAGGAAATCTTTAAAAGTGTAGGAACTAATCAAAGAAAAACCCATATGAAGTCATCGAATTGAAGTTATCAGATTTTTTAGATTTTCAAGACCTTGCATCGAATATGATTAAGAATAGAAACATGGATGAAGATGGAAATAAGGTAGAATGGTTGAAAGTAAAGTGTTTGAATTATAAAAAAAATAATCCAGATTGCATTTACTATAAGAATAGTCATTTTTCTGAATTTAAACGATTCTATGTTAAAGGAAAAGGTAGGAACCGCCAAAAGACTCATGGGATCAAGCCCGCTTATTCTGATCAACTACCAATTACAGAGAAGAAGAAAAAAGATCTCAATAAACTCTGTGATTCGTCTATTATACCCGAAGAATTGCATGCTTAGTATAGGTCATTGCCTACTAAAGCTGATGTCTATCAAGAAGAACTAGCTCCTGAACCGACAGTTGATGAATCTGATGAAGAGTGAAATTGAATTTATTGTAATACGAACTTCATTCAGTACTGTTTTTGATGTATATTTATGGATATTTTATTTAGATAAAGACGTTCATTTCAATGGTTAACTACTTGATTTCGTCAAGTGTTGTACCTCAAGTCACATAGAAAAAGTAAAATTCATTAAGTACAAAAATACTCTTAATTTTGTGAATAATAAAAAATTTAATTTAATGGATAAGCATATTTACTGATGACAAGCAGTACTTTCATTTTATGTATCATTTTGACCTATTACAAAATGTTCCCAAACTTTCACTATAATGCTCATTATCTCGGAAGTAGCAAAATGCGACTTAGGACTTTGTAACTTTTACTTCTAAACCATCGATTTCATCCAGAGAAAGTGAAACAATATTTTTTTCTTCTAGAGATAATGCTTCATGTCCACTAGGTCGTTTACGCGTACTTATGCTTGTAATATGTTCTAATGCACTCGTCATTCTTATATAACTGTAAATTTGTAATATATACCAATACAAAATTCCGAATCAATTAAAATACATACGTTACGGCTATGAATAAATAAAGTCTGCCGTATATGTCAAAAGAAAAGGTTTATTACAGTAAAAACCATGGAAACATGATTAAATATAAACTAAAACTTTTATTAGACCGATCACAAACTTAAATTTCCATTTTAACTACAAATAGGCATTGAAGGATGAGGTATAAATAAAATGTCTACCTCCTGAACCTGTATGTACTACGTTCTGAAAATTAAATTACTGCAATCCTTTCTTCTCTAGTCTAGATTATAAAAATAATTAAAGGACTTTTTAGATAAGTAATTTTTAAGATTATAATTGTAGGTTAGTCCATAATGACTAATAACAATACTATACCAAAAACAAATAATGTAAAACCATTTTCCATTTGACAGAGTAAAGCGCACTCAATATAATTCCTGGGTATGTATACCATAGCGTTTTATTCACCAGCTATTACGATAGAAAAATCATTAACATATCAAACCAGCTAATCTCTTCCTTTATCGTACACGATCCAAAATAATAATTTACATCATTATGTAAATAAACCCCCATAAAATTAGTACAGGACTAAATCTAAACCGGCGGAGTTATTACAAAGAAATTTGTCATTAGGACGATATTTTATTATCGATAACTGCCGTAAACGCGACAACAAGAAGTCATAAAAGTCTCCCCCTCAATGAATATCATCCCTCTGTGCCATAGAGCCGTACATTAAAGCAGAAAGACCGGTGCTCGTGGTGTGACTTGGGGGAGTTTGCACCGCTGAACTTACATACAGAGTGAATTACAAAGTTTTGCTTTATCAGCAAATAGGGAGCCGTTTGCAAGATTTTCAAGATCGATTTCGAAAAATATCTATTTGGAACCTAACTTTTAAAATAATGTTAAAAAGCTACATAACTTCATTAAAATACTCAGTCAGCAAATGTTATCATATCGTTTTGATTAGTTACAATTTGGCAGTGTTTCTCAAAGTGTGCTCCGCGGTGGGGCTCTACAAAGCCTCTATGGTGGCTCCGCAAAAATAATAGTCATAATAAAAAAAAATACTATGAGGAAGTTCGCCACAAAAGGGAGGACCTGGTTTAAGGACTTTTTTTTTGATTTCATTAAAAAAGGATCTGATTTTGCTTAAGGACTTTTTTTAGAAATTACGCCGGGATTGGAAAGTAAAATTAGGAATCTGTCAAATATTTTGCTTTTCGAAAGGGTTCCGTCGCCAATAAAGTTTAAAAAACACTGCTATATAGTGGCCAGCGAGCCCAGGTTTATTGATATGTCAACTCTTGGCTTCTGGCCGAAAACTGGCCTTCTTCAGTTCGTTAATTCGTTAAACCGTTAATTCGTTAATCCGTTAATTCGTTAATTCGTTAATTCGTTAATTCGTTAATTCGTTAATTCGTTAATTCGTTAATTCGTTAATTCGTTAATTCGTTAATTCGTTAATTCGTTAATTCGTTAATTCGTTAATTCGTTAATTCGTTAATTCGTTAATTCGTTAATTCGTTAATTCGTTAATTCGTTAATTCGTTAATTCGTTAATTCGTTAATTCGTTAATTCGTTAATTCGTTAATTCGTTAATTCGTTAATTCGTTAATTCGTTAATTCGTTAATTCGTTAATTCGTTAATTCGTTAATTCGTTAATTCGTTAATTCGTTAATTCGTTAATTCGTTAATTCGTTAATTCGTTAATTCGTTAATTCGTTAATTCGTTAATTCGTTAATTCGTTAATTCGTCAGTTCGTCCGTTTGTCCGTGTACAGCGCCTAGTAAGCCTGGGAGAGGATTTTATCCCTTCTGCTCCACACGTCTCTCTTTGGAATAAGGACGCTTTATGACTTTTCCAAGTGCTATACTAGCGAGTCTGAGTCCATGCCGATGATGTGGTGCCTGTGGTGGTTATTAATTTCACTCATCAGCCCCGACTTGTCATATCGCAGTTCTTCATTGCATTGTCAGTCCTCCTTCAGGAGTCTATAGGACATCATACTGGTCTCCCTTTCCAGCAAAATGTGAACAGAAGTCAGGTTCACCATGTTCTCCATGGCTCCTGTCATTGTGGTTGATATTGCGCCAGTGATGGCGAGGCACGGTGGATTCCAGCCAGCTTTGCTCTGGTCGTCCGTTGAAGGCCCTTATCCCACCAGACGACGGAGCCGCACGTATTGGCTTTGACTATATCATAGCTTTGAATATATCAAGTGTCTTTACTTGAAGTATATTTGATAATAATTGATCAGAAAATGTCTCTAGTGCATCAACTATATCAACAAGTATTCCTTAAAAACACAAATGCTTTTATACTTCTCTGACCATGGTTTCCCACAATTTAGGAATGCTAGCAATGAGTTTACATCGTAAAACAGATTCTAGAAAAACTGTAATTTACTCCTTGATTATTTCAACGCTGTTTCGTATTTTCGGGCCATTTACGACCAGATTAAGATTATGCGAAGAGCAATGATGGAAGTAGAACGCTTTTTTATATTTTTGTTTTAAGATCGCTTGCATACCCGCCTCTTTTCTAGACATAGTGGAACACCCATCGATACCTAATCCCACACTTATCAGTATCTAGGTCTTAGTTTTTTACAAAATCATTAATGGCTTTGGCAATACTTATTGTATTAACTTTTTCAAGCTCTACAAGGCCTTATAATTCTTCTTTGATGTGGTTGGTATTTTCATCGATATAACGTAATCCAACATAAAGCGGTTCCTTGCCAGATATATCTAAAATTTTTTGAGCTCAAAAGGAGAGGCATTTGCCTCCCCTTGCCCCTCTCTGGATACGTCTTTGGGGGATATTAAAAAATATAAAGAGGACGATAAAAAACTACAATAGTACAACCTAGAATAGAATGGAGAAGAATAATAGTCCTGACTTGCTAAAGCCATTGTATATAGAAATATTGATCCAAAACACAATCTTGTCCCTAACTATTTTTAAATTAATAAGCCAAACAATACGATCTTTGTTGAAACATGTAGATCGTTTTTGTATATCACCCTGTAAGGAATAGAGACAGTATATTGCATTGCAGGGGTCCCTAACTCGATATATTATGAGCTTTTATTGAGTTGTAGTGTGGTGTCTGCTGCAATCATTACTGAAACCGGTAAATTGATTCGGTTATACGCCCTTCGTCTTCTTTTTCTTCATCGTAAAATTTACAATATACCACCGTAGCACGCGACACATTCGTGACAAAAATGATAAAAAAAAACAATTAAGCTGTAACTGCCAATAAAAAAAGAGTAAAATTTATATTAAAAAAAAACAGGACTAGAGCTTAATGTCAGTATAACTACGCCACAATCATTGACACTACTGAAATATGGATGTCGTATTAAGAAAAAATATAAATAACCGCCACCCATCAGACCTTACAACAAAACCATGTAAATTAAAAAGAATCGTAATGGTCTACTGTGGGATTGGAACCATTGTCTCCGTTTTCCTTGAATACCAGGCCTTATTTATTTAAGAGCAAATTGTAGGTGACAACAAAATTATATTTCATTAACAGTGGAAAAAAGTCTTATCTGAATGTTGATGGTTTAGGAAATCCACGATGTTGAAACTTGAAATTTTATTACCTTTTTTTGTAAATATTAGGAAAGTTATATGTCGATTTTAAAATTGGCATCTTGATGTTTTTTGGAATATATGTAAAAAGAATCTTGTAAGATTTTTTACGTTGCTTATACTGGACGATATTTTTTATAACCTACTGCTTTGATAAATAGGGTTATAACTTTTTCCACTAGATATCTAACGTCAAATGAGTTTCAAAATCTGAAAGAGCGACTTTGTTTACATAAAAACTGTATTCTTGTTTCATTTTTATAATCCAATCCGTTTTGTACGGTAGATGCACAGGGTAAAAAGTTATGGCCCTATTTATCAAAGAAAAACGTTATAAATATAGCTGTGTATGAGTAATATGAAAATGTTACCAGCTTTTCTTTTATGTATATTAATTTCAAGTCGATCGTTTAAAAACTTTCATAATAATGGCAAAAGAGGAAATAAAAACTTTCAACGCCCTGTGTTTTCTAAACCATCAACACTTAGATAAGTTTGGGTCAATTATCATTATTTGACCCCTTAGTATCCCCAGTTAACAGATTTTCCATCGTTAATAATATTAAGTTTAGAGTGATACTGGGGTCTATTCTGTAACAATTCCTTTATATTTAACGGCCTTTAAAAATATTTTCTTCTTTACTTCTGTCATTATTTAAACGGATCTTTAAAATACATTAGAGGACTATCATAAAGAAATCTGTTTAAATAATGACAGAAGTAAATTAACGAATACGAACATATTTTTATAGGCCGCCAATATTTTTAAAGGATGTTAAATATAAAGGAATTGTTACAGAATAGACCCCAGTGGGTCATTATTTAAACAGATTTCTTTAAGATAGTCCTCTAATGTATTTTAAAGATCCGTTTAAATAATGACAGAAGTAAAGGAGAAAATATTTTTAAAGGCCGTTAAATATAAAGGAATTGCTACAGAATAGGCCCCACTCTTTCTTATTTATAAAGGATATAATATTGTCACATTTCTAAAGGAAAATTTAATATGCGAAACTTATAAACTGGCAAAAATGAAGAAAACTTACTGAAACATATTGATTATGCATATGTATACGAGCCCTAACCACTATATGTTCGGTCTTTTTATAATTTTATTTCCGTTATATATTAGGAAACTTAAGGTTGAAGAAATACATCTATTTTTTGAAAATTTAATAGTTGTTGTTTCTACTATTTATGAGAGCATGACGCATCATGATCTAATAAACACTAAGGTATTTTTTAGCGAGTGTTTGGTTTAAAATATTTTCGACTTTTTTAAACTGTTTAAAATTTAGGGATGCAACTATGACGTCACGTACGAAATATTTTAAACCAAAGCTAAAATTTTTGAACCAGTCGGAGGCATATGGTTCAATAACGGTTGACACATAAGAGATTCTGATTTTGGCTGTTGTATGTTGTTTTACTCTGTTCCATTCTTTGAAAATTTTGATATATTTGACGTTTTGTTAATTTTTATTATCATACATAATATATTATGTGATTCATATTCATACATTATGTTATAATATTAATATTTATCGTTATATGTTGTAAACATTATAAACAAGATGTGATCTACCTATAGGTTACTCTGGATTATGAAACAATGATGCAATTGAAATGTGGTAAACGGATTAATTATCAGTTACCTATACGTTTTTTGCAAAAATAATTACGTAGATTGCTCTTCAGATTCTGAATTTTCCAGTAAATATTTAAAAGCAATTAAACATTCTTTGGCACAAGACGTTCTAATTGATGAACTTTGGAAAAGCCCAAAAAAAATTACAGCAAAGGATCGTCAGACAATTGCGTATTTGTTGGAGCTACGGAATAAATATATGCAATGTTTATGGGCAAGAAATACATATATCAAAAATAAAACTATAAACAACGTTTAAGATTGCAATTTATTAATAACACTCCAATTTTTAATTAAAAACGCTATCAAACAAACTCATCTTCCTTCATCTGGTTTAACAATCATAAAAAAAATTCAATTCATTTTTTAAATCAACTTCGCTTCTCCTTTCTACAACTTATTTCAACCGGTAATCCATCAAAAAATAATACGATCGAAATCAGAATATTTCAAATTTTGTCATCATATGTATGAAGACTAGTCTTCATAGTCATATGACAGTTAGCAGGTTATATTTTTAAATCACCGTATTTTTGCCATTTATTAATTCATGACGTCACTTTAAATATGGTTTAAAAAATATTTTAAACCAATGTGGTGGCTAAAAAACAGCTTAACTTATTTTGTTGGCTTTGGAATTTTTGACGTTTAGAATGTTTTACGTGTTTGACGCACATAATGAAACACTAACTTATTTTGTGGTTTGACCAGGGCTGGTATATCTGGTTTGACGTTTTAAGTTGTTGAAAGTGTGACGGCATCTTTGTGGCCTTTGGGTCGCGGCAAAGCAACTCAAAAAAAATTTAGGGATTTGATCCTTACTTACTCTGAGATTTGATCATAAACAAATATAAACATAAGTTTCTTAATAAATATCTGAAATAAAATTATGAAAAGGCCGAACATATAGTGGTTAGGGCTCGTATAATAAACAATATATCATTTATTTAAAATTTCCGTGAGAATTTCAAACTAGTATTTATCTAAAACAAAGCTAACCTAGGATGTTATCTCTTCGACGGCCTTCCAAAAGCGTTAATAATTCATGACCCACATTAAACAGTTGATAAAAATTTTACGAAAGAATTTTAAAACATGCAATATACAAAGTATTTAATACTAACGTAGATAACGAGAATTTGCCAATAATAACAATTTTTAATGAACATTTAGGTTGGGTATACTTAAAATGGAGCTGAAGTAATGCAGGTAAAAACATAATGTCTAATGTAGACATGCCTATAAACAAAATACTGATACCTACACAGTATTTTCGTACTTTGTAGTAACAAATATCTAAGAAAGTCAAACCGTAACTTTTAATATTTACGAATGATACAAAATTACCACGTTTACGTTTTAAAATATTTGAAAATCTTAAGAATTCACAAATTCAACACCAACACCCTTTATCTCAAAAACTAGTCATAGGAGAACTTTGTGCCCATGGACAGTTTAAATTAGTAGGTTCAAAATTTCAACAATTATAAAATTCAGCAGATTCGATAACCGATAGCTATTTACCATAAGGAAACTGCGGGGCCCTTTGTTTCTGTTTGTTTTTACATTCTACTTTCAACGTTCTCACAATCAATGGGAAAATAAAAAAAAGCAAGCAAACCAAAGATCGCAAGCATCGTGAAACATCGTGTTTCCTATTCTATTCTATTAGCAAAAAAGATGTATTCGATAAAACACAAGCAGACAAATAGGACAACATTCTTATGTCGGGATTTACCCTCCGATTTTCCGCAACATCTGATCTCGGCCGAATTTAATCTAGATAAAACGGTTTGTTTAATCTTCTTAATGGAAAAAGAATTATTTCAAAGTCGCATTAAGCTGTCGCTTTTAATTCCATTTTCACGATTCGCCTGTATGGAATTTTCGATTTCGTCTAATGAGTTAATATTTCTCTCGTGTGTTTGAATTTGTTGCAAGTGAAAACTCAAATTATCGTATTACATGTATGTGCAAATTTGTGGGTCATTGTTATGCAAAATTCGCTCGGTGCGTCGTGTCGGTTGGGAACTGTTTGTCTGAGGTTGGGAAATGCGAAATACTTATACAGCCATATTCACCAACAAAAGTTATCTGGCTATCAGAGGCTTAAGTTATTTATCACTTAGTTAAATTATTTTTTAGTATTCACCATGTTCAGGGGCGGATGGAACCCTTTGTAAGAAACATTTTTGTAGCATAATCACAACTCCTACTGAGAGACAATTCTACTCGCGTATCGGGGACAACACTAATCATTTGTAGTACGCACGTCGTACACGTTTTATTTGTACATCGGTCTCCTTTTAACAGAGTAGGTGAGCTCATAGATAAATTAATATAAAACAAGAAGAATTTATTAAATGCCCGCCACTGTCAACACGGCGTAGTTCCCAGCATACTATTAGTTAGCGCCACCATCGCAATAGTATGAAAGCGATGTTGCCGGTTTCCGTAAACTTTCATGAGATTATAGTTATTTCAAATTCATTTTATTTTAATTTTTTATCAATCTACATGCGCACCATACCATCCATACAATGTCCATACTATTTCTGAGATTTTTAAAAGACGGGATTGACAACCTTGTAAAAAATGAAAAACGTGATGGCGGAAGGCGGGATATGATGATAAAATAAAACTTATTTTTATTTTATGATGTAAGTTACATAGGTAGGTAAGTTATTTTTAGGTTAAGAAACAAACTGTGCTGATTTGATGTAATTAGTAAGTATTAACTTTAATTTAATATTAAGTATTTAAGGGCTTTGTTTATCATTGTTTTCTTAGCCTTAATGATATATAGGTATCTAATTTCATATTTGAACAATTCCTTTTCTAATATTTGAAACAAAAATGTCTGGCCCGGGTATAGTTAAGTATTCTTGTTCAGCTCCTAATTGTTTAAATAAGTATTATTCTAATATTCAGCAAGTTGGTTATTCAAATAAAGCATTTTTTCATTTTCCTTCTGATGTTAAAGTTCGCCAGAACTGGTTTAAGAATTTAAATTTAACTTTAGATAATAATACTCGCTATCTTTGTGAAGATCATTTTTTGCCAGAGTCTTTTAGTAAGGTTTCCTCAAAACGTAAACGACTAGTTGTACATTCTGTACCAATTTCTTTAGATAATTATGCATCCAGTTCAAATATACAACCCGAGAGTCAGATTTCAGAATATATTGAGGCTGAAGCACAAACACAGCAGCATAAGATAGATTTGCTAATCAGCAACGAAAATCAAGAAATTAGTTGCAAACGTAAACTAAATATTAGTGATGTACAATTTGAACAACCCTCCAAACGGAGAAAAACTGTTATGCAACAAATAAATGAAAGTAAAGTCAAAAATTTAAGTCCCAAAGAGAAAAAGCTGTATTTTATTAATAGAGAACAAAACGTTAGAATTTGTAAGCTAAAGAAAGCTCTACGTGTTTCCAAAAATAAAATCAAGAAAGCCTTTGAATTATCCAAAACTCAGTTATTTTCAGATTTTAATAATAAATTAGATCCGATTGGAATTAAATTCTTTAAAAGTAGTTTAGAAAATTGTAAGAGAAAGAAACCCTCTTGGACCACTCAGAATTAAAAAATTAAAACTACAAAAATACAAAAAAAAATGAAAAATAAGAAAATACAAAAAAGTACATAATAAATGCAAAAAACAAAAATCTAATCTATTTTTCTGTTTCAGAATGATCCTGTTGTGTTTACGTTTTGTGTTTATTTTCATTTTATTTACCAATACTATCTCTATATTTGGTTAACAATTTATTTATAATCTTTGATATTTTTTTTATGTAGAGATGGTACTGTTTGTTAGGTGTGCTCCTTTTTTAGAATAAATAAAATAAAAAAAGCATCCTCGGTGATTAGTCCACTGCTTTACCTCCTCGTGGTGGGATGCGGGCAACAGTAAACTGAAAGCAAATTCTCAAAAGAAGATATTTTCAAACCTCAAGAGTTGCTGCTTTTCACTTACTGGCTAAAGTTGGCAAGTACTAACAAATTCTTCAATTTTTGATTTATAACTAATAAGTTGTGTAGTAAAGAGATTAATCAATTAAGCTATATTTTCATAAATTGTAGTAAACCTATACTAAATAATTTTATTGTTAAAGTTCACCTTTATTTTTTATTAATTTATATATAATTAATAGTTATTGTCAAGTTTCACTTTTTCCTCCTTTTGAATTGAAACCTTGCCCTGGTGATGGGCCTGTGTACCTTAATGATTAATTGATAACAGAATTTAAGGGATATCCTTTTTTCGTCTGTTAAAAATGAAAGGTCCTATTAATATCATCCTGAATTTATTATACATATAATGCAACACATTTATGTGCAGAAAATAAAATTATACTTAATATTTTGAATAACAAATTTTAATCAGATTTATTAAACCAATTAGATTTGTTAATTTAAAGTTAAAACAATTCAAATGGACTATTGCATTATGAGGAATAAACAAATATTTTTTTTCCACACCCACATGGATATAGCTATTCTACTCACAGACTACAAAATGAAAAAGTAAGCCATTGGGTTCAAGTCATGTATCCATTCTACCTAGTAAGAACACTGCATGGATATGAAATCCACCAGTCACAGTTAATTATTTGTTCACTGGGCTATTATTAATTTTTTAAATTTTAAATGTCACAATTTTGTCAAACTAATTGTCAGTATATTGTTTAGTTCTTGAAATTAATTATGAAAATAAATTAGTAAGTCATAAATTATTTTTAAATTGGAAATTTTATCTTAGTTACCCAAAGTAATTTTAAAAAATTGTAAATTTTCGTTAGAGGGTCGTAGAAAAAATATACTGTACAACTAGAGTGGATTGTCCTTATCGCACTCAGATGATTGAACACTCCACGTACTGCGTCGTTCTCAATCTTCGTCAAATAATTAAAAATAACTTAGTTTTATAAAAATGGTTAACATTTTGATAAGAGAAATTGTTCAATAACATATATGTACACTTTTTGTTTTGTTTTTATAGGAAACACCTGACGCCCATCAAAGTATGGTCCATTTTTACAAGAATGTGGGGAAACTAGTATTCATTTCACTTACAATTGTTCTTTATTGTCACATTATGTATGTATTACTGTATAATAAATAATTTAAATATATTTGTCTTATATTTTATTTCACTGTAAATATTTTTTGTCTACATTTTTGTATACATTTTTTGGGGTTTTATAACTAAAAAAAACTAATATATATATGAAAAAATAAAATGAATTTAGCTCAAAGCCGAATATCACATAAAACACAACGACCGTTTCCCCTTCAGAAAACAACTACTCCTTTGGCTAATACCACAACAGGCATTGAATTACATCCGAAGGAAAAACAGCAGAGATAGAAATTAATCTTCAACACTCTCTACTTTGATTTTGCTCACCAAGGAGAACATCATTCTTGGACCGGTTTCGTCCTTATTAGGACTCCTCAGCAAGAAATAGATAGGTTCTCAATTCCAGTCTCTAATGGAATTAACAAATGCTACACATTTCACCAGTATACCATAAAGTTGGTTACGGAGAGAATAAAATTCAAGTAGTGAAAATGGTGTCGCCATCTGTTCTTAGTAAGCAAACTCAAAATGCGCTATGGTACCCAGTTTGAAAACTAGGTGGAACCAAATAAACCAGGCGGGCAATTTGTAAACGATAATAAAATATCAAAACTCAAATGTGATAGATGCAAAATGAAAAAATAAAATGAATTTAGCTCAAAGCCGAATATCACATAAAACACAACGACCGTTTCCCCTTCAGAAAACAACTACTCCTTTGGCTAATACCACAACAGGCATTGAATTACATCCGAAGGAAAAACAGCAGAGATAGAAATTAATTTTCAACACTCTCTACTTTGATTTTGCTCACCAAGGAGAACATCATTCTTGGACCGGTTTCGTCCTTGCTGAGGAGTCCTAATAAGGACGAAACCGGTCCAAGAATGATGTTCTCCTTGGTGAGCAAAATCAAAGTAGAGAGTGTTGAAAATTAATTTCTATCTCTGCTGTTTTTCCTTCGGATGTAATTCAATGCCTGTTGTGGTATTAGCCAAAGGAGTAGTTGTTTTCTGAAGGGGAAACGGTCGTTGTGTTTTATGTGATATTCGGCTTTGAGCTAAATTCATTTTATTTTTTCATTTTGCATCTATCACATTTGAGTTTTGATATTTTATTATCGTTTACAAATTGCCCGCCTGGTTTATTTGGTTCCACCTAGTTTTCAAACTGGGTACCATAGCGCATTTTGAGTTTGCTTACTAAGAACAGATGGCGACACCATTTTCACTACTTGAATTTTATTCTCTCCGTAACCAACTTTATGGTATACTGGTGAAATGTGTAGCATTTGTTAATTCCATTAGAGACTGGAATTGAGAACCTATCTATTTCTTGCTGAGGAGTCCTAATAAGGACGAAACCGGTCCAAGAATGATGTTCTCCTTGGTGAGCAAAATCAAAGTAGAGAGTGTTGAAAATTAATTTCTATCTCTGCTGTTTTTCCTTCGGATGTAATACAATGCCTGTTGTGGTATTAGCCAAAGGAGTAGTTGTTTTCTGAAGGGGAAACGGTCGTTGTGTTTTATGTGATATTCGGCTTTGAGCTAAATTCATTTTATTTTTTCATTTTGCATCTATCACATTTGAGTTTTGATATTTTATTATCGTTTAATATATATATATATATATATGTTAAATACAATATTTTAATATAAATATTAGTTTTTCTTTTTAAAGTAATGAACCCCAAAAAATATAAATAAATAAAGGATATTTGAATGAACCGCGGTTACGTTAACACTCTTCTTTTTTTTATGCCTCTTACTGACAAATCAATCAGCCAGTGTAGTTCAAAAAAGATCCGTTCCATACTAATTCGCAGCACTACGTTTCCAAAGATTAACACAGAATCCGACCATCTTCTTTATTAGTTTATCTATGGGTGAGCTGTGATCAGGCCGTTGGTGTTTATGCCGGTCGGCGTAGCCAGGTATGGATTAAAATTTTTTGGTGGCGGCGAAGCCACCACCCTACGAGAAGCACTGATCTATATTATTTTACTGGATAGGATATAGGCTATATTTAACATACTAAAAATCCGTTCCACCAAGGAGACCGGAAGTGCAACACTGTTGGCCGATTTGGGCAAATTATGGTGGGATCACATAACTGAATTTTGGGATAATTTGACATACCTAACCTATAATTTGATTAGTTTTTCTTCTCAATCTTCTTCTATTCCTTTTGCGGACAATGTTCTTCGGGACAATTCACCCATAATTTGATTTTTTTATGAAAGAAAATTATTAATTCGTCGCGATATTTTTTTTTTATGTATGTTCAGCGATTATTCTTTAACACGGTGTCCGATTTCAATGATTCTTTTTTTGTTAGAAAGGGGGTATTTCAGGGGTGGTCCCATATAAATTTAGTCAAAATCTAATAATTGGATTCATGAGAAAATCCTCAAACTCTTCATTTTTTATGTATGTTTAGCGATACTGCTTTACCACCTTGTCCGATTTATACGATTCTTTTTTGTTAGTAAGGGGGTACCTCAGGGGTGGTCCCATATAAATTTGGTTAAGATGTGGCATCTGCACGTTTTTGAAGTCGGTTTTTTTAAATTTTTAATTTGTAATACTTGTAATTTGAGCGGTAACAACAAAAAAACTGTTATCAATGAAAAGGACCCCGCAATAATCTTATGGAAATTGGGTTTCTGTCAAATTGTCTGAATTTTTGATATGTTGTAGATTTTATCTTCATGGGCACAAAGTGCCAAAATGAATATTTTGACAGCTGCGGAGCTGCCAAAGCTCCCCTGACCCGTTGCAAAACTATTCATTTTCAATACTATTTACAGATGTCAAAAGCATATTTTAATTATTCTAATATAGGGTAATGTTTTTGAGGTCACTGGATTCAACCCTCATGTCAGATTGGACAAATTGACCATTGACAGCTGTCAATTCACTATCAACGAGGAATATAAAAGTAAGGGTGTATTCGGAAATGCTCTAGCTCTAGCTGAAAATGGCCGCAAACCGAAAGCTTTTTAGCTAGAGCTAGAGTATTTCCGAATGCACCCTAAATATCCTCTTTTCACATTGAGAGTTTGGGTTTTTGAGGTCGCTGAAATTCAATTCTCATGTCAGATTGGACAATATAACAGTTGACAGCTGTCAATTGACTGTCAACGAGGAATATAAAAGTAAATATCCTCTTTTCACATTGAGAGTTTGGGTTTTTGAGGTCGCTGAAATTCAATTCTCATGTCAGATTGGACAAATTAACAGTTGACAGCTGTCAATTGACTGTCAACGAGGAATATAAAAGTAAATATCCTCTTTTCACATTTCACAGGAATTTTTTCAGATTTTGCATTTTGGAGCAAGATTTTCCATTTTTAAGAAATTGGTCAAATTCGAAGATTTCATAATTGTGTCGAAAAAATCTGGAAAAGTTCACAATGATTCCTCTAACTTTTCTAAGCATTTTTTTTACTCTACAATTTATACCAAAAACACATCAATTCCAAGTCAGGAAGGTTTCTTTACCATTTATAAGACATATGCTTGAGGATGTACTCAAATTTCGGCCCGATTTGGATCATGCCAATATTGGTTTGACAGTATGCGCCCGGAAACGGATAAGGATTCCCGAGATTGAGTCCATTTAGAAAGCCAATCGATCTGCTCGCAAGTCTGGCCATTTTCACTGTGTATTTTTGAGGTTATGGCAAAATTCAAGACTGATTTTGATTACGCATATGTTGGTTTCTGTTCCTCAAATACATCAAATCCCTATAGATTCAACAATGGAGGACTTACGCCATTGACTTGCTTTTTTAACATTTTTGACCATTTCCCGGCGTATTATTGAGGTTATGTTGGAAAGATTAGCTCATGTTTATATTGGAGTCATGAGGAAAGTATACGAATGTGTGTATACTTCTGCTCAGCTCATCCAAACCTCCGGTTCCTTGTCTTTCATTTGTTGGTCATTTTTGCTACTTTTTTTTGAGGTTACGGGAAATCCTGACGTGCTAGGGATATTCTGATGCCAGATTCGGATTCAGGAGGGCAAAATACATTAAGTCTATCTAGTGGGCAACCACTTGCCTCCAATTTTATTTTTGTTGACCTGTGTAATTAATCCCCTTAAGACCAAATATATGTGACGACTATGGCGGAGGCACTTTCGCGAACATTCCTGAATCAACGGGACAATGTTTTTAGTCTACTCCAAATATAACGAGATATTACTAGTTTGGCGGAGGAGCATTCTGGAACCTTCACCATAATTTTAAATTGGTATATAAATATTGGTGGAGAATAACGCTGTATCAGTTATTATATGGACAGTGAAGATAAATATTGAACAGTTTAAAGACATTCGAAATATATGTAAATTGGAATAATAGTGTTATAAAATAAATAAGTGTTTAAATAAATTAATAATAAATAAACTGTTGTTTAAAATAAACAAACATTACATATATTTCATTTGTTTATCTGAGTGAAATACGGTCCCAAAAAAACGAACGCTACTAAATTGAGCTCTTACAATTCACCGCAGGGGCGCTGGTGTTGCAAATTTGTGTTTGAAAATTTATTTATTTCTTTTTATTAAATTAGGTTATGAAATATTTGAGAATTTTTAGAGCCAAACCATCCCCTTTGATATACAGGGTGTTTATATCAATAAAAAAGAAATTGGTAACATTTGTAAGGCTCCAGAGAAAATCAAGATCTTAATTTGTCGTTTTGTCGTCTTTAATTTACAAACAGATGAAAAAATTATCCCGCTTTTTTCAACAGGATTTTCTGTCCTCTCGTAACCAGATTAGGACAATGCATTGGATGAAGAGTTGGCCCCTCGGCTAAACCGAGAGATTAACTAACAATTTACGGGGGAATTTTATTTTTTCGTTAGATAGCACAGCAAACCAAAGGCCCAAAGAGGCATATTAGTAAATTAACAAGGAAGACAGGCAAGGCCGTGACTCTCGCAGCGGTGGCAAACCGTGACTATTGATCCGTTTCCGAACGTTATCGCATTTTCACATGAATTACTCTATTACTGATGTCGCCGTTCCAATAATAAAACTCTTTTGATTCCTACTTTTTTTAGGGAAGTTTTGCTTTTCTTATAAAGAATGTTATGAACACGAAATAGTTGTGGTTTAATTATTTTCGGAATATATGTGATATTCTCATTATTGATTTCCATACAAAGGCATTCAACTTTTATTTAATTCAGACTTGGTCATGGAAATTTGACACATTTCACTGTGTATACAGGATGTACCGGATTTAATTTACGTATACAGAGTTGGTCCATAAAAGTTCGAGAATTTTCGACTAGCTCCGGATATATATTCACTAGTAATACCACTAGAAGTCTAATTATACGAGTTTCCAGAAATTTTTTCGAGCTCACGAATATTTGGAAAACTATCCCGAGTCGAAAGCTAGGAACAATTTTCTTAAAATAGTGAGCGAGAAAAAATTACTAAGTACCTATAATTTGATTTCGAATGGTATTTGGTAAGAAAATTTCACAACAGTTTTAGATTTAATATATCTGATATTCTTTCTTAATATTAAATTTAGTTTACTAAAATTGGTAGAAAATTATATTTTAGCAATAGAATGTGTCGTAACTCCTTAACTTATTTAAATGCATTGTATTCTTTTGTAGTGTAAAACAAAAAAATGGACGAATGGAAAATAATTTGTACAAAAGGTTTTATTAGTGAGAAACAATCGGTTTTAAAAAATCCAGAAACTTGTCCATTAAAGATCCGAAAAATGCGAAAAACAGGATGAGAAAGTCCTTGAAAATCCCCAAACAAATCCTTAATTTCCCCTACGAAATATTGAAAATTATTTTTGAACCCCCAAGGAAAAAACAATGGCCACAATTTATTTATAGTCAAAGTTAACCTTACAAAACTGGTTAGGACACATTATAGTGGAAGTGGGCTGCAAAAGTTATTCTGCAATCTACATTGCCTACGAGTATGTTTCAACAGCAAAAATGATGAGTGGTGGTATTTATTCAAATGCAGTTCGTGCACATAATCTTTGTAATTTGGCTCTCGCACATGTCATCTTCATAAAAATGAGTGACAATGAGATAATATTAGAGCACCCTGAAGAGTCGTCTACCTCAACAAGTTCCTCGATCATGAAACTTTGGCAGCTAATGTTTGCACAGAAACTGGAAGAGCTAGAGCTAAATAGCCCCACTGCCAAGTTATTCAACATGACTACTCCAATGAAGCAATTCACCCAGACTGAGAGGATTGGCAACTGGGAACTGCACCTCACCTGTTAAGAAAATGCTACCCTATTTTCATGACAGTGGGCATTTTCTGTATGCTAAATCTGCGGAGCTCTATTTACAAGACATGATGGGCGTTGAAAAGAAAATATCCTAAGAAGACTATACACAGTTTGCGCTCAATGGGTGGTTTACTTCAGAAGGTGTGATACGTTCTGACATGACGATTGAGCAGACCTTAATGCGCTCATTTAAAAGTACCGGAGGGCTCAGTCATGGTCGCGGTATTTCAGACAGCACTCTGAGTAGATTGATTCTAACCAAGCCAACTATAACTGGAGTGACACAACAAATTAAAGAGTTTTGTGGGGTATCACTTACTATCTCGGAGTAACATGTTGATGCGAGGACTGGTAGAGTGCAGCATGACAATGCAGACTTTCAGAAGTGTATTCAGTGATTTCAATGAGTTATTCTAATATTTTGAACAAACTCAGATTAATATCTAATCTATTGCAAGACCTGGAAAACGCTTTAACTCTTTTCGTTCATTTTCTATACCGTCGATATTGACTCCTGTTCTAACGGCAGCTGAAAAATAGAGGCATATGTGTTTTTATTTATGCTATTGTCTAAGTTGTCAGCTTCATTTGTGGATGCGCTATAATATATAACACAAACTCAGCAATATTTCTTCGCACCAATTCCAGGTTAGTTGTTAACATGCTAAGTTTCTGTAATTGGGTACTTTCCATTTTATTGATACAAGAAATTGCTGAAACTTTATCAATTTTTATACTTTTTCGCAAAAGATGTAAGGCAGTAGGAGGCTGTTAAGCGGGGTTTTGTTAAATACTGTTTTTATACGATCACTATCCAAAGTAGGCTTTTGCGCAACGAAACGCAAAGTTGACGTTTTCCGCGAACTGACATTAAGTGACAGCTTTGTCACTCGCTCGAAAAAATCTTGTGTGCATTTTGAGCGAAAATTTCTTTGCTGAATTCGATAGATTGCCGCGCTCCTCTACGCGTCACGCGGCAACTTTCTGTCTCAAGCGGAAAAGTATTACTTTTCGCTCTTAATACACAAATTGCTATTTTATATCAATAATTAAACTATGTATTACTCTTAGATAAAAGAGACCGGAGATGTAACATTGCACATTGCGCATGTTGTCTATTCCAAACCTAAGTAACCCACCAATTAAAAATCATTGTGTTCACGACGCCACCCGAATTGCTCCGAAATTTCTATTCTTTGCTTGTCTCCGCGTGAGTAAATCATTTATGGACCGCCGTTTTTGAATTATTTGTTGGGGTTATTAGCAATTTAAAGTGTTTTAGTTATTCAATTTCAAGTTGAAAATACCACGATGTATGGTGAAAAATTGTATATACAAATAATATGTGTCAATGTTATGAAAAATAAGAAATATATTCGTTTTCAGCGGTAAATATTTGTTGACGTTTTGACATAAAGTCGCCATGATTCTTTGAGCTGAATACTTCAGATCCGCATTAAGGGGTTTCAATAAATATTTAATCTAAATAAGAAGTAAATAGGCATTGTTACTAACGAAATTTTGTTTTTAAAAAGTAGTTTTATAAGAATATTTACTAAATGTGGTTTTTAGCCCTTTATTAGATATTTTTACAAGAATATTAGATGAAATACAGGTTCACCTACTTAAAATTTCAAGGTTTATTTTATTTGCGGTTAAATCAGAAGTGACATTTGAATCTTAAAACAAAGTAAAACGCGCAATATGATCTAGTATAAGCAAAAAATACTAAAGTTACGGAAATTAGTCATATTATTAGTAAAATGTTACATTATAAACCCCTAAACAACTCGAAAAATATCTTCGTTTACTAAAAAAATCTAAATTCTAGCAATATTTATTATACAATCGAATGCGGTTTCAAAGATAACAGGATCAATAAATCCGAATCTCTAAATTTTGGAGCTAAATGCTCTGATAAAAGCATGCGACCGATAGGGGTTACAAAAATAATCGATTTATCGTTTTCATGAAAATCGATTTATCCGTTATAATTAATCGATTATCTTTAATAGATTATTTTTGATTAATCGAACATTTTTAATAAATTTTTTTCGTTTTTTTAAGTAATGGAATAATCGATTATAAAGGAATTACAAAAAGAGAGTAGATTTATTCAAAATATTCGATTTATTGAAAATAATCGCTTTTTAAATGAATCGATTATTTTCGATTAATCGATTATTTTCGATTAATCGATTATTTTAGATTAATCGATTATTTTAGATTTTTCAAAGGTATTCAAATAATTTGTTTTAAAATACAAAAAATAGATTATATAAAAATAATCGATTGATCGAATATAATCGGTTATATTATTTAATCGATATTTCGGTTATTTTTTAGAATTATTGATTTATCGGTAAATCAGCTTTTTATTAATCAATTATTTTCGATTTTTCAAAGAAAATTAAATAATCAGTTTTAAAAGGAATATAAAAAAAGAAAAGGATTATTTGTAAATAATCATTAATTATTCAGTTTTTTTTTTTTGGAAAATCGATTTATCGTAGAATCTTCTTAATTAATTGGTTATTTTCCGTTAATCGATTATTTTCGATGTTTCAAAAATGATCGAATAATTGATTTTAAAGGAAATAATTCTTTTTTTTTTTTGAAAAATCGATTTATCGATTATTCGACTTTTTAATTAATCGATTATTTTTGATTAATCGATTATTTTAGATTTTTCAAAGATTATCAATGGAAATACGAAAAAAAAAATAGAAATTAAAAATAATCGATTATTTAAAATAAACGATAATTCGTTTATTATTTTTTGTAAACACTGATTTATCGGTTAATTGGCTTTTTAATTAATCTATTTTTTTTTATTTTTTAAAGATAATCAAGTAGTCAATTTTAAAGGAAATACGAACAAAAATAGATTGTTTGAAAATAATCGATTGATCGAAAATAATCGATTATTATTAATGATCAATAATTTATTTCGATAATCACCCACTCCTAGCGACCAAATGACTTTTAATAGGTTTAAATTTTAAAATGTTATCTGGTTTCAGACATATATATTTCTAGAGTTTCATGTGACGCATCCTCTATATTAATTAATATTCCTGAAGAAACAAGCTTTAATATATCTTTTTCTGAGGTTATAATACAAAACAGCATTTTCTCATTTTGACTAAATTTTAATATTATGTGATAGTCGTAGAAAAAATATAATGTTCAACTCACAAGGTTTGATTTGCAGTATTCGCCTGCGCACATGCTTTTTTATAATACTCTTAGACAATGAGTACCATTTCTTACTCGATTAACAATATTCTATTTCAACATTTTACTGTAGTCTCTTACAGAAAAGTCCATAGTAAATAATAGCTAACGAAATATTCTATTAAAGGTCTTCTCTTTACATAAAATGTCGTGGCATCTGTTTGATATTAAAAAATCACGTTAAATTTATTTCATAATACAAAATTCCATTAAACGTATATTTTAAATAAATCTAATAGTTCATTATGATGCTAATAAACAAAGTCCGGTCCCTGTCACAGAGTTCGAGTCCCTGCCCAGTTCCCCCACTCCGTTAACCTTTCTTTAGAAATTGGCAACATTTGCGCAGGTTAAACACCGGTGTATGTTATATCTCTGGTCTCTTTTATCTAAGGTATTACTTTATTGTCTCTAAGGTGTTACCAATCAGACAGAAACCTTTTTAAAAGTTACTATATTTTGATATTGATTATATTTGCAGTGTTCTTGCAAGAGTTTAATCTTGTTTTTTCATTTGTTCAGGTAAATCTGAATCCTGTAACCCTGTAAACTTGTAACCTTGTAACCTTGTAACCCTGTAACCTTGTAATCCTGTAACCCTGTAACCTTGTAACCATGTAACCATGTAACCTTGTAACCATGTAACCTTGTAACCTTGTAACCCTGTAACCTTGTAACCCTGTAACCTTATAATCTTGTAACTCTGTAACTTCTGTAACTATGTAACTATGTAACTATGTAACTATGTAACTATGTAACTATGTAACTATGTAACTATGTAACTATGTAACTATGTAACTATGTAACTATGTAACTATGTAACTATGTAACTATGTAACTATGTAACTATGTAACTATGTAACTATGTAACTATGTAACTATGTAACTATGTAACTATGTAACTATGTAACTATGTAACTATGTAACTATGTAACTATGTAACTATGTAACTGTGTAACTATGTAACTATGTAACTATGTAACTATGTAACTGTGTAACTATGTAACTATGTAACTATGTAACTATGTAACTATGTAACTATGTAACTATGTAACTATGTAACTATGTAACTATGTAACTATGTAACTACGTAACTATGTAACTATATAACTATGTAACTATGTAACTCTGTTACCAAGTAATTCTGTAACCCTGTAAACCTGTAACGCTGTAACAATGTAATGTCGGGTAAAAATTATTATTACTTTATCACATACCGAAAGGTATGACTAACGTGATACTAAAGGGTGATCAATTGTACAGGAGGATGATTGAAGACAAATTTACATTTTGTGTCAAAAATTTCGGATAATAAAACACCGTAATGTGGTTTTTTTTTGGAAGATTTCATTGCAGAATGCTCTAGTGAATTAGATGAGAATAATTTGTTCTTGATCGTATGTATAGCAACATCTTTTCACGAAAATTGAGATACATAAACAAGAATTAAACAAAATTGTTTACAAATATTACCTGGGTGATTTAAAACACATTTTGTATTCATTATAATTTGTTCTTTGGATTATTGGCCAATAAAAAGAGTAAAGGGAGAAAAAGAATTTAAGGTACATTTAAAATTTATAAGTCAAAATTATGTTTCTACAAAGTAAATAATTTTATATCGTTTAGGTGTTTTATTCCTTAATATAAAATGACACAGAAAGTTTAACAAAACGCAGTGGTTGATTGTTGACAGTTGACATTTTATAAAATTCCGTGTTGTCACTTTTTATTGTGTTAAAAAATACGATCTGGAGTACCCCATCAAGAAACAAATTTCCAAAAAAATACACAGGTTGACATGGCAACGTTAAGAAATGCTTGTATTTTATTGGTTGAACATTAATGGCGTGAAATTTTCGATAACATCTTAAAAAAAAGCTCATTTAAGTTTCTTAAGTAGAACTCGGCCACTGGCGGCTTGGCCTAAGGGGCCAAAGGATTGTCGTGTTATTCCAAGACACTTTAGGGATCCGCGTAACAAATTTTAAGAAACGCTATGAAAAATAAAAAGCGCTTTTACTGGCGTTAAGTCCTGTTAGAATATAGAGTTATGTAAGGGTTACATAACCTTTAATTTGTTCATGTAGCTGCTGCCAGCCTGCTACTGTTGGATGAAAAAGGTTGAAAAATTTACCATTAATTATTTTAAATCCTGAATTCGAGAATGGATGGCAATTGATATTAAACACCTTTAGTTTAGATTCACTTTTTAAATCCAAAAACAATGCTTATTTAAAAATAAAACAGTTTACTGTAGCCTGCCAAGTTAAAAGTCCTAATCTTCACGAAAACAGCATAAAATACATTATTATCTGAAACTTGGAGTAATAGGTTTTTTATATGAATTTCATAGACGGCAATACCCTGTTATCAAGTAGCCGCAGGCATGAAATCCGCTAAACTTATCCGATCGAACATTCCCATTTTCCAGAAAATGTTATTGAGTCCGAAAATATAATATCGTCTATTTGTTAAGTATACTGCAAATAGAAAATGCTGCTGTTATTTAAAAAAAAAACTTAATTCAATTTCCTTGTTTATAAAGTAATCACTGTAATTTTTAGAAGATAATGATTTTTTATTCTCCTCTTTAAAAAGTGTTGTCTGTGTATATTTCACATCATGATTTCACCCTCTTGTTGGAAATACTCATTTTGTAATTTTTGATCATACATCTTACAGTTCATTTATTTAGGAATGGACTGAGTATCTCATTTCGATATGGCGCATCAAAAAGTGTGCAAAAAAAATGGTACCCAATAATTTTTAGTATGTTAGTACCTATGTTAATTGGCTCCTCTCACTGGTCAACTAGTTGAATTAAATGCTTTCGTATATTTTCACGATTTCAAACAATATAACAATATATTTAACATATACAGTCGATTATTAGACTTAGTTTTTTGTAATTAATCAAGCACTGTTGAAAGGGTATATGATTTGATGGTTCCTGAAGATGTCTCGCATCCAGCTTTGAATATTAATTTTCAAATATCTAATCCTCGTAATAAACCTAATCCAGTAAATACAAATTTACAGTATAACTTTCGTAAAGCAAATTATATGATTTTATATCAACTAATAGCTTCATGTGACTGGTCCATTCTTAATAATGTGGATAATACTGAAATTGCATGTAAGTTTATTTATGAACAACTCTATGGTATGATGGATATATGTATTCCCAAATATGTGCCAACTGCAAGAAAATACCCTACATGGTTCAACGAACCTATTTTTAGAGATATTAAAAAAAAAGAGAAAGCACGAAAAAAGTTTAGACGCCATAATGATTTAAATGCCGTTGAAGAATTTAAACGGCTAAGATTCAAAATTAAAAAGGCTGTAGAGAAATCACATAAAGACTACGTTAGAATATTATAATAAGAGAATATAAAAAGAAATAGTGAGAACTTTTTATATAGTTGTATCGCTCAAATAAAAAAAAATAAGTATAATCAATAATAATTAATAATAAAATGCTCTTAACAAAAATTCTTCTTTTTGAATTTCATATTTTACATAGATTTCATGTTTGAGTAGAACTAAAACTGAAAAATCTCTAAAATGGAATGTTCTATAGAGATTAACCAAGAACATTCCACTTTTGGATAAAAATTGTTTTTTTATCCCTTGATTCTACGGATTATCGTAATTTATCCAAATTGAGTGTGTTAACTAATAATGACGATTAACTAACATACATATTTAGTTATTTAGAAAAAAATGTATTTAGATTCACTTTATTACCCTGTAGAATGAAAACTGTGACGTTTACAGGTAAATTATAAGTATATAGCTTTTCTAAATAAATCCTTAGTTTATAATACTTTATTCTGAAACACCTTGTATAGACCTATCAAAATTACTACAATCATGTTGAACAACTCAAACAATTTTAACAAATTAGTGTGTTCCAAAAGTTCATCAGGACGTTGGAATGCCTAATTCTATTTTATGAAATTAAAACATTTTATATCGTGTTTTTGATGGTGTTGTTGAAAAAACGTGTACGATACACATGTTATAAACCTGATTTGCTATTTCTTAACAATATCCAGTTACTTATCTCGGATTGTTAACTTACATCAGTCAGTTCATAAAATGTTCCATAACGATTTTCGATTTGGACAACTACTCAATTTTATTCATGAGGACAGTGGCAGTGGAGAGCAAGAAGCCCTCTCGAGAATTCCAAATAAATTCATTTCGATTTGTTGAATGCATTTTTTCGACGTTAACTCCGGAAATGGAATATCGATATTTCGCCCCTTTTATTGTACGTTTTTCTTTTTAAAAGGAGCTACTTCTAAACAAATCCCTCGGCGTTGAGACGATCATTTTATTTAGAGATTTTCTCTGAGAACTACATTAAAAAAAAGTAACCCTCATTATATAGCCTGATTTATGGGTTACATTATTATTTATGATATTTAGTTTAAATATTCGAGTTTAAATATATTTTTGTTCAATTTTCCATATAAAAACAAGCCACTTTTAATTCTAATTACTTTCGAAAAGCGAAGCCACTAGAGTAAATTATCTCTTCGTCTCGAAAGGCAATGATCAAATTACAAAGAAAAATTTAATTACCTACGTAGTTCAGATGGAAAGCAGAGACAATGGGTTCCATTGTTCGAGACAAAGACGTATCTTTTGGGGGTCTTTAAATTACATTCATTCTGTAAAATTATTCTATAGGTAACAGAAGAATACAATAAGTTCCTTTCCACACGCATAAATTAATCAACTTTGCAACAACAAATAAATTCGATATTGCTCTGAATTGAACCAATGCAATAGCCCAAGAGAAATCTAAGGAAAATTATTAGAATTAAATGCAGCCTCAGAAATCGCAAGAGTCACAATTAACACCAAGAAAACTAAAATAATAACAATGTACGAAGTAGATATCCAGTATATCGCCATGCATAATTCCGTTTTGGCACCAAAAAGCAGCTTGTATCGGCACATTGTGCGCATTGTGTCGTTTTCTGACTAATAAAAAGGCCCGGTTCATTTCCAATGTTGAAATTATTTTTTACTTAATTAATAAGGAGTTTTGATTTAGACAAACATATATTACGTTCAGCGTTGGTTTCACAGGAAATTTTAATCAGTCTTATAATACAGATATAGGTATATAACAAAATTAATAGTAATTTAACGACTTAGGGTATTAGTCCCTTTTAAGATGAGTTCGTTATAAGATTCTTTTGGCGGCCGCTTCTATATTAAAATGAAAAATAAAGCTTTAAATTTTGTATGAATTTCAATGTTTGATTTGACATTGTCAATTTGCTTATGGCGTCACAAAAATAATCAATTAAATATAATTCACAAAAATGCAAGTATAGTCATAGATAAACGGTTATTAATAGACAGAAGATCATTTAATGAAGCCAATTAATGCCCAATTTTGTCAACAGTAACTCGGTGGATTAATACACTGTCAACGGAAAAAAATGTACAGTTGGTTACACATAAAATGCGTGCATAAAAAACGAAATAGGTTTTGTTTTCAATAAGAATCTGGATATGACATGCTAATAGTGGTTGTTTAATGACAGGTATAAGACGGGTGCAAAATAAATGTTGCAATTACACTAATACATACCTATTGTGTTTGCTTGTCCATGTACGTATTTTATTTAAAATTAATTGTACACATTACATACCTACATGAATTTTAGGTATATAGTTATTATCACTATAGATTAGATTAGATTGGAAGTTGGACGTTATTTGTCGTTGTCTACCGCGACCTTTTCAGATCTATTGTGGGACTCGATTTGTTTTAGAGTATGTCGTCTAGCTTGGCCTTTTTTATTATACTTAGTAGCTTTGATAGTGGCTTCCACATGTAGTTGCATGCATTTGGCTTTTCTTCGCCCAATGTTAGAAACCTCATTACAGCCAGGCCTTCACATTGGCACAGGACGTAAAATGATGTTTCATATTCTTCACAGAACCTACACAAAGTTGCTTCTTCTGTTGGATTGATGACACTCATGTGCCTTTTAAGGCGACAGTGTCCGGTAAGAAGACCTACTGTTATCCTAATATTCATTGCCCTGATATCCCTCATGGCCTCTCCAACAACTGAAATCCACTGGGACATATAAAACATACCAAAATAACACATAAAGTAAATGATTCTATATTAAACATGGGATCAGATCACATGACACCCCTCATAACCTACAACATACTCTTCCACGTCAACTGTAACTGGAACGAGGTAAATAAGGAGATAGATAAATACTTACTTAGCGGTCTCGTATGGTATACGGATGGTTCAAAAACTAACAAGGGAACAGGCTCTGGCGTACATGGAGTTAAACCCAAATGCGTCTCATTGGGAAAACATACCACTATAATTCAGGCTGAAATACGTGCAATCGAATTGTGTGTACGAAAGAATTTAAGAAGTACAAAAAACAAACCATGCTAATTCTCTCAGATAGCCAAGCAGCCTTAAAGGCTCTTTATTCAAACAGAATCAAGTCAAAGCTTGTCTGGAACTGCCTTGGAATACTAAATGATCTGGCAACCCACAACAAGGTAAAACTAGCGTGGGTACCAGGACAGAAAGTTATCCAAGGAAATGAAAAGGCTAATGAACTCGCCAAAGAGGGATCAGATCTACCATTCACCGGACCCGAACCTGTATTTGGGATAAGCAAAACCTCTGCTCGACAGGCAGTGAACAAAACACCAAATTCATTGGCAACAGATAATAGGCCACATAATCAGTAAGCTCATGCTAAGGGGACCAAACCCACGCATGGCTACCGAGGCACTACAACTCGCAAGGCCTCAGATATCCACTATTGTGAGATTACTAACGGGGATCTGCTTGCTGAAACACCTTCATGTGATGAGATTACACAATGATCCCACTACATGTAGACTATGCATGGAAGAGGAAGAAACCTCATACCATGTGATCTTCGAATGCAAAGCTCTAACTAGGCGACGTTTCATCCTTTTCGGCCTAGAACCGGAAAGAACGCCCCAGGAACACTTGGTAGGGAACTTATTAAAACTAACCAAAGACACAGGACTATTCCAAAGCTAGTACCTGAATACGGGGAAAATAGGGGAATACAATAGACCCAAGAGGCCGCAGTGTTCTGGGCCAAACCTAACCCTAGCTCCTTACAACCGACAAAGATTAAGATAAAGATCCCTCATGGCCTGGCATCCAAGCTAGGGTCACCTTGTTTTGACTACTTAGATCTTCTAGACAGTCTTTCACCAGTCGTGATTTAATTTCTGGTGAGAGAATTGCCTTTAGAGCTGCTTGGCTATCAGAGTATATGGCAATAGTTTTTTCTGATACTGGCTGATTTAGTATTTCTCTTGCACAGTGTTGTATGGCTATTAGTTCAGCCTGGAACACTGTTGCATATTAATCTTGACTCAGCGAAATCGTTGTTTTCGACTTGGGATCATTGATTCCAGCACCGGCTTCTTCCTTTGTTTTTGAACCGTCTGTGTTGCAGACGAGTTCAGCTTGTACGGGAGGTCCCTGTTTCCAGGATTCTCGGGCTGGTATTTGAATTTTAAAATTATCACTATAACTTTAAAGTTCAGTATTGGTGATGCAAAAGAATAAGCTTAGAACATTTTTTCTAATAGATGTTCCCTTACCAATTTCAGTTTGCACTTCAGCTATATTACAAATATTTTATTGATGTCCATATCATATTTTTTTATCAATTCAATGCCGTCGACAGTAATTTGTGACATTATTCTCTCACTCGAGAAGGTGATACACTGTACAATTATCATTTATACCATTGGATTGCATTTTTTATAGGCTTTTCAATGATGTATCACAAGTGGAGATTTGCTATTTAAACTTTTTACTTTCCTATCTGTATACAGATATAAGGAAAGTATAGGAATCATGATTTTTCAGTATTTTCATTTTACTTTCAATGAATATCTATAGAAAAATATTTCGAGGTAGATGTATGTGGAAAATGTATATATTTATTTTATCCTCTAAACATTTATGGAAGTGCTGCAATAGGTTGTACAAAATAACCGGAAAAAGCCTGTAATAACTAGATAGGAAAGTCATGTGTTGGACACATCAGATTTTTTAGTAGGGGGTTGATGGGGGTGAGTTCTTTTTTATGTTATTTTAGTTCCCCCTTCCTATCCTAGAAACAGTTTTAAGAATTTTTCTATAATATCTTTCGTTTGTGAGATATAGCCCATTGTAAGTTTTTAAATTGTCACACTGTATAATATCTTAAATGGGACACCACTAGATCGTAATATACATTTTTAGCTAGTTTAAAACCTATTTCTCTTGCCAAAGTTCTGACTGCAAAAATCCAGAAGAAAGTTTATTGTTTAGCAATTCTATATGGTTCTTACATTTCTAATTATTGTCTAAATTAATGCCCAGAAGTTCTTTTATTTTTTTTTTATTTATTTATTGATTTACCGATAACACAGCCCACGCTATGGCTTGTAGTTATTGATATAGCCAGCAGTGATATGCAACTAGGTGGACTGTTTGTTTGGGCCCTTTATAAGTACTCCGACTTTCCTTGGAGAGCCACACATTCAAGTACTAACTGTGGGCGACCCTGCTTGACTGCAGATACCAATACACAATAGTTAATCTGCTAAGCTGCTTTTTGCACCTTTAGACACAAATTGTAGGCATCGCACCATGCTTTGATTGTCTTAATGTTACAAGATATGGTGTTCTAAAGAACGCAGTAGTCATTGCAAATAGAGTAGAAGTACTTCCAATCCTACGTTGAGTTAAAGAAGGAATAAAATGGAACTCATCACAAACCCTGAGAGACTTCCCAACTTTCATCTAAAACAGAGAGTTGAAGAGGCTAGTTGCGAGACTATTGTGCATTCTCGTTCTCGCGGCAATTAAGCAGTTATGTCGCCGGTCACGTCTTGGATGCCTGACCACTGGACCGACTTGCGGTTAACCATCATTGACGTGGAATGAATAATGATGAATAAATGTACGATGGATGGGAAGGAGTAGGGCATACAAATGGTGGCACAATAGGCCATCTGGGCTTCAGAGGGATTCCTGAAATATATTTTTAAATCTGGGTATAAAAGAGTTTGTGGATGTTTGAAAAACCTTTTATATAAGCTTGTTGCGGTTCTCATAAGCTTGTGAAGATTTGTTTAATCCCTTCAGACCTGGCGTCCATTGTAATGGACATCGATTTCAAATTTTTTTTACGGCCAATTAAATCTAAAAATTTCTGCCTAGACTGTTTGTCCCTGTCAATGTGGTTGTTAGTCTTGGGTTGACTGTTTAAAACATTATTAACACAGTTCCACATTTCCCAATCAAACAACGGTGACCTTCGACGACCGCGACGAATCATCCCAATCCATGTTTCCTCAAAGTAGTCCAGAACCTCGGTAGCTTCTTCTGGAAAATCATCACTTAAAGCATTAAAAAATGGCTGTATGTATTTTGTAGGTACGAAAGCTAATGCAGCTAAAATCTTCATGTGCTGTGCAAAGTTTTTGTTGGTGTCATATCGCTGTTTAAAGCCAGCTGTAAATTGCCTGTGAAAAGTGGAAGAAACATCCTTGTACAGTTGCATTCGGAAATTCTTGATGTATCGCTCCTATCATCGCTGCTTCAAAATCTATTAGAACCGATTGCGGTCTGAGAGCTGGTGCTAGATCTTTAAGGGCCGAAATTAACTTTATGTAAGTGTCTTTTGATTTATCAGGTAGAAGTGCATATACCAGTGGTACGGATTCCTCGTTTATAAATGTATGTATGGTGTAGAGCTGATAAAAAAGCATAGGTGCAGTCTTAAAAGTTCCATCCATGTATATGTATTCAGCTTTTTGTAGATAATCCAGGTTGTCTTTCGTGCTGAAAATCTGAATTCTTTGTTTAATGTTTCCAGAATCGAAAAGTAGAAATGGTTCGCCTTTTGTGGTGGTTTTAAAAGAATCAGGTAGATACAACTCCTCTAGACTTTTCGGCTGTGTGGGTTCCATGTTTTCTTTCACTCTTTCCCTGCGTATTGTTCGCTTTAAACTATTTACTTTACTTAGTTTGGCTGCTGTTAGTTTGTCCACTTCACTTGATAGTGCCGATACTAGGAGTGTTTCTTGTTGTCCGAGCATTGTCCTTCAGTTTATTTTTAAAACGTATGGCATCTACTTCTGCTGCATCCGCGGGGTGGTTGTGAGAAGTCTCTTTGCAAACATCATCATGGCTTGTAATTGCTCGCGGTTTACATTTCTTAGACAAAAAGAACTCGCACTTCCAATATGTTTTTTCATCAACGGCTTTGTCTTTAACGAATAAAAATCCGTTCAAAAATAACTTTTTTTTTCCTTTTTCACTAAAAGGAATTCGAGAGGCATCTTTATAAACACTAAAATCAGACTGAATACAATGTCAAAATGTCAAAATTAAATTATATAAAATAAAACCAACTATTTCGAAAAATTGTCTATTCGAAGAATCGTACATTCGAAAAATTATCAGTTCGAAGAATTGTCTTTTCGAATAACTGTCCATTCGAATAAATGTCGTTTGAAGAACTGTCGTTCGAATAATTATCATTCGAAAAACTGTCCGGATCTCCGAGCAATGTCCGGATCCCGGTTTTTCCAACTGCGATCCTGTTTGCATTTAGTGAACAATTTAGATAAACCACAGAATTGTGTAGACAAGCTTTACAAAGTCCAACCCCTAATAAATTCGATAATAAACAGGTGCCACCAACTAAACCTCGAAGAAAACCTCTGTAAAGATGAGCAGATGATTCCATTTAGAGGAAATTTATCTATCAAGCAATACATAAAAGGAAAACCTTGTCCGTGGGGAATTAAAGTGTTTGTTTTATGTGGAAAAAGTGGACAACCTTATGACCTGGTAGTGTATCAAGGTAAAACTACAGGTCTTAACGATAAAAACTTGAAAAACTATGGACTTGATGCCAGTGCAGTGCTTCATCTAACAGAGAGAATATCAAAAGGAGGACATAAATTGTATTATGACAACTATTTATCATCATATGAGCTGCTGAAGGTTCTGAAAGAAAAACAAATATATGCAGCGGGAACAATACGAATGAACATATTTTTTAAGCCTGATTTACTGTCTGACAAAGAAATAAGAAAGAAAGAGGTTTTTCAGATGAAACAGCGAAGATGAAATTGTAGCCGTGAATTGGTTGGACAACAAATCAGTATGCCTTGCATCAAATTTTATTGGAAAGGGCAAGAAAGATAAAGTGAAACGATGGGATAAAAAAGAGTCGAAATATATTGAAATAGACCGGAAATAATTAGGAATTACAATCACAGTATGGGAGGAGTAGATTTATTGGATCAGCTGATTGGCCTCTATCGCATTTTTATCCGCTCCAGAAAATGGACGCTGATAGCGATCATGCATTTTGTTGACTTTGCAGCAGTCGCGAGCTGGCTAGAATATAAAAAGGACTGCGAAAAATGCGGCTATCCTAAAAAAGACATTTTGGATTTGCTGTCGTTCAGAACGCGCGTGGCGGATGGCTTGATATTAGTTGGCAAGCCTGTTAATCAAAAGAGGAAGGCCATCTAATTCGCCTACACCTCATCCATCATCACCCATTTTTAGACGAGGAGAAAAATGACCAATTGAGGAAGTTCAGTGTGACATAGTTGACATGCCTGACTATGACGATAAAAAAGAAGCAACAAGGTGCAAGTTTCAGAGCTGCAAAGGCAAGACCCATGTTTTTTTGTGACAAATGTAAGGTTCATTTATGTTTTATAAAAGGTACAAACTATTTTATGAATTTCCATAGTAAATAAAAGTTAATTTTGTATTGTATCCTTATGCTGTTTTATAAAAAAAAGTTAATTTTGCATTGTATCTGTATACTGTTTTATGACACCCCAGCTTATTTGTCCACTCTAGTGAAATACTGTAAAAATAAGAACAAAAATTTTTTTTCATGTTTGCTTATCCTAATAATACACTAAAACACTTAAATTACCAAAAAAAAAATTATTTTTTTTAAAAAGTATCAAATTCGGGTCTGTAGGGGTTAAGCTTGTAGAGGTTCGCAAGCTTGTAGAAGTTTGCATAAACTTGTAGATATTAGTATAAGAAGTGACGTCTATAAAAAATATATGGATAATCTTTGGTTAAAATGGTTAAAATTGCAACTAAATTGATGGAACTTTGAAATGAGGTTTCTCTGAAATTTTTTAAATTAAACGAAACTCTGCTAAAATAAAATTGTTCGTTAATGTAGTAGACTTTATTAAATTTATAAATATAAAACCGCTGCAAAATTTGTTTTATACATAAATCTCTTTGAGTCTAAAAAATAATCCACCCTAACTTTCATTACCTGTAATAGCTCGTATTAAAACATTAACATCTCAAGGTACTTAAATGAAAGGTGAGGCAAAAAACAGCACGTTCCGCAAACATTTTAGACGGCTAGACCGTGCCACGTCACGTTGATAAAGGGGGAGACCCCCGTCCCCCTGGGGACGTAATCTACATGAAAAGATTGGCAGATATCTTTCAAGTGCAAACACAATCACTAGCTGGGATCTCTTTATATTCGGAGCTCAGCGTATATAAATCGAATGCCAAAAAATCTCGACGATTCAATGATATGATGTGACGAGAGATATACAAATCTGAATTGGGAAATGTTTAGATATCCGACAATAAAATTTGTGATTTGTGGGATTACATGTTATATAGATTTTATACAAAGTGTTCAACAATACCAGAAAGCAAACTGATGTTACTAGTTTTCTAAATGTAAAATGAATAACTTCAGAAGTAACCCCAAAACTAGAGATTAGGGACATCTGCCCAAAACAATACGGCTGACACATACTTTGATCAAAGTATGTGACGGCTGACGTATTTGACAGAACTGTCAATTAAGTTTTCATAAAAGTCGCTAAAAAAGGGCACTTCCATTCACTTTTTTGTTTTATCATATCACGTGGGAAATAAGTATGCGCTAGTTCAGTGATGATGTAATTATGGTTCCACTGACAATTAAAGTGACAGTAGATTTTTTGAGTGCGTTTTGTTCATTTTGTTTACCTAAATTATATCGTTTTTTTCACTTTCATAAATATATTCCTAAAGTAAGTAAATAGCATATATCAAATATACAATCGTTTAGTTACCAATTACATACCTTTAAACTATTTTTTATGACCTGTAAACAATATTTTGAAATAAAATAAAAACAGTAAAAACGTATATGTCAAATTTATTGATGTTTTTGTTAAAAGTTTGGTTAGAATTAAATGTCAGTGGAACCAAAATGACAACACACTGAACTAGCGCATTGTTGAAAACTTTATAGGTAGAGTGTAAGTAAGAAGCATCCATCAAAGTAACTCAAAACATCAGAGCTGTAACGACCGAAATATAGAAGTCATTTCAGCAATGTTAAAAATGAATGTACCTACAAGCTGTTTCACAATTTGAGTTTTTTCTGACAGAAGTATAGAACTGTATAGAACAAACACATTTTATAAGTAACTTATTTCCGTAAAATAAAAAATTGGGAATTTTAAGTTTCACGTTCTGGTTCGTTAGGAAAATATCAACATACTTCTCGGCACGAGATTATATAAAAAACTGTTATTATCTGCGTTTCTACTAGATCCAGTTTTGCAGTGAATTTGAACATTTATTATTCTAATTGAAAAACTTTATTTATCGAATACGGCTTACATGTATGACAAAGGGTAATGTGAATAAAAATTGTATTTATGTTAAGTTGGTTTTGTTGATCATGTATATTGTCCATTAGGCAAAAATTAAAATTAAGTAATTGCAAATAATTTGTATTTCCTATTTCCAGCTAAACATTTTTTTCATTGGAAAATAAGCATTATTTTGTTTTACCAATTTTTAGGGACAAAACCCAATAAGCCAACTACATAGCGCCGACCACACAGGACTATATCAGCAAGTAAAAAGGGATAAGATTCTCGGTATGCCTACTGACATAGCCCTAACCACATACAAATTTGAAAGAAATTTTCAAATGCAAACACCAGCCCGAGAATCCTGAAAACAATGACCTCCCGTACAGGCTGAACTCGTCTGGTACACAAAAGGTTCAAAAACCAAGGAAAGAGCCCGTGCTGAAATCTATGGACCCAAGTTGAAAACAACGATTTCGCTGAGTCTAGGAGAATATGCAACAATGTTCCAGGCTAAACTAATAGCCATACAACACTGTGCAAGAGAAATATTAAATCAGCAAGTATCAGGCAAAACTATTACCATATACTCTGATAGCCAAGCAGCTCTAAAGGCAATTGTCTCACCAGAAATCAAATCACGACTAGTGAAAGACTGTCTAGAAGACCGGGGAGAGCTAAATTGTCAAAAAAAAAGGTGACTCTAGCCTGGGTGCCAGGCCATGTAGCCTGGGTGCCAGGCCATGAGGGATATCAAGGCAATGAAAAGGCCGACGAATTAGTCTGAGATGGTTCAGATAAAGCCATGACAGGCCACGAACCCTTCTGTGGAGTTGATAATGCATTGTGCAAGTCATTCATCAGCCAATGGATGCAACAAGAGTCTCAGGAATGGTGGAACAACTATGCAAGACTGAGACAGGCCAAACAGTTCATCAAGGAACCATTGGCCAAGTTCACGAAAGACCTACTGGATCAAAAACGTCAAATCGTTGGGATAACAGTAAGTCTTCTTACTGGACACTGTCGCCTTAGAATGTACATGAATGTCATTAATCCAGCAGAAGACACAACTTTATGAAGAAGAAGCAGAGGAAACATCAATCCACATCATATGCCAGTGTGAAGGCCTGGCTAGAATAGGGTTTCTAACATTAGGAGAAGAAAATTCAAACGCATGCAACTATATGCGGGAGTCACTGGCAAAGCTATTAAGTCTAATAAAATGGACCAAGCTAGACGACATAGGAGCGCGCCCGGCCGACGTTTCGAAATTCGGTCGCGGTGGACAAGGACAAAAAATAATCTAATCTAATTTACCAATTTTTCAATAAAAGCAATCCACCTTTACCGTTATTCGACAGTTTCGCATCACTCATGCGGGAAAAAGAACAGGACCTTTGAATCTAGTAATTTTTCAAACAATTTGTTTTCTCTCTTTTATCCTTGCCTTACAGTTGGGTTGGCTACAACGATTATCCTCGTTAATTTAAACAACTGTCATCGATTCTATAATATAGACTTTTTTGGTGCACATTTGTGCAAGACTAAATTAAAAATGTATCGTTAATTCTTACCGTGTGGAAGATAGGATAGGAAATATTTTGCTGCTTACGCACCAGCAGTGGAGTAGTCGATAACGATATCTTCAAAAGCCGATGTAGAAAATGCTAATAGAAAAACATTGGTAGCTGCAGAAAACATTCATGTTTGGACAATGAAACTTATAATAATGTGTTGTATTTACGCCGACTCATTTTTGTTTGTGATAGAATAATATTATACAGGATGGCCCATTAGTATGTGAAAGTCCAATATCTCGGTTGTTTTTCAAAATACGAGATAATGTCAAATGCAAAACTTTTACGGTACGCAGAGGGACCTATTCGTCGCCCTATTAAGAAAAATGCCTATCTCCGTTTTGAAAAATTTTACAGGCGAAAAGAAAAACCTTTTTTTAACAAATACATTATTACTTGTTCTTCTTCACATCTCCCACATATAACTATGAATGTAACACAAAAAAATCATTCCCATTCATTACTTTTTTTAAACAAAAGTGTAGAGCTAGGCAAATTTCTTTTCGGCAAATGTCAAGTCAAAGATATGCAAATTTCTATTATTTTAATTTAAAATTAACCAGTTAAGTTGACACTCAGAAGTTTTCTCAGAAGGTGGCTTGCACGTTATTCTAAGAGATGATAGCAAAATCTGATTTTTGAAAATAGTGGGGTTAGGCAGGGACTGCAGTGACTGCAACAAAGTATTTTCATGTTCTACAATGTAAGAATGAACAATAATTTGTAATTTCAGTTTTTTGTTTACGATGGTATATTATTGCATTATTCTATTCTCCTCTAATATTTGATTCCAAAAAATATATCTGACGTCTGAAGTGAATCGTTTGCGTTTTTTGCGCTTTTGATGGCGTTTTTTTTTTGAGGTAAAGAAAAACTTTACCTTTTTCTCTTTTTTCTTCTTCTATTTTTATATGATTTTTGACTTATTTTTATATTTTTTCATAAAATTCTCGCCTTAAAAATTATTTAGGGAGGATAGTTTTTATTAAAATTTCCTATATAACTGACAGTCCGAATAAATATTGCTATTCTCTTACTCTAGACCAAGATAATTTTACCTTTTGTGACAAAGTCACTAAATTTTCCTTTAGTTTAATTAGAAAAATATTTAGTTTAAGTAAATTTCCGCCTGTTAGCGTTTTCAAGAACCCCGTATTTTTATTTTTTAAAAACTCCCGTTTTTGAACATTTGCGAGAGCCCCCGCGTAATTCAAAATATATAATTATTTACTAAAATTTGAATCCAGCTTTAAACTTTCAAATTCAGGTAAATTATCCGGTCATTTTCGCAAATGTCAAAAGGACATTTTCAGTCCTACGATTTGTAAATATTGGCTACTCCCACTCCGAATCACTCGAATACCGAATTAGTCCGAGAGTATAAAACCGGGCTCTCCAAATATTCTCTGTTTTCCTCTGCTCTTTTCCATTGCCGAATTTCCGAATTCTTATTAAGTAAATCGTCATTGAAAACACCGTCGTTTTCATTTTATTTGCACCGACCGTCCAAACGTTGGAAAAATATAAGGTGGGATTCTTTCACTATCAGCCTTTACCATTATGATTTAATTCGTTATTATCTGGGTAGATCATCGCTTGTTAAATATTAACAAAATAAATCATTTATTATGTGCCTTTACTGGGCCGAATTTTATATCGTTTTAGGATTTATGAACTTTCATAAGAGTCATAGTCCAGTGTTATCGCAGCCTGGTTTCAACGACGGAACTTCTTAAAACCGAAATAATCGATTTGTAAAGAATACCGTTTTGTGAGTTCTAAAGTTACGTAAGCGAAGCAAGTCCAGCATTATTGTAGTCTTATTTCACCGACTTAATTTCTCAATATCCAAGGTTCCCCGAGCCAATAGACCCTTACTACTCCGGCAATCAGCGAAAAAACTTTAATTTACCAATGACGGTAGTCGATCAAGAGGTAACGATGTCCCCCTATCCGTCACTGCATCAACTGTATTAAACCGCATCCTTTTGAAAATAATCCGTTTAAGGTGAATTTTCGTCAGGTTTAAATTTTTAGAAAATTCGAGTGAAATATTTAGGATGTTGGTACGATCATAGTCGTATTCAACCTATTTATTTTGATATTATGTTACTTGTATCACAATAAGTATATTATTAATTAGCTTTTAGTAGGCACCTGGAGGTGCGACCGTATTGATGGTATTTTTTATTTATTTATTAACAAAAGTTTTGGAACAACCTTAGATAAAAGAGACCGGAGATGTAACATTACACATCACGCACGTTGTCTATTCCAACCCTAAGTAACCCACCAATTAAAAATCATTGTGTCCACGACGCCACCCGAATTGCTCCGACATTTATATCCTACGCGTGAGTGAATCATCTTTGACTGCCTTTTTTGAATAATTTGTTGGTGTTATTAGCAATTTAAAGTGTTTTAGTTATTCAATTTCAAGTTGAAAATGCCACGATGTATCGTGAAAAAGTGTATATATAAATAATATAAGTGCCAATGTTATGAAAAATATGAAATATATTCATTTTCAGCGGTAAATATTTATTAACGTTTTGACATAAAGCCGCCATGATCCCTTGTGCTGAATACTTCAGATCCGCATTAAGGGGTTTCAATAAATATTAAGCATCAAATACATATTTCAGAAAACAGATTTCATAAAGCCTAAATTTACAAAAGGACACAATTTTAAACATTTATTCTAAATAAGAAGTAAATAGGCATTGTTACTAACGAAATTTTGTTTTCAAAAAATAGTTTCATAAGAATATTTACTAAAGGTGGTTTTAAGCCCTTTTTGGTAATAAATAAGAAGTAAAGAAGCATAGTTACTAGCGGAATTTTATTTTTATAAGATATTTTTATAAGATTATTAGATGAAATACAGGATCACCTACTTAAAATTTCAAGGTTCATCTTATTTGCGGTTAAATCGGAAGTGACAGTTAAATCTTAAGTCTTAAAACAAAGTAAAACGCACAATATGATCTAGTATGAGCAAAAAAAATACTAAAGTTACGGAAGTTAGTCATATTGTTAATAAAATGTTACATAATAAACCACTCGAAAAAAATCTTCGTTTACTAGAAAAATCTAAATTCTAGGAATATTTATTACTTATTATACAATCGAAGGCGGTTTCAAAGATAACAGGATCAAAAAATCCGAATCTCTAAATTTTGTAGCTAAATGCTCGGATAAAAATAAGCGATAGGGGTTACAAAAATAATCGATTTATCCGTTACAATTAATCGAATATTTTCGATTAATCGAACATTTTCAATAAATTATTTTTGTTTTTTTAAGATCTTAATGGAATAATCGATTTTAAAGGAATTACAAAAAAAAGTAATGTATTCAAAATATTCGATTCATTGAAAATAACCGATTTTTTTAGAAAATGCTGTTTAATCGGCTTTTTTAATTAATCGATTATTTACGATTAACCGAATATTTTCGATTAATCAATTATTTTCGATTTTTCAAAAGTATTCGAATGATTTGTTTTAAAGGAAATACGTAAAAAATAGATTATATGAAAATAATCGATTGATCGAATATAATCGGTTATTTTATATAATCGATATTTCGGTTATTTTTTTAGAATTATCGATTTATCGGTCAATCAGCTTTCTATTAATAGATTATTTTCAATTTATCGATTATTTTCGATTTTTCAAAGAATCAAATAATCAATTTTTTCAAATAAACGATTATATTCGGTATTTCAAAGATGATCGAATAATTGATTATTCAAAATAGATTATTTAAAATACTCGATAATTCGGATTTGTTTTGAAAAATCGATTTATCGGTTAATCGACTTATTAATTAATCGATTTTTCAACATTTTTAACATAAACGATAATTGGTTTATTATTTTTTGTAAACACTGATTTATCGGTTAATTGGCTTTTTAATTAATCAATTTTTTTTATTTTTCAAAGATAATCAAGTAGTCGATTTTAAAGGAAATACGAAAAAGAAAATAGATTGTTTGAAAATAATCGATTGATCGAAAATAATCGATTATTATCAATGAACGATAATTTATTTCGATAATCATCAACCCCTAGCGACCAAATTACTTTTAATAGGTTTAAATTTTAAAATGTTATCTGGTATCAGACATATGCATTTCTAGAGTTTTATGTGACTTATCCTCTATATTAATTAATATTCCCAAAGAAAGAAGCTTTAATATACATTTTTCTGAGGTTACAATACAAAACAGCATTTTTTCATTTTGACTAATTTTTAATATTATGTGATAGCCGTAGAAAAAATATACTGTTCAACTCACAAGGCTTGATTTGCAGTATTCATCTGCGCACATGCTTTGTTTATAATACTAGACAATGAGTACCATTTCTTGCTCGATTAACAATATTCTATTTCAATATTTTACTGTAGTCTCTTGCAGAAAAGTCCGTAGTAAATAAACGCTAACGTAATATTCTATAAAAGATCTTCTCTTTACATAAAATGTCGTAGCATCTGTTTGATATTAATAAAATCACGTTAATTTTATTTCATAATACAACATTCCATTAAACACCATTTTAGTAAATCTAATAGTTCATTATGATAGTAATAAACAAAGGCCGTCCCTGTCACAGAGTTCGGGTTTCCACCCAGTTCCCCTACTCCGTTAACCTTTCTTTAGAAATTGGCAACATTTGCGCAGGTTATGTATTATTATACAGGGTATGTTCCAAAAAATTATTTAAAATTACCTATTTAATTATATTTGTTTTATTTATTTTTATTTTATTTATGTATTATCTCGAAGCTTTCCGTTTAATATATATTCACTAGATTCAATTATACTGTTAATTGATTTAGAGCGTCTCACTGTTTATTAGGAATTTCAACATTTACCGATTTATATTTAATTTGTTATTTTTATATAAACATTATCACTAGATTCAATTATACTTTTAATTGATTAAGAGCTTCTCACTGTTTATGCCTTTACTGATTTTGTAAAAACATTTTCACTAGATCGGGTCACATTAGAAGTCTATTTTTTTCATTTAATTTTTGGGTTTTTGTCTACTTTTGTCGTTGATATCTGCCATATATCGGTAAGGTAAAAAATACTTTTTTTTTGTTTTGGGTATTTTATTCTAAGGTTGAAAACATTTGTAAAAATCAGCTGTCGATAATATCGAAACTTAACTGTAGCATTCAAGGTTCGTAAACCTACAGAATGTAAAAATTAGACCATTGCGTTTTACTTAACGGATATAATTTCATATTCATTCTAATAAAGACACTTTACGGATATGAAATCCTCCAACTACTGTTAATATTTGGTACTGGGTTACTATTAAATTTGAAAATTTTAAATTGGTGACTATTCTGTCAAAAAAATTGTTAGCATATTTTTCAATTATTTAGATTTAATATAATTAAAAATGAGTAATTCTTGTGAAGAATCTATAGATAATAGCATTCTACAAGATATTCATCTATATTTATAAATAAATCGTAAATTTTAATAAAACTATCTAAAAGCGAAAGAACCTGAGTTTAAATCCAATACATTTTATAAATTGGTTAAATCATAAATTATTTTAAAAATTGTTTATTTTATCTTAATAACCTGTAAATTAATTTTTAAAATTTTGTAGATTTTACAACTTTGGATTTTCCATATCTCCAGCACATTCCCTTTTGTAGAAACTACTGTTTAACTTAGATAATAGATACACGAATGTGTCCAAAATAGAAGAATACCCCTATTGCGATTTCTAAAATGGAATTATGTGAGAATTCCATACTGGTATACAAGAGGACATATACGACATAATACAAAGTTACACTGCTGAAATATACAGTGACTGTACTGAGTGATATGTATTTTACACATTCACACATAATGGAAAGTCCGTCCCTGAACAGCCAATAGACAGTGCAATCGATAGGGAGAAATTTAATATTATTTACTGTAGATCCCAACGACGAACAACTACAGATCCCCATAATGGACAGACACCGGCGTGGCGGGTGGTCAGCCAATATGTACTGTGATATTAATCATATCCTATTTCATTCATAATGGTAATAGGAAATCTGAAGATGACGGATTTTACGAAAAAAGAAAAAAAAGATCGAGTACTTTTACCAAATTATTATAAGAACATATCGAAATTCTAAATAAACTAAACAACCCCTTTTTCCATTGGCGTAGAAATAGATCTTTTAGAACTTTGTTGAGGCGGGAGTTGAAAAGTGACCAAATCACAACTGAGAACCGTTACATATCTTGAAAACCAACCACGCTCAATTACTGTTTAATAAAGTATTTTACTCAAACCCATTTACTCTAAATGCTACCGGTTCCCGCTAACGAAAGTCAGGTCAAAGCGTTGAGTGGATATAAACCATTGATGCCAAGTTGTATTAAACTTCCGACATTATGTCTGCATTTTTTGTATAAATAGAAATCCCAGACAGCACACGACATCTTAAAGACGTCTGTTTTATGTCATAGTTATGACCGAACGCCTAAAGACCTAAAAAAGACGTCTTAAAGACGTCTTTTAAAAGCCTAGCTATTTAAAAAGTATAAACAATAATGGTAACATTAAAAAAAGTAGTGGCTTACGTTTCTAATTTAACAAAATATAAATTAATTTTTGTATTTTTTTTATTAATTTACATAATTTACTTATTTTCTATTTATTTACGAGCATTTGTTCATTAGAGTAAGTAAATATTTGATGACATAAAAATAATAATAATCATAAATATAACTCTAAATAAACGGATGCCCGTAGCGACTTCTATTAAGTATACCTTTTTTGTACAAATGATATCAAGGAACCTACATTTTTAAATAGAAATGTAATACACCGAGGCACAAATAGTGCTTCTGGTGGCGCCCTCTGCAGTGTACATAAAAACTGTGTTCAGATTTAGATTTACAAATATTTACAAAAAAGTACAAAAAAACTTTGATACCTTGTGTAAATTGAGCTAGATCCCACGCTAGATCCTTATATTTTAACCTAATGAGTTTGTGTTAACCACGGTTAGTTTCTACGAACCGTGTGTACTAGCGTTTTGTACAGACATTTCAGGGACATATCACCCTGTATGTACGAGTGATTAAATAGTGCGCATCCAACAAATTTCCACTGGCTTATACCTTTTTTTAACATGTAGGTTAACCTTACTCAGTTAGTCTTGTCCAACTGTCATTATACTCATAATCAAAATTCAAAAACTTTTTAACATGTCACATTAATCAAAATTTCCATTCGGATCTAAATTTCTAAATTTAGGCAAACTTTTTTGACCCATTCACAGATTTGATGCAGATTTAAATTCTCCGTCCAAAAAATTATTCATCAAAATGGCGGGAGGGTGTCCAAGTAAGTTCATTATGTATTGCATATTGCGAGGTATTAGCATGCATTACATGCAATTGCCTCAAATTAGTTATTTTTAAAATGAAAACATATTATAGTTATATTAATTTTGAAGATCTTTCATGTCTTGATTATTACTACTTTGTTGTATCACTTTTTGTTTGAATTCAAGATAGCTACTGACCCAATCAAAGATCAAAATCAAATGCGTGGATACTCATTTTTTGGCTACTCCTATGGATCTCTTAATTTAATTTTTGTTTTGTTTAGATGATCCAGCTAAGGTTATGCAAAATTTGAAATGCGTGATTGAAGCTCTGAAGAAGACTTTTAGTTGCCCACCCGCATGTCCTGGTGAATGTTGCAAAGGCCCTGCTCCCCCTTTTCCGCCTAAAGAACCGGTAAATATTTTCACAAAAAAAATCGATAACAATTTTTAAACACATTTACGATTTTTAGAAAGCATACATGCCATTTTATACAATTATTGCTATATCACGTGAAGTTGCTTTTGACCAATCGAGTTGACTTAATTTTGTTATTAATAAGTGACAATACCACAGTGAATTATCGCTGTGGTATATAGATTGGCCATCACTGCGAAACAAACTTCTTTCGATTCAAACCATTATCTGTCATTTTTAATCATAAAGTGGCTACATAAATCTATAGTTCAATCTAAGTACCGCCCTCTATACGAATCTGCTTCAAATAGTCAGTTACCTACTACCATAATTATATGACATCGCCTTGTCCTTCAGATCATTAGATTTAACTGTGTAGTTAGCGCTTCCGTAGTGCTAAGGGCAACTGTTTTTAAATAAAAAGAAGAAGAATCTCCTCTTTCCCGCCCCCTAGCTATTAAGCCTTCATTACGCTTTTCAGTGCGAAAATGGACACATTGTTTCATTAAATTATCAAAAAGAGGCAATTAGTTGAGTATCTCCCAGGTTTTTTTTCGCCGAAATGGGGAAGAAAAGGAAAACAGAATGATCTGGCTCCCGAGATCGGTTACGCAGGCTAGAAAAACAACTTCAAAGTTTGCAGGAGGAAATAATGCATGGAAGAAGCCATTCACGTAGTTCACAGTCACAGTAGATCTTCTAGAACAATATCTACTCCTCGTCAGGGAGGAACTAGATCTCCATTACGTTCTCCCCGAGAACATAAATTCCATCTAAGGCCACAGGCCGGGGATAATTATTATAAAAAATCTGATGTGTCCAACACATGACTTTCCTATCTAGTTATTACGTAAAAACAAAAAAAATCAGAATTTTGCACATTTTGTCAAATTTCTCGAATACGGACCATTTCAGGAAATTTTGACATAAAACAAAAATTATAGAAAATAATATTAGAAGTAACTGTTAATTGAACAATTTTCTTCTCCAAACATAAATAACATATATTCCATAAAATATAAAAACGGTCTCCCATAAAGTACCCCCCCAGATGTTCCGACTTTGTCCAAAATCTAATCATTGCACGTCAGGCCGAAATAAACCTTAAGTTTAAAATTTAATGTTTTTTTCTATATCCGTTTTTGAGTTTTCTTCAAAATTCGAAATTTACACATTTTCTCAAATATCTCGAATACGGTCCATTTTAGAGAAATTATGTATAGAATAAAAATTATAGAGAATTATATTACAAACAACTTTTATTTGAACAATTTTTATAAAAAATTATTTTTTTTACATTTTTGTCAAATTTCTCGAATACGGACCATTTTAGGAAAATTTTGCATATAACAAAAATTATAGATAATTATATTAGAAGTAACTTTTATTTGAAGAATTTTCTTCTCCAAACGTAAATAACAGATATATTCCATAAAATATAAAAATGACCACCTATAAAGTACCCTCCCAGATGTTCCGACTCTGCCCAAAATCTAATCAGCTCATTGGACGCTGAAACAAAGCTTAAGTTTAAAATTTGGTGTTTTTCTGTGTATCGGTTCATGAGTTATGCGTTATACAGACACACACACACAGACACACAGACACAGACATCATCGCGAAAATAGTCAAAACGGATTCAGGGGACCTCAAAACGTAAAAATCCGTCGAAAACTCGAGGTCGAAAAAAATCATGATTCCTATACTTTCCTTATATCTGTATACAGATAGGAAAGTAAAAAGGGAGGCACAATGAGTCTCGTCTAGGGCCACAGGCCGGAGACTATACAGCGGAAGATGCTCTATCGATGCCACAGGCCAGAGAGAGCGGCGACCAGGTTGACCCTGTTTCTCCATTGGCAGAATCCGTTTTAAATGATGAGATTCCTCTACTCGAAAATACAGATGACTTAGACAATTCTATATTACAAATAATTGGAACCGTTAAAGAGAACACTCTTTGTTATAATTTGCATGATGCCCTTAAAACCAAATGGATAGAAATTGTAAGTCAGGGCTTAGATAAGGACAAAAAATTTGAAATGTCGCAGAAAGCTCCATCTTGCACTAATTTGCCAGAGCTTATTGCCCCAGAATTGAATTTAGAGATTGCCTTTGCCTTACCTGATGGCCCAGCCAAGATGGAAATATCCAAATATCCAGGCAAAATCAGTTGGGGACAGGACTGGCTATTATAGGGTTTGCCATAAATAATATATTACATACAGACACAACAGAATTCATTAAAAACAAAGTTTACAGAACAAGGTACAGACATCCTGACAGTTCTCTATTGTCGGTTATCACTATTTAGGAGAAGGGCAATTATTCCCCAGGTAGATAAATCAGTTCAGGAGGTTTTAAACAAAGCCCCAATTTCTAGATATCTTTTTGGCGACAATTTGGGTAATAAAATTAAAAACACTCATTCCTTGCAAAAATCCGAAGCCCGTTCAGGTATTCGAGGACACCTGGATAGCTATTCACTAAGTCATGGGGGCGCTCCCATGGGAGTGCTCCCATATATTTTGCTCTCTTACTCTTAGATGGGTGTATCGTGCTTAATCACTTTTAGCCCAGGTACATGCGTAGTAAGGTCAGATTTTATACCATGCGAGAGAGAATTGCGGGCTTGCCAGATTTAGGTCCGTATTTATCACAAAGGAAATTTGAACTATTTAGGACCGATTCCACCGTTGTGTTAAACGAAGTTTAAAATGACATTTTTACATTAACAATGTCACTCTAATCTCCGTTTGAGTTAGAGAATAGGTATCCAGGGTAGAGAGGACAATATCCTCGACATTCTCGACAGCGACAACCAGCTCAGACGGTTTGTTAAAGGTGGGAACAATGGCCTATTACCCAAACTATCAGAGGTATCATTAAAGGGTACAAAATTCCTTTCCGTACAAAACATAGACAATCAGATCGTAGATCTCTAGATAAATACCCAAAATATGTGCAAAAATTTATAAACCACTAAAAGAACTTCATCTCAAGGGTGTAGTTGAAAAATGCAGGCCATCCTCGGGCCAATTTTTATCTTCGTTTTTCCTTGTTAATAAATCAAATGGTTCGAAAAGGTTTATTCTAAATCTTAAAAAATTAAATAAGTTCATTGACACTAAAAATTAATTGAAAAATCAGTATTTATAACAACAATTGATTTAAAAGATGCCTACTTTTTAGTGAGTATTCACAAAAAAATTAGGAAATATTTAAGATTTAAGGTAGGTAAAACCTATTATCAGTTTAATGGTTTACCTTTTGGTATATCCACTGGACCATATGTTTTTAGCAAAATAATTAGACCTAAACTAAGTTATCTTAGACAATCAGATGTTACTTGTGTTTCATATTTGGATGATTTTTGGGTCGCTGCTAGTACTGAACAGGAATGTAAGGCTCATGTTAATCTTGTAATAGAGATATTAGAATCTTCTCAGACTTGTAAATTTTTAGGTTTCTTGTTTAATTCACAGAAAATGATAATTGAACTGCCACTTGACAAAAAATCTAGCATTTTTAGGTCAATAAATAAATTACTGCATAAAAATTCTGTAAGAATTAGAGAATTTACCAAGATTGTAGGTACATTAGTTGCTGTATATCCAGCAGTTAAGTATGGTAGGGTTTATTTAAAATCCTTAGAAAGAGCTCGATACTTAGCATTAAGAATAGGTAATCAGGATTATAATAAACAAATGGCTGTACCAGACTTTATAAAACCTGACTTAGAATGGTGGATTAAAAATATTTTTAAATCATTTAATAATATCCAATGTGATTCATATCTCATTGAATTGTACTCAGATGCATCCCAAACAGGATGAGGTTCTGTTTGCCAGGGAGAACAGGCACATGGTGGAAGGAGGATAAAAAGCACATAAACTATTTAGGGTTATTAGCTGCTTTCTATGCCTTAAAGTGTTTTTGCCAAGACTTGCGTTCCTGTAGTATTTTGATTCATATTGACAATACCACAGCCATAGCTTACATTAATAAGAGGGGTAGTGTACAATTTCCCGAGCCAAGTAACCTCTCCAAACAAATTTGGCAGTGGTGTGATGAAAGGGATATCTGGTTGTATGCCTCTTACATCCCATCAGGAGCAAATAGAGCTAATGAAAATTCCCGAATCGTTGATTCGGAGACAGAGTGGGAATTAGCAAGCTATGCATTTAAAGAAATCATTTCTTGATTTGGTAAACCAGATATTGATCTTTTTGCATCAAGACTAAATGCAAAATGCCCTAGATACATATCATGGCAAAGAGATCCAGATGCAGTAGCTATCGATGCATTACTGTGCAATGGAATTCACTAAAATTTTATGCATTCCCTCCATTCTCTCTCATTTTAAGAACGTAAAATAAGATTATACATGAAAAAAATTCCGAATAGGCTATGGTTAAGGAACTGAATACTGTATATCTGAATTGTACTGAATTCCTGTCACAGGCAAATCAACAAAATAGCTGTATAAGAAGCCTAAGCAATTTTCGATGACAACGATGACGATTTTACATGTGAATTGTGCTTTTAAAATTGTAAGTGTGAGTGTAAGTTTGAATTTAAGTCTTTTAATATTGTAATAGTTTTGGTTTCAAGTCTTAATAATAAAGTAGTTGTCAAGTGAAATGGGCAATTGATGGCCACTTTACCCAACTAGGATGGGTAAAGTGGTTATTTGTCATCATTGCTAAAAATTAAATATGTAAGTACTTACTCAAATTCAACAAATGTAGCATTTTGTTATTATCACCAAGGAAACTGCAATACATATTTTAATAAGCAACTTAAAAGTCAACCCATTACATCAACATTTGGTAAAAATATTTACTGTAATCTTAAGTAGGTCATCTTACCATTCTTTCCCCTACAACACTTGTTCTATTTTCGTCGCTGGGACTGACATTCGTGACGTTTTAAAAAAAATGTCGTACTACTTATTATAGTGAATTAAAGTGCGTTTTTCTTATACATTACTTATTATATTATTTACCGTCAAGAAATAATACAAAGTGGCTGGACGCAAGAGTTAAAAGTCACTAATCAACGACAAATAATTACAGTATATATTGAGAATGGAAAACCTATTTCGCATATTTGATTAACTTCGTAACCTAATTTTCCAGATACTTCATCCAGAATTTACTCGTGCGTTCGAATCTAGTTCTTTTGACTCCAAAAAGAGGTGGGTGTAGATAGAAACAAACGTGGGCGCTATCTGTCAAACTTTTGAGATGTGACCCCAACAAGAGTATGCTATCGCTAAATAATAATTAAGCATGGGTCCTATAACGCGAACGCGTGGGTCGTATACCTTTGTGCAGGTTTATATTTAATTTTAAACTTATTATTTCGATATTTCTCTGCGATATTAGAGGGTTGAAGTAGACGTAAACACATAAAAATTACGTTTACGTCCAAAATATGAGTTGAAGTTTTAAACGTTTCGTGACATTTACGTGCCGTTGAATTGTTGAACAGTAAAAGAGAAAAAATTATGAAAGAGAACAAAAAAAAATACTTACAAACGTATCAAAATATAATGTACCTATAATTTATTTTTATTCTGTTAAAGTAGGCAGGTATACTTTTTAGACCAGCGCTGCAGCGGTCGGCAACCTGCGGCTCGCCAGGGGGTTAATTTTTGAAATCATTCGCCACTCTGACGTATGCGAAAACGTATACTTTTACCAAAACTGTATTTTTGACTTACTCGATTCGTTTTTGCATGCGAAATTAACGTCACTTGCGAATAGACATAATAGGTTTTGCAATAACTAATGACATGAATCCATCTCGGTAAAGCAGTTTCATACTAGGTTTCTATTGGTAGATCATCGAATTTTGCTGAAATAATCCACAACTCTTCGTTAGGTTGATCTGTTCGCAAAATATTTTTTATCGAAGAGCATTCAAAAATATACTTTTCCTACGACCACTTAGGAAAGTGACACATATGTGACAAAATGGAAAAATGGAAAAATAAAAAATGGAAAAATGAAAAATGGAAAAATGGAAAAATGGAAAAATGGAAAAATGGAAAAATGGAAAAATGGAAAAATGGAAAAATGGAAAAATGGAAAAATCGAAAAAAAGGCAATGAATAGTAACATTTCACATTTGAAACTTTGACATTACGTTTAACAACAGCAATAAAAATAAAAGCTGTAAATTGTGTTTTAATTTCTAAATAATAAAACACCGTATTGAAAACGGCCCAGAAATGTTGAGGGTAAAATTTTGACGTGCTTCTTTAGGGATAACGGGTAAAAATCTTTTTTTTTTCAAATTTCTTTCGTGTAATGTCAAAAATCAGATGGCAACACTGCACTGCACACTCTTAAAAAAACGTCGTAGGGCAATTGAATACAACAATTTTTTGAAATAACCAAACACAATTTTATAATGAAGTCAAAATTAAAAAAAGCTTGACACGTTACGAAATGCCGTTCATTTTGCGGGACCTCGTTCCGCTCGTCCCGCAAATTATTACTCGTTACACAAAATAAGATTTCGTAACTGGTTACATAAATAGCTATTAGAAAATTCTATTTGTCTGTCCTTTTAAGTCATTCGTTATATCACACTTTGCAGATTATACATAGAAGAACTTAATAATAATCCTTGAAAATTAAGCGTTTAATATGATAGTACCTATGTCTACATATGCTGGTTTCTATTGAGCAATGCTGATTTTTTACAAATGATCTATTATTTTAGACTAAATGAAAAATATATCTAGAACAATGATTCCTAAATAGATATTTTTTAAATGAAATATTTTTTTTAAATACCGTCAAACAAAGTGACTTAGACAAACGTCTTAAGAGCGATGTCTTAATATTTTCTCAAAATTTGTGGAATACAATTTGGTTACTTCTTCTTTTACTGTTCTGTTTGAAAATCATATGTTATAATGCGAAATACACACGACAAAGTAATAAACTATGATACAACAATTGCTATAACTTTTCATTTCGCATCAGAATATCAAAAACAGTTAATTTATACAAAAAAATTAAATACCTATGAAGTTAGCAATTTTTGGGTTTGTTATTTTGAGGTGTATATCAATACTTTTGATTAATGTTTGTTATTTTAAATTTAAGAAAGTAGTTCTTTAGCAACATTACAATTAAAAAATGGAAAATCGGCATTGCCAGAAATCACTGTATCACTTAAAAAATATTATATTTACTAAATGGCGCGTTTAATTTTCAAAATAAAAAAAGTAGGTACTCGTCTGTGTTGCAACAAGATGTCGCCAAATAGTTTTGTCATAGTTACCCATCAGTTTGACGGTATGTTTATTTTTGATTCTTAAAAATATGATTCCTTATAAATACATTTTTTTGCAGATGCTTCTCGTTGAAGACACGTCGCTTAAACCCATCAACATTTTGTTAGATCCAAAAAGTGCAGCTTATCAAAGGCCCAAAAATACGTCAAAGGAAAGCTTATCAATGTCAAACAAAAAACGATCCAAAGACGGACGTTACGTCAAGGCGTATCGGCCAAAGATATACAGATTGGAAAGTTGCAAAGGATCTCAAAGCGTTTGTTGCCTTCAACGATTGTCTGAAACTGAACTGAGAGGAGGAAACTTTGTCAAATGCGTTTGCAAAAAGCATTACGGTAATTTTAATTATCATACCTTATGTTCTTTCATTCTTCCATTGTTGGTATGATTCGTCCCATATATAATTTAAAATTTAGTAGACATACTTCCTTTGGTTAATCTGCATTGGTACGTCGGCTGTCAAATGACCTTTCTAGTTGCATAAAGTACTGTAATCAATATATAGACAATATAGTGCTAATTTTAACATCCTTATAGGTTTGCAAGATCTCTGCGAAAGGACCGGCTGCCAAGGTTCTCCCTACTGCGTGTCCAATCCACCTTGTTGCGGACCCAGCTACTTCACCAAGACCTACATTGGTAAACCCACCTCTAAGCCTCGGTACTACCAAATTGTTAGACAGAAAATCTCCGATCTTAACCGAAGAAGGTACATGAAACTAGTCCGGGTACCTAGCGAGAATTGCTTTGAAGCCACCGTCGAATCTACGGCTTTGGTCCAACCACAGTTTGAAGACACAGGCGAATCTGCAGCGTTGATAAATCCACAATTTGAAGATACCGAAGAATCTAAAGCCTTGGTCCAACCACAGTTTGAAGACACAGGCGAATCTAAAGCATTGATCAAACCAAAGATGTATGCTTTAATTAGTCTCTCTAGTGGATCTGATGGTGCAGACACGGCTCGAAGCAATCCAGAGAGTATTAATACCCAAACTTCTAAGCCACATCACCACCATCATCGTAAATTCATTTGTAAATATTGTAATAAAGAAAATGAAGTATCATCATCATCAACCAAAGAAAGCAGTTTAGACTCTAATGGTTCAGTTTCTCAAATTAACATAGAATCGAGAAGATACACATCCAAAGTAGATATATCTATGCAATCAGACATAGAAACACGCGTTAGATTTTCTAAGAAACAAAATACAACTAACGGAATACCTTCTGAACCAAACAAGTCTGATGCCAGGCAGTCCACACAAACAATTGGAACACAGATAGAACCACGAAATTCTTCTGTATCCAAACAGTCCACACAAACTATCGAAAGACGGATGGTACCACACAATTCTGTTGTTTCCAAACGATCAACACAAACTATAGAAAGACAGATAGAACCCCGTAATTCTTCTGTTTCCAAACAGTCTACAAATTCTATCGATAGACAGATAAAACCACGCAAACAGTCCACACAAACTATAGAAAGATATTCTGAACCACGTAAATATTCTGGCCCAAAACAGGCTACACAAACTATTGAAGAACTATTCGGAAAAAAGATGTCTACGCAAACTATCGAAGCAACAGCCCAACAAAAGAAGATGTTGCAACTAATTACCGTTGATTCTGGTACCAGGAAAAGTAAAACTAAGTATACTAAGCTTGAGAAAAAGCGAGCTGCTATATTGGGATCAGATCTATCTACTTCAGATTTATCTAGTCCTGAATATAAGGAATCGAGTCATTCAGTTGCTTCTACGCCAAAACATCCATCACAAGTGAACACATCTGCTCAAACTGAGTGCCCTTGCATACAGCTAAGACAATTTTGTAAATGTAACATGCCAGCGTTGACTGTAGATCAAAAAGACAGTCGTTATATGCATGAGGTGGCTAGTGAACGAGAAGAAAGTTCTCCTCACAGTTCCAGTGGTTCATTAGAGCTTTCTTTGACTGAACATTCTGGTAATAATCCAAGTAACACAATTCAAGCCATAGAAGACGTCAAAAATAACAAAGAGAGATCAACAAAATCTTTTTACGCTCTAAATGTCTCAGTCTCTAAATCCAAACATCTACTAGATCTTGAACCCGCTAGCGACAAGGAAGACTCTTCTGTGCCAAATAATACGCCAATCTTAGGTGGTGAAGATTCAAGCGAAGCATCTACAGACAGTCCATTTAGTCAATTTTACGAACCAAATTTCGTAAATTCATTAGAATTTCCTACGATTACAGAGAATCCTTATATCAAGATGCCTTTCAGACCAAATTTAACAACCATATTGGATTCTGAAGACGTGAGTGGTAATAAAGAATGTCAATGTTGTCACAAGGTACTAAAAGTTGATGATTCTTCTTCTGCAAGAGATGATATCGATGTTATAAAGAAGAACAGTGCATTTGTAGAGTCTGATGTATGCACGTCCGCTGCGGTTACAGATTTATCTAGTTCTGGTTTATCTGTACAATACGAATTTGACATTCCATCTAATGCGAATAAAGCTACTAAAAGAAAGAATTGTGCGGCTAAACTGAAGAAAAAAGTTCGGTTTAATAGCTGTCCAGATCTTTGTTGTGACGATCAGTAATTCTCATTTTAAAAATGTTTGCTGACTAAAAATCATTCATGGTATTTTGGATATTTTAAAAAAATATTCTTAATTTTTTCGTTATTTTTTAATAATTGATGTGTAATAATATAATTGTCTGTAAAATGTATTGTCAAGTATAATTTGTAGGTATATGTGGTGTAAAAGTACTAAATAAAGTGTTTAGAAATTTTTATGGTATTTTTATTTCCAGCTCACAATAATAAGGTTATTTATTAATTGATTTGTTGATCTTCAGGAAATATTAAGATCAATTTACAATTTATGTGAAGCCAAGTCGATACTTTTCTTCGGCCAGTTATGTATTGTATAAAAGACAAAGGTCACTCAAATGGAACCCTGTTCGTTTATTTTGTTTAAAATTCAATTTTGTAGGTGTGCTGTTGTCAATTGAGAAGTAAACAACGATCAGATGTTATAGCATTGCCGCCAAAACGAGTGAAATCTTTCGAATTGAAGGGCAGTTTTCTGTTCAAAGGATGCGACTGCGAAAAACGATACGGTAAGTATTACAAACTAACAAAAAAAAAAAACATGAGAAAAAAGAATAAAAAGGAAAGTAAGTATGGGCTAACTTACGATTCGTAGACTATAGGGTGGCCTAATCCGCGCAAGTACTTCACGATAGTAATCGGTTTCAATATTGTTACTATATTTATTCAATAAATTTTAAATTATCTGTGATACTAGGTATTTTTCATTTATTTTAAAAATACTTATTTTAAATATTAAATCAGAAAGGATACAAAATAAATTTTGAACTTCTATTAAATATATTCTGTCTATAGTCATAGAATAAAACAACCTACTTTTATTACATAAGAATCATTATTTCAAATAATATATTTATTTATAATTCAAAAATAATAAGTACCTCATTCATTCAAAATCACCTCTTTGTCTACTTTTGTGATGTATCGCTCCCACTCCCTGTCAACGAGAAGAGGTTACCGTATTTTGTTTTCGAATCTTAGGACTAACCAAAAATCTATTCGCGATTCAAATTAATTTTCGCGCGCCTGTCATTTGTCACCTATAAGTAGGACGTTTGTTTATTTACATGTGTTTGTTTTGGGCGGATTTTGTATTTGTGATTTTTTTAACTGTTTTAACATAATATTCTCATTGTCATAGTGTTTTTGAGTTTCATTTAGTGTTAATTTAAGTTTATTTCTCGTGCTTTCGTCATAAATATAATATTTATCATGCGAATGACTTAATTTGTTGGAAATACTCACCTATTGGTTTTGATACAAGAACATCTAGAAATATGTATTTACTAAACCCAGGACATGTTTTATGTAAAAATCTTACTAATTCTTATATTAAGAAGTGAATTGTGTAGTACTTTGTATACATGTAAATGCTAATAAAACCGTCACAAATCAGATTACAGTTTGACTCTAAACAAAGTTTTGCAAAATTTCAATATTGTGAATTTGTAGATATCCATTTATCATAAAAAAACAAAATTTTACGACTTGCACTTGGAAAATAATGAATACCTCAGTTTTAATTTTGACATAAACACAATAAAGATTGCAATTTGCTGGGGACTTTTTCGCAGATTTAATTTTTAATATAAACACTATCACATACTATAAGAAATAAACAAATTTAAAGCTAAAAAGTGAGAAAAAACTCGAATTGTAATTGATACAAATTAAAATGTAAACAATGAACACGAACGCCAATTTTGCCAAATGATGAACTGATTTTAAAACAAAATAAATCGGTTTTATAAAAAATCCTTGAATAAATATAAAGTATGATTACATATTACTAGACACAAATTTTGATTCTTAAATAAAAGGTTTTATCCACTTCTTCAAGAGCTAAAATCTGACGACGTAGCGAAATTTTGCTACTTTTGGCAACACTGAACGATATCCTACTTATAGGGACCTTCTACAAATTTCCTCCAGAGGGCGTATGTATCACTTAGCTTAAATCGCGAATAGTTATACTAGATTCGATAGCTTCGTTCGCGGTAAGAATCCTGAACCGAATTATAACTAACAGTAACGATTTCGCATGCGCAGTAGTTAAAAAGCGTTCGCGGAACAAAAAGAACTGAATTATTGGTTCTAACCTGCGTTCGCTGTAAAATTATTATTGGAACCTGGAACACCGATATATAATAGGGAATGCGCGTGCTGTAAAAATTCAGAATTGATATAGAATCGGGCATGCGCTTAAATTATGAATTAGTAATTCTGAATCGGTTCAGGATTGTTACCGCGAACGAAGCTAATATAAAATCCAATGCACGTCATCGATGACACGCATTGGTACCAGATAAAATTTAAATTAATGAAATTTTATTTGACAATTGAACGAATAAATTTGGACGCATATATTTTCTTTTTTAAAGATTTCCTATAAGGCATTCCAAACAAAATGTTTGCCCATGGGTAATGACCACTGAGTTGTAATGACGGGTTATGATATGACAATCCTGAGTACCTAGTGATTTGACAGGGTCAATGATAGAGCTAGTTATATAGATTAATCATCAATGTATTTCAAAATAAACATAAGATTACGCCTTGAAGTAAAAATGTAGGCAATTATTTTTTTACTATATTTAAAGGCTGAAAATTGAGTTTAAAACACATGTTTGCTAAACTGATTCTGATTAATGAGCACTTGAGAGGCAATATGGCCACTTTCAAAACGACTCGCTTTAAGCAATCTGTATAACTCTACCGGGTAATTCATTAAGAGCGGCGACCGGTCGTATCTCAGAATATCTTGAACTAGAATTTTTTTTAAAAAACACAATAACAGGTTGATTTTTATTTCAAAGAGCACACCTTTCTATATTATCCTGATGTCATATGTCAGTCCTCTTCTACGTCAATTTAACCAATACAATTTAAATAGGGAAAGTACCAAGTATGACACGTCGTCGGAAAGGTAATTTTATGGGGAAATCAGAAATATGACTGTTCATTGCGTTACTTTTAATTTTAGCGCCCTCCCGGGATAAAAAAATTATTACCTATGGTAAAGTGTGACACTTCATTTGAAAGCTAATTTTATTAATAATTTAATACACTACGTAATATGTTAACTAAATCAAGAATGATCTTAAAAGGAAGAAAGAATGCATTATTACTAAATTAATTTTGTTGCAAGTGCAATATAGAGATATCTAGGTTAATGTTATGTGGTGCAGTGGATTACTAATAAAATTAGTTTTCAAATGAAGTGTCACACTTTAACATAGGTATTTTTATCCCGCTGGAGCGCGCTTAAATTAAAAGGAACGCAATGAACAGTCATATTGCTAAATTTTCCATAAAATTGTCTTTCCGTCGATGTGCCATACTTAGTACTTTCCCTATTTAAATTATATTGGTTAGATTGACGTAGGGGAGAGGAATGACATATGACAGTTGAGGATATTATAGAAATAAAAATCAACCTGTTTTTTTGTTTCTTTAAAAAAAAAATCTACCTTAAGATAATATGATATACGGCCGGTTGCCATCCTTAATGAATCACTATGTCAAAGACAACTGGCCCACGGGGTAATCAAATCATAACCTGTCATTACCCACGGGCAGCATTTTAAAAGGTCGATGGAATGCTTAGTTAAAAATTTTATTTTTTGGCATATCACAGTATAAATGTACGGAAAGCTAGGTCTTTAACAAAAGCATTTTAGTGAATTGCATATATTATCTTATTTGTTTTTGATAATACCGATGCAGGTTTACAAGATGACTGTCCAAGAGCCGATTGTCGTGGATCTCCGGAATGTCTGAAAAATCCACCGGTGTGTCCGCCTAGCGAGTACTGCGAAGGCAAACATCTGGCTAAGAAATTCGTACGAAGACCTCGAAAGATTGTAAAATGCACCTTGGGCTGATCACGATCTTTATTAACAACTGTAACTAATATGTAACTGAAGCTGGAATAGCAATATAACTTAAGGTAAGTATCTGGAAAACGATACCATACTTATTTATATTTCCATTTATACGGTATGGTGCAAATAAAAGGAATAAATACATTATTTCGTAAATCGGTAGTCTATAGCCTTGGTTTCTTTGAACACTTCGTCGCGTTTTGACGATTTTATTCAACCAGAATATTTAAATGGGAATGGTTTTCTTGAATCCGCTTAGCTGAGCAGGACGGCGTCATGCCGCTGATTTGTCGCGAAGAGTCGATTGATATCTGTTGAGTTTGATATCAGCGGAATCGTCGGCGTGTGCGGAGACTATATTGTTATTAATTTTAAAACAATGAGTGACAAATTCACACATACAGATGACATCATGACTTTATTTTTAGGTTTCTTGGAAATTCTGTCCTTTATAAAACTCAACACGAATTCAAAAAGATCTGTAGAAAGTCTAAAATACTCCCTAAATTTGGTTTTATTTCCAAAAAACCTCCGCTGCACAGTGATATTAAAGGCACCTTCTGTATCGCGACACAAAAACAACTCATCCACTGGCTTATTGGAAACTTTGACGGTTGCAATTGCCAGTTCCTCTTGTTCTTCCTCTTCCAACAATAATAACGCAAACTATTTATTTGCATCCATTTTAGTACCTTTCGTTTACATTCATAATACATAAACAGCACGTACAGACCTAGAGAAAGTATAATTTTCTATATTTTTTAACAAACCGCCTCGGGCGAAAATTGCTGTCCTCAGCGGTCGACTGACTGTCCGCTCACCGCGACGGAGTGTTCTAAGAAACCAAGGCTTATGGAAGAAAATCCTGAAATCCGTCGATTTTTTTATTTAAATGCGCGTTGTATGTGACGTCGTACGTCATATGTACGAGCGTGATAGCATCGATGATTTTTTAAATAGACATGTGTCTTTTAATAGACCTTTTCATCACAATTTTTTTTTGTGCGCATGCGTCAGTTTCAGCCATCTTTTTCGTACTGTTTTTGTAAACAAGTATGTTAAAATGCTTAAGTGAAAAAAATTATAATTGATAAATATTAATTTAAGTCTATATTCATTTAAAAAAAGGAAGAAAAAAGTAAAGTAATAATAAGTTTAGTGTCTTAATTGAAAAATACATTTTCAAAATCAATTATAATTATGTTATCTGTACGGAAAGGAACAACGAAACAGTGTTGTTATGTAAAAGTGACACACGGTATAAATCATTCAAAGGCAATAGATATTATTTTATAAATTTTCCAAAGCCTTAACTGCAATATCGTAAACAATTATCAGGCAAAATCCATATTAAAAGATATTCGAAATGTGAAGTGTGAAAAAATATGGTCGAAGTGACAACGGTTTTCGATGGATTAATGATGTTACTAAAGATACTTATATTTCACTGCATTTTCATGGAGAAAGTGGCCCAACAGAAGAAAATTCTCATGTGGTATTAAACAATATTTTTTTAATATTAAATACTACTTCGGTATACACATTAAATGATTAAAAATGTCATGTTGATCCTCAAAATAATAAATAATTTATTTTATTAATTATACTCGTGATTAACTTTCATGCTAATTAAAGTGTTTTTGCAAGTAGTAATAGTTGGTTGGCATAATTAATTAGAATAAAGTTATAATTATTATTTGTTTTCATTAATTTTTTACAGAGTTAAAAAGTATTGATACACCTAACCTCTCAATTAGTCCACTTTGTTCCTTTGTAACAAACATCCAAGACACTTCAACCTCCTTTTCAACAGCTCACAACTATGCGCTTCCACAGAGTTATAAAAAAGTTATTCACTATCAACGATTTTTTCTAATGATTAATTTTTCTGTAGAGATGACATTGCTTTCCCAGCCATTGTCGATCAAAACAGTACGAAACTTTTGAATTACCGCTATTTCAACATGGTGGCTGCGCTTGCGCTCATCACATGATGAAAAGGTCTATTATTGTCTATCGAATTTGTATGGAGTGTAGAGGCAAGGAAAATTAACTCTGTTTGTGTCCCTCGACATGTATGTGAAATTACTAGAAAAACACCGAAAGTTGTCCCAGTCGATAATTCAGATAACACAATTACACCAACCAATAATGTCTACAGTTTTATATAGATTACTCACCCATATATGTGTCCTTTTCAATAACTTTTTAATTTGGGTGATCTTAACGATTACACCTACAATTCTCAAGATATTTAGCAAAATTTTTGCAATGATTTATAGTTTGGTACCTGGCCGACTATAATAAAAACAAAAATTCACAAATAGTTTGTCTTATACATTTTTTGTTTTTTAAACATGCAATTTCATACCTCCGTCACGCGTTACGATTGCTATTTCCTATGTTTGTACCTTTGTCATTTAATATACATGCAATATATAATGTTTGTCGCTATTTTTCATAATCTGTCATATTTTAACTGTCAATATAATGATAAAATGCAACAAAAAATTGACTATACATGTTACTAAATCTTGAATATTGGTTGTCATGCTGCGTGTATTCGATCTCCGTCACTCCTACTTTAAGTTAAAAAAGTGAACATCAGGTGGCAGTATCTGCGAATAAAATAAGTCTGATTTTGTTGCTGGGCCTCAGTGCATTCATGTCAAGCAGTAATTGTAAAGCCAGTAGTATTTTATTGTACGATTCTTCAATAGAACAGGTAAAATTTTGGCGGGTTTTTTTCTCTTCGGATTTCCGTCCCATGGGATATTTATTTTAAAACAGCAAATAGCGGTTTTATTTAAATATCTTTAAAAAGTATACCCTGGCCAATGTTTACAATCCTAACCTAATTGTTTAATATAGCACGTGCAAAAATTCAGAAGATCTATATTAAGTGAATCATATTACCGTCACGTCGGATATCCGTCACGCTGACATTAAAACGTGACGGAGATATGACGAATGGGACGAAAATATTAATTTATTTAAACGGTTTCATTTCAAAAAATTAGAATGATACTGTTATATTTATTGTTTATCTGCTCAAAATGAATTTCAAACAGTGATCGATAGTAACAAAGATTTTCTTTCAGTTAATATGGAGGAAAACTCTTCGGTATGCGTTTCCCTGAAAATTAGTTCAGATGATGTAACGCTAACAATTAGCACAAATAAAGATAATGAAAGCAAAGAAAAAATAGCTTCATTAAATGTTAAAAGACATGAAGGAGAGTGCATTAGAAAAACAAGTAAAAGATAAAAAGTTGAACAAAAATACTGTAATGTGAGCCATTTAATTATTCAGTCATGCTCTAATCTTCTAAGTCTCTCTCTGTCCTATTTGGCCTTAGAGGCTCAACTTGTCCGATTATCATACATAATTAATCCCCTTAAGACCAAACATATGTGACGCCTATGGCGGAAGCGCTTTTCGAGTATATTCCAGAATCAACGTGATAATATTTCTAGTATTGGTGAGAATTGGTAAAAATTCTAGTACCTTCGCCAATATTTTAAATGTGTATATAAATATTAGTGGAGGAACACGGACTCAGTAGTGTACGAGCCTCTGTGAAGATAAATAGTAAACAATTTAGAGACTTCGAAATATATATAAATTAGAATAGCAGTGTTATAAAATAAATAAGTGTTTAAATAAATTATTTACAAATAAACTGTTGTTTAAAGTAAACATCACAATACCTTCAAAGTTAAGTCAGGTATGTGACATCACTAACAAAGCAATATCCAAGTTAAAATCAGATAACTTAACGAAAGCCAAATTAAAAGATTTTGAAGAAATATTGCCATCGACATCTAAAACCACAGAATCTAATGTTAAAATTTTTAAAAAATTAGTGTATTTTCTTGCGTAATTTTCTATACCTACTTTTCATATTTCCGACACATTATCATATCTCCGTCACTCTTTCATATTTCTGTTACCTCATGTTTTAGTGAAATTGTAATTCTACTAAGGCACTTAGAGTTAAAAATTTTTAATTTAACGTACTATTTTAGAGTTTTTTAACTGATTTATGCAATTTCTATAAGCTACTTTAGATTTTTTTTTTTTAAAGAAAAATTCCATCTTTTTTATCTTTTTTTAAATAAATTTGCAAATTTTTTCTCACTACATTTACTTAGATTGTAGTAGCACATTTTGTTGATGTATTTTTAAAAGATGATGGTACTTACTTTAGAAAAACTTTACAACAATAATACATTTAAACATCTAATTTTTTTTGTAGTTTTGTATGTGTGACGGAAATCTTAAAATATAAGACATACATAGACAAATTTCTACAGAAAAAAAAGAAGTATATGAATATTTTCAATAACCAAGGCTCAAACCAAGTATTTCAAGCATGTAACAATATAAAAATGATGATATTAAACTGATAACTTAAGGTGAGATTTTCAAAATCACTTATAGTGCAAATTAAAAAGTTATTGAAAAGGACCCATATACATGGTTTTTCATTATATTTAGACTGCTACTTATTTTCATTATATTATTACGAACAAAAAAAAGTTTTAAGTAAAAGCTTTGTTGTTTTGCCTATACCGATTAAAAATGGAATAACTTGCAGAATTGTATATACAATAAAATATAATTTCAATTTTTTTTAATGAGACACCCTGTATATTGTTATCATTTTACATTTTAAGTAGACCTCTAATTCCTGATTACAAATATATAATATTGTGTTAGACTATTTTAATTACTTAGTGACTTATTCCACTATGAACGCGTAACAAATATGAAACGTAGGAAATATAAAAAAAATGTATTTCATAAATAAAATTGAGGATCTATATTACTATATTTAAGATCAAAGAAACTGCTCAAAGTGACCTCCATTGTTGTCTATGCATAACTGAAATATCCTTCTCAAATTTTGTAACGCATTAGAAATGTAGCTTATCCTGTGATAGAATTAATAGTCTTATTGCCATCAATATTCACTTTTTCTTTTCAGTAACCCAATAAAAAAGTATCCATTGGAGTTAAATCTGGACTGTTTGGTGGCCATCTAAATGTTAACAGCTAAAATAATATGTGGTGGTGCTCCACCTTGCTGCCATATCATGTTGTTTAAATCGGTTTCCTGGGTAATTCTGTAATATTCATCTACTTGTATCATAATTGTTTCTAAATATGTTTCCCCTGTTAATATAAAAAAGGCCCAACTATTTTTGCTTAAAAATTCCACTCCAAACGTTTATTGACTTCCATCCTGATTTTTTATTTCCATTACCTTTCTCTATCTATTAATTTTCTGTTCCCACGAGCGCCTAATTTTTCTATTATAAATGCCAGAATTTGAAAACTTTGACTCATCTGTCCATAAAATTTTATTAAAAAAATTTGGCTCGTTGTTCAAATTTGCAATCATTTTGCAAAATTATGCCTACCTTCAAAATAAAGCAAAATATCTTTTTTTCCGTTTGAACATTCTATTATTATTTACATGGTGAAAAACATTTACAAATGTATTTACAGAAGGAGTCTGTTGATTCGGATAAATCTCGATAATAATTAGAGTACTTTTTAGTAGTGATATGAAATACAGGGTGTTATATTTAAAAAAATTGAGAAAATCATGTATCTGAGTTTGACTCACCCTGTACACGTTTGTTGCGCTAGGAAAAAATTAGTGTATTCTTAAAAACGATTCATCAAAAAATTTTAATTTCGATTGTTTCTTTTGAAATATACAGAGGGTTGAACCTAGTACGATTTTCATATAAAATTGGTTTAAACTTCCAAAATATCCAGTATAACCTCATACATGTTGGTATTTTCTTGAAGGGCAAAGTCAGGGGAATTCAAATTTACAATTAAATACAGGGTGGTCCATTTAAAAAAACATAGGTTTGATCAATTCTAAAGTTAAGGATTACTCTGTATAATCAAAAATAATTTTGAAATGTGCAGATTAATATTATCTACAACTTTTGTAAATAACATTGTTTGATATTTTCTATAATATAAAATATAGGATATATCGACCTTCCACATACTATTGGGACACCCTGTATATTTGTAATCAGGAAATGCAAGTACTTAAAATGACAAAAATATACAGTTTCCCATTTAAAAAGAATGAAATTATATTTTGTTGGAGTATATAAAATACTGCAAGTTTACATTTTTAGTCGGTAAAGGTAAAACTTTTACTTGAAAAAACACAATAATAATGAAAATAAGTAGTGGTCAAAATATAATGAACATCTTGTAAATGTTACACTTCAAAGTACAGTTTTTAATTTTTGATTGTTTTTCAATATCTTGTAAAGTTGTAGTTGTTTAAACTGTAATTATAGTACTTGTATTTCTTATATATTTTATGCCAAATGTTGCTTTGATGACAATGACATGACTTCGCACTTGTGAAATAGAAGCAACCTGATGTAGGATGTGGTGAGGCAAGACGTCGCTTTTAGCAGGAAGCGCTCGATACGTTCCCACCGCTTTAAGCAAACATAGACCATCTCACCGATATATATCTTGCATATAGTCCAATCATTATAGTAAGTTCACCTCGGAATTCGAGATACCCAGCTGTAAGTCTGTAAATACTTGTATATTGACACCCTAAAAGTTGTTTCAAAACCTACATATGGTAGGGTGTACGCATCTATTAAATTTCAAGGTCAAAGGTCACAAAAATCGTTTTTTTGCGCTTTTTTTTGTAAATATCTCATTTCCTATGGGTTTATCAATATTGTAGAATACAAAATTCTCTAAAAATTTTGTTTAAAAAAATTTTTCATACGGTGAACCGTTTTCGAGATAGATGACGGAGAGCGCGCGGTCACAGCATCACTTCAGGTCAACCGGTGCCTCCGGTCGAAAACGCGCCATATATAGTTGATGAAATATCGATAAATCAATGATTATAAATATTTGTCAATTTTTATAAACTATTATATTATATTTTATCATTTTTTTTCCTAACCTATCCACTTTTTATTTAGTATTAATTTATTTAACAACACTTACCTGCCCATGTAATTGCAAAATTGTTAATGAAAATATAGGAATTATATTTGAATTTTAACCTAATTAATATTAATAAATTCTTACATGATGAAAAAAAAAAACAAATAAATTATGAATTAATCTTTTTATTAAAAAATTTCATTCAATACATTTATTTTTATTAAAAGTAAAAAAATGGAATAAAAGGTACAAAAACTACAATTTATAATTTTAATAATCTTCTTCCTCTTCATCGTCGTCTTCCGGCTGCTGGTAAATTTCAAACTGGTCTTCATTATCGTCTTCAACGACATTTCTCTCAAGTTCTTCCATGATTTCGGGGTCAAAGGTTCCATCTTCGTTAATGTCGCTCTGATATGAAAGAGCATTGAGACAAGCTTGCCCATTACATTGGCCACAAGCTAAAGAGCATTGCAAGCCCGCTTTCCTGCATCCGCTTCGCGAACCACAACCACTCTTGCAGTTGCATAAAATTGTATTTAGCAAATCTTCTGGAGCAGGTGGTAAAATTGTCATGATAGGCTCCAGAAAATCGTTTCGCATTGCCCAATTCCATACCTGGGGTTCCAAATCATGCCTTAACCAAGTTTGAACTTAATAATATACACGTTTGAAAGGTTGATGAGCAGCTGCTTTTGTTGGTGGAATATTTGAAAGCTGCACAGGTTAATTAAGTTTTGTAGACTTGACGTAATGCATATAACGAAGATGATCAAGACTTTTCACAGATTTCGGAGCATTATAGACTGCCAATAAGATTTGAGTTCCACTCTCTAATAATCTCTGGGCCGAACAATTTTCTTTCTCAAATGCTGCAGCTAGTTCATTCAAATTTGTCAGTTTCTCAAAAACGTTAAAAAATTATTTTTTCCCTTTTTAAAAATCGCAGAAGTTGTGTCACAGCCACTTAATGCGTGTAGAAATAAAATATGTGTTTTGGAATGAGGATAATTATCAAAACTTTTAGTCAAGTATATCCCCGTTTTTACATTTCCTTTCCCAACTTTTTTAAAGAAAATGTCTTGTTCGTAAGACAGTGTACGCCCAATTAAAATGACAAGTAAATCAATATCTTGTCCTATTATAACTGCAGTTTTTTCAGAATTTGATTCTTCAATTGCAGTTTCAACAATAAGAACATCAGCATTATCTCTGGCTTGTTTAGTAGTAATATTTGCAGCTTGTAATTTTTCAATTAACATATTAATGAGCATATCTTTGTTATTTCGATTTGATAAGAATTTTTCTTGAGTAACTGGTACAACTATTGTTTCATCTTCTCTGCTGCTCCATAGCTTTTACGTTCTTACTATAATCTGAATTTTTTTAAACAAAATTTGTAGAGAATTTTGTATTCTACAATATTGATAATAAATACAAATAGCAAAAAACCCATAAAAAATGAGATATTTACAAAAAAGCGCAAAAAACCGATTTTTGTGACATTTGACCTTGAAATTTAATAGTTGCGTACACCCTGCCATATGTAGGTTTTGAGATAACTTTTAGCGTGTCAATATACAGACTTACAGCTGGGTATCTCCAGTTCCGAGATTCTTACCTAATTTAAGCTTAAATGACTGGACTAATAAGCCATATAAAGTTATAACAGAACAAAACGAAGAGCCGGAAGTGGCATGTACGATTTATATCTACACCGACGGTTCTAAAACAAAACAAGGCTAAGGATCTGGAGAGTATGTTCCACATCCGAAACATAAAATATGCTGTGAGCAATAGTACCAGTGTAGTTTAAACGTTTGGATAGAAGCTAATTGTCAGTGGAACCAAAATTGCGCCACACTACTATGTCGTATAAGGTTAAGTTCTGTGTACTGTCAATAATTTTTATTATAATAATTAATGTTATTTATAAAATAAAATCAAATTTACAACAAAAGTTTAAATTTACGACCTTCAGTGAGAAAGACGAGCCTTGAACTTATACCATTTCCATTCGGATGCATCCTTTTAATTTATTTAGACTTTGTGGTCTATTTTGGTATTCATATTTTATTTTTTAGGTATTCCGGTATTCCCATAAAAAGTAATATAGGAGAGTTAAATGTGAAAAAATCAAACAAAACACTACAAACATAAGTTAAAGATATTTACCTATATACACTAAACTTTACTGTTAGACCAGAGCATACTGGCGCATTCGTTTGCAAAATTGTTTTAATTCGTATTTTTTTTTTTAAATGTCTGGAAGGCTGTCCTGATTATAAAAGTGTAAGATGACACTCGATATCTGTTGATGTTATTGTTTAAACAACGAAAAATTAATTAAGCCAGAAAAAATGCATTTTTGCAATGAATTAATTTTTTTTTATATTTTTTAGTATATTTCGAATAAAAAAAGTCCTTACGCCCATCATCGTATCTTTAACCCTTTAATTGTTATGAATGTTTTAAAATCCAAAATTGACGAAAATTCTAATTTTCTTGAATTAAATATATACCTTAAAATTTAAAATGCTATAATTTTAAATTTTTTACCGAATATTCAAACTATAATAAACAAAATAACCTAAATAAATTTTCAAAATTTCGTTTGTTATGTTTTTTTTACGTTATAACAATATGCTTTCTACGCGCGTGTACTTTTATAATAATATAATAAATAAAAAAGTTATCAAAAGTAAAAAAAAATCACTTGATACAAAACTATTAATCGGCAAATATAACAAAGTGTTTTTAAACTTATTACCTCTGAAAAACAGCAAAAAATTGATTCAGCGCGACATCGGGCTTTCTCTTACCCATCTTATACATTGAGTTGGAAGTGAGATAGAAGTACTTCTCTCTAAAAGTACACGCGCGTAGGAAGCATATTGTTATAACGTAAAAAAACATAACAACAAACAAAATTTTGAAAATTTATTTAGGTTATTTTGTTTATTATAGTTTGAATATTCGTTAAAAAATTTAAAATTATAACATTTTAAATTTTAAGGTATATTATTTAATTCAAGAAAATTAGAATTTTCGTCAATTTCGGATTTTAAAACATTCATAACAATTAAAGGGTTAAAGATACGATGATGGGCGTAAGAACTTTTTTATTCGAAATATCCTAAAGAATATAAAAAAAATTAATTCATTGCAAAAAATTCATTTTTCTGGCTTAATTAATTTTTCGTTGTTTAAACAATAACATCAACAGATATCGAGTGTTATCTTACACTTTTATTATCAGAAAAGCCTTCCGGACATTTAAAAAAAAATTACAAATTAAAACCATTTTGCAAACGAATGCGCCTACAAATTAAAACAATTTTGCAAACGAATGCGCCACTATGCCCTGCACTATGTACACATTACGGTGTTTCGGGACTTATGGTCCCGAAAAACCGAGAGCTCTCGCCTTCGGCGAAAGTTCTGGACCTTAGTCCTTACTCCAAGCCTTTTCTTTCTGTCTAGTCTCTCTATATAAACCCAAAATTCACGTGAGAGTTTTGTTTTTTTTTAAAAATGTCAATGCTCTACCTTGCATTATCTAGTTCAATATAAGCCATTGACTAGATTAATAAACTAATTGTTGACGATATTGCAATGCGTGTTTCCTTTTGAATTTTTAATTTAAAACATTAAAAATATTCTTTTAGAATTTTTGGTAAATTCTTTATATTTTCAAATAATAATGCTACAATTTCACTCAACTATCCTGCTTTGTCCCATCGCAGTCCTTCGTTGCATTGACTACCCACTGTCAGGAGACTGTAGACCATCCTGGCCTTCTTCTCCAACAACATGTTAAGAGAACTTAGGTTCAGCATTCTCTCTATGGCTCCCGTTGAAATCCCTTATCCCCCAGATAACCGAGTCGTACGTAACCATTTTGTTTGCCATTATCAGGCCTACAATACAATTGATATTACAATAAAAATGGTTAACTTAGTAGTAACAAAAAAGTATAAAATTGTTGTTTTAAGAAAATTTCCGTGGTATGCAGCAAACCATTCACTCCAAAGTAAAGGTATGTATTGGTACTTAGATGTTACAAAAAAGAATGTGGTAAGGTACCCCAAAAGTTAAGTTAAAAAATTAAGAATAAAAGAACTAGGCTATATAAAACATGTATGGAGATATATTTAAAATTAAAAGGTTCCAAAAGACGGTGACTTCCTCAAAGAAGCATTATGAAGATTCACCCGATATAATTATCTGCCGTCCAGGTACTACAGAATCAGTTGTGGGACTTGAATAGGGTGTCCTTTATGAAAAAGAAGATACCTCAACAAGATGGCTGGCCTTGGGATGTGGTTAGAGTGGTAAGAGTAGTGAGAGCAAATATGTGAAACTGAGGTAAGATGTGACCCTAGGAGCAGTCCGCTTAGGCCTTAAAAATAGTACGCCCGATGTTGAAAATCTTAGAAAAATGAATACTCGTTATGATAGTATTGTATTCTTCAGTTCAAGATGGTAGTACAATTCAGGAGGAGCAGGACACAGGTGACATGAAATGTGGAGCCCTCTCATCAAATACCATTCATCAAAAAAAAATGGAACACTCTTATTTTTAAGCCCTTGGCGGACTGTACCTCGAGTCACATCTTATTTCGGATCCACATATTTGATCTCACTACTCTCACTGCTCTCGCCATATCCCAAGGTCAGCCATCTTGTTAAGGTACCTTCTTTTTCATAAAGGACAATCTTTCCAAGCCCCTCAAATGGGTAGATTGCACTTGGACGTAGTTCTTTTATACTTAATTTCTCATCTTAACTTTTGGGGTACCCCTAACACATACATACCTATACTTTAGAGTAAATAGTTCGCTGCATACCATGGACATTTTCTTAAAACGTTAATTTTACACCTTTCTCTATAAGTAAGTACATCATTTGTATTGTTATCTTTCTTTCAACACAAACTGTATTGTAGACCTGATGATGACCAGGATGTCCGAAGCTAGTCGCTTCAAATAAATTATAATAAAATATATGTGTGACAGATTTTGTGATTTTGATTTCATTCCTTGAAATAACTAGACCACATTCGAGACAATGGATAATCTTCCTTCATTTTTAATAATATTTCCTCCAACAGTTACTGATTCATAAAATAATGTATTTTATTTATTTCTAAATTATTATCAAATAAAACTTTAACCTAAATCTTAATTTAATTTGAAATTAAAAGTTTATTAATAATTATAGTACCTATTTATTTATATTAAAAGAAATAATTTTTAATTTATTATAATAAAAAAAATTAATTTACACCATACCAATGTATTTTCCTGAATTTTACACACCTACATTTGAAAGGCGTGTTTTTTATTAAATTACACTAATAGCATAGAGTAGAAATAACAATATAGGACAGTTAGAGCGAGAAAATAAAATCGAGAAAAATAGCCCTGCACTCCAATAATTTAAAGGGATGCAATAGACGAATCTAATTACAGATGCTTTACGTGTCAACTAGTATTAATTGATTGAGCGTCTGTGATTTTGTTTAGTGCTAGACTTACTTTTATTATCAAAATTAATAAATTTGATATTTAACGAAGTCGAATGGGGTACATTTATAAAAATTGCGTATGTCCATGATGCTATTGATCCTTCTGCATTTCAGACCGGATAAATTAGGTTGGATAGAAAGCGTAATGTCTCATTTTTTTAATCCTTGCTAATAGTGCCGCTTCAAAGATTTTATGGAGACAAAAATTATTTACACACATAATAATATACTTAGAATTGATTTCATTGTGTAACTCACCTACATTTATTGAATCAATTTATGAAAATGTATTACATCGTGATATTTTTGCAACAAAAGCACGATGAGCTAAATAATTACAAATTTAAAAATTACCATTTTGATGTTGCAAGTCGATCGCTTATTGCAGATACTCGGTTTGAAATAAGTATAACATTATTTAATTATACATACGAGTATATCAATTACTGCGATGTATTGTATTTCCTTTCGATTAATATCGCATTTTTATCACAGTGCAATAAAATTTCAAATCAATTTATTTTTATAAGTAAGTCTTTACATTATTTAGGTACTATCAATTATAGATAACTAAATATGTGGAGTCTTAGCAAGTACTAAGAGCCAGAGCCGTCTAAGATCATGTTAGGGCTCCTTTAGAAAGGCGATAAAAAACAAGAATTAAAACTTTTGTTTTGTAAATTTTTTCTTTTAATAATAAAAGACACGTATTTGTATTTCTCCCGGTTTTATACGTTTTTCTTTGGTTAAAAACGAGTTTAATGTGGCAAATTTAATATCAAAATACTCAGAATTTTAGAGTCGAGGAAACTGTACATATTTGTAAACTTAAAGTGAAGTTGGGAGGAATCGAATTGATTGTATGTGATTTTAAAGGTTTTCAAAAAAAACCTGTTGCGATAAGAATTTTTAACATTGCTTCCAGAGTGCCAGTGGTGTACCAGTTTTAATTGCTACAATTTACATTAAAATTAAAAGTATCTGTTAAACAGTCAATAAGTTTTTGAGATCATCTTTCATTTTAATTATTCTCTTTTACATTAAACATTGGTACGTCTCAAATATGGAGAAAAACTTTAGATGCTGTCGTTTAAAGGAATTTACAAATTATTGCTGTATAGTTTGCCATGGCATCTTTCATCCCAGCTGTCTGGACCGTAACAACGAGGAAGTTAGGATTAAAGGGTACAAAATATAATGCTCCAAAAAATGCCAAACAGCAACTGACGATGATGAAGACAAAATTAATAACCTGGAAGAGGATATCCAGAAATTGAATGTTGACTTAGCTGATAAAGACAATTATATAAAGAGACTGAAACGTCAAACATCTGATTTTACAGATGCCGCTTCAGATGTGGAACAGGATCTAAACTCGCGACTTATTGAACAAATAGATCACACTGTCGAGTTAAATAATGACCTAATCGTACTTAGAAAAAACTGTGATACTTTGCAAAATCAAATCAGTTAGTAAATTCTTCTAAATCATATGAATGAGTTGTCTACTATCAATAAGCAAATGTTAGGTTCCATAAATACTTTGGAGAATAAAAACACAATCTACACTACAGAATTAAAGGATCTTCGTAATAAACTTTATGACAGTAATTCAACAACAACAACTACTGCCTCCCTAATAGAAACTGATTCATCAAACTCAGTAAATCAAAATCAATTAATTAAGTTAATAGACGATTTACGTGTTTAGATACAAAATATCCAAACCACAACTAGCAATAGCTCCTCACCTCATTCACCTCATGTATCTGATGAATTAATGCTTACTGAACTGGAAGAACGACAGAGAAAATCCAACAATCTGATGGTGTTTAACCTACCTGAAAGTAATGATAAGAAGTCCAAGGTAATCGAAATTTTGCAGGATTTAATTAACGCACCTCCATCAATTATAGGACTACAGCTATTAGAAAAACATAATTCTAAAGGGACAAGGGCTCTTAAAATAACTTTTAATTCTACTTATGATGTGCATAATGTTATTAAAAATTGGTATAAACTTAAAGGAAAGCATATCTTTCTCAATTTTGATCTGACACGTAAACAAATGAAATCAGAAAAACTTGTCAAAGAACTATACAAACGACGTGAAAAAGGATAAAATAATCTTATCAAATTTATAAATGGATGTCCAAAAATAATTAGTTTGAATCCAAAAAACTAACCAATCGGAGCCCACCTTCTATTAAGTACTCTCCTTGCTCCATTTACTACCAAAACGTTAGAGGATTAAGAACAAAGCTAAGTAAACTTATTTCTGATGTAGCAACTGTATCCCACGAAATCATTGTTTTCACCGAAACTTGGCTGGCAGAAAACTTTAGTGAAAATTTCAACATTTACCACAAGGACAGATCTGCACAAACCAGCTCATCCTCCAGAGGAGGTGAAGTTCTTATAGCAGTTTCCAAATCTATACGAAGTAGTTTGCTCTTCACAAGAAATTGAACAGTTATTTGTCCTCATAGGCAATGGTAAAAGTACTTTTATTTTAGGAGCTGCTTACTTTCCTCCAATGTCACCAAATGATAAATATGTTTCGTTCACTGAAAACTTGGATAATTTGTCAGAGACGTATCCTCATGCACAATTTTGCATTTTGGGCGACTTAAATTTACCTGATACCTGAAATGATATTAAAACATTTTGCAATTTTTTTAATTCAAAAAGAAAAAGTAATGAGTTACCCAACGAAATGTACTATAACAACACTAGATGCTCTATGGGTACAGATTTAGCTAATATGTTTCAGGATTACTTTAGCTCAGTCTATAGCAATCAACCATGCCATAATTATGATAAACCATATTCAACCCATTTAAATGTTGCAAATTATCAAATATCTATTTCAGAAATATTTGAACATCTGAGCTGTTTAGATATGAGTAAGAGATCAGGTCCTGATGGCTTGCCACCTTCCTTATTGAAAACTTGTTGTTTTGTTATATCCCGTCCACTGCATATTATCTTTAATGTTTCGCTTCATAATGGAATGTTTCCTAATTACTAGAAATCAAGTTTTACTGTACCGATTTACAAATCAAGCGACAAATCAAATGTAACTAATTACAGGCCAATATGCATTCAAAGTGTGATTCCTAAACTCTTTGATAGTAATATTACAAAGTATTTATCGAAACTGCTTGATCCTTTCATCATAGATCAGCAGTTTGGTTTCCGTTCCAAAAAGTCCACTGAACTTAACCTGTTGACTTATGTTGATTACTTATCGAATGCCTTGGATTCTAATGATCAAGTTCATGCTATATACACTAAATTTTCAAAGGCATTTGACAATGTTAACCACAGTTGCTTGATTGGAAAGCTTAGTAACATTGGCATTGGTGGTAATCTGTTGAAATGGATCGAATGCTTTATAAAAAACCGCATTCAAATTGTTCGTGTTTCTGGCTTCTTATCCTCTGGCTTTACCGCTGCATCTGGGGTCCCCCAAGGGTCACATTTGGGACCTCTACTTTTTAATATATATAACAATGACATCCAAAATTGTTTTAAGAATTCTCAGTTCCTTTGCTTTGCTGATGATTTAAAATTATCCATGCGTGTAAATTCCTTACATGATTGTATTTGCCTTCAAAAAGACTTGGATAACTTGGTCCAATGGTGTAGTACTAATGGAATGGAATTAAATACAAGAAAATGTCATGCAATAAATTTTAACAGAAAACATAGTCCTATTAAATATATCTATAAAATCAATGACATAACACTGGATACTATTACAGAGGTAAAAGATTTGGATGTGATATTAGATTCCACCCTTTCTTTTCAAACCATATAACGGCCTCAGTGTGTCTTCTCTTTTCCATATTAAAACAAAAACATTTGATATCTCTGGTTCTATTTACCAGTCATTTTATATTCCCGTCCACGTAAATCAAATTTTGTTTCATTCATCATATCTCTGGCTTGGTGAATAAATTATTGGAGCTCTTCTTGTGAGTCAAGACTGACGACACAATTGTTAACATAAAACCCTTTTAAAAGCTTTGAAATAAAGATTTCAGAACAAGGAGAGTTAGTTCCCTGAAGAAATTTTGTGCAAAATATTGGTTAGGTGGTATTGGATAACAACGCCCAAATGAAATGGACTTCAAGAAAGACCGAAAACACCTCTAGCATGGCGAAAATATCTTAAAGATCGATTTTTATCATACCACAGAAAACGTAGAAAGTCTCTATCGGCTGGTTTGATACTAATTTGAAGAAAACCTCTTTTGATATCAGAAATAACTCCTAATATGCACATTTTGAATCTAAATATTGTAGGGCCACCTCTGATAGAAACTATATTATTGCAAATTATAGGTTGATCAAGTACCTGTAGATTACATGCAATAATTGTGGTTTAAGTTGGCCAATTCGGTAACAATGATGCAAAACAGTTTCGGTTTCAGAACTATCAAACAATGCATAAACTAAGTTTTCTTCTCCTACTGGTTCAGAATCCATTTCATTATCGGAAAATGTATGTATATATCATCTTTACGATCCAGTGTCTATAATAACACTAACACGTATTGAATAATTTCCATTACATAGATCAACAACGAGTGTTTGAAGAAATACATCATTGTAATTTAAATTACTCAAGTTTTCTACGTTAGAGCTGTTTTCTATATTTTTCGGGACGGTATCTGTTTCAGAAATAGTCTCTTTGTTCGGTCACATAACAGTAGCATATCTTTTTTGCAACTAGAATATTCTAAATGGACTATACACCTTCGAGCAATGTGATCGAATTTTAGACAAATATGACAACATCCCTTTGTGCATATTTTTTTTTTTTTTTTCAGAAAGATCCATTTTTAAAGCTTTATCGCATTCTTTGAAGGAATAATCATTCTTATAAAAATTACATTTAGTTAGTCTTGATTTGTGGTTGACTAAACCAGTTTCTTTAACATCTTTATTCTTAGTTTTAAGATTAAATCCAGAAAGCCAAATAGCTATCTTCTCATTCATTACCTCCTTTCTTGAAAAGTTCATTAATTTCTTGGGTCGGCTTTGAACAGACAGTACTTCCGAGGCTACATCATCATCATCGGTAGGAAGAGAGCGTTTTGAAACACGTAGAATGTCTTCAGGTAAAGATGATTCAACCAGAGGAAATACCATAGCTGCGTATTTTTCTGATGTTACGCCTAAAGTTTCTAACGCTCGTAACTGTGATTCAAGATCATCAAATAAACTAAAATATTAATTTGCAAGTTGATTAATACTAGTTTTAATAGTTCTCGAACATAAAATTCCACAAGCAGATCTTCTCTTCCAAAGCGAGATTTTAAACTTTCTAATGCCTTGGATTAATTTTGACCAGTCGGAGGATATCCTTCTACTAAATTACGGGCTCGTGATTTCGGTATGGTAGCTTCTAATAAATATTGGAATTTGTCTTCTAAAGCTATCGTTTTATCTTGATCAATTCTTTTGAATTTACCCCAAAATGGTAACCAATTTTTAATGTGACCTCCAAACTTCTTAAACTCTATACGAGGTAATCATCTTAAACTTGAATTGGATAAACCTGAATGACTTGCTCTGGAACAATTTTCGCCACATGTATTTCTTTAAACTTGTTGTTCTACTTTGCATTTGAGTTTATTGTAACGGCTGATAAGATCATCATTTACGGCTACAGTAGCATCAATATCTTCCTCAGTACATTCAGAATCCAGTAATAAATTTTATGTAGTTTAGTAATGCTTTCAACTTTTTATCGCCTTGTATATCACTAAATTCAGTATCAGAGCTCCTCACATTTTTCAAAATCTCATTGTAAATCCTTTCAAATGATACTCGGTGGATCTCCAAGTCTCTGGTTCTTCTTTAAAATCTGTCCTGTAACGGTCGCCATAATGTTATAATAAGGATACGATCTACCCGATGGTACCTTATTAATCAATACATAAATTGGGCGATATTGGAGAGAACTATGTTTATTTTACAAAATAAAATGCTTAACAAAATCCAAAATCAAAATTATTAATCATAGTCGCTCTAGAACATGTAAAACTAGATTACACACCCAAATACAATCTTATACAACAAAATGCGTACGGTGGACGTGAATATTAAAATCACTTAAATAATATATTTTTATTACTTTGATATCTAGTAGTTAATGATTTATCAATTTTATTCTTACTTAAGCAATAAAGTCTGACATTGGTATATTTATTTGCGATTTATTTTTTTATTAAAATCCTATTAGTCTAAGATCAGAAATAAGGTCGACCTTCACCCATCTGTTTACCGGATGAAAGTTTCTTTTTATTAAATAAAATATGTTTATAAATATATCGCAAAAGGGTTGCCTAAGAAAATATAGTCCAGGGTATTTATTTTCTAAAAATAAAAAAAACAACACCCTGTAAAGTATTTCTCAGATGCTTCGATTATGCCCAAACTTTAATCAGTTCACCGTAGGATAGCTTAAAGCCTAAGTTTAAAATTTGGTGTTTTTCTCTTTATCCGTTTTTGAGTTGTCTTCAAAATTCTAAATTTGCAATTTTTCTTAAATATCTCGAATTAGGTCCATTTTTGGGAAATCATGTATAGGGACAAAATAATGGAGAATGACATCATAAGCAACTTTTATCATGATTCCTATACTTTCCTCATCTGTACACAGAAAGGAAAGCAAAAAATGGCCGTGACCGTATTTTTTTAGGCAACCCATTTGCGGTATACTTAAAAACATATTTTATTTAATAAAAAGAAACTTTCATCCGGTAAACAGATGGGTGAAGGTCGACCTTACTTACGGATCCTGGACTATATGATTTTCCAAAGGGTATTAGTCCAAAGTATGACGTAATAAATCTGAAAATGTATTTTTGTACATAAATTCTTTTAAAACTTGACAAGGGGGTAGCCATGTGTGAGTTGAGGTAATTTTAAGGTGAAGGGGGGAGAAAAAGTCCTTTATATCTCACAAGGAAAGTCAATGTTTAATTATTCAACAAAACATTGAGTGCGACCGGTTTCGAAGTATCATCACTTCATCTTCAGGCTCGCCTAGTGGAAAGGAGAATATGTGGTGTAAGGTGTGTTGACTTTGAGCCCACAATATATAAAATAGTAAAAAATAGAAAAACTCACCATACTCTCCAAGTTTTAAAACTAGCCATAACATAAACTATAGAAAAATAAAACGAATTTCTAAATCAGGTTTTTATTATTGTTTCACATTTTAATCATATATCTATCACATCACTGGAAGCTTATTAAACATTTCCCCTAATTTATTTTAGAGTAAAATGAAAATATATTGAAATTTATGTTTACACTAACTAAAACATAATAACAGACTTCTGTAAAATTTAATATGTCAGTCGCAATAAGGTTATCATAAAATGCTTTTAAACTTTACATACAAATTTTTAGCTTTAAAAACGCAGTGTGTCATTTGCGTTTATAAGCCACTTAATAAAACCTGTTTTTGTTTGTGGATATTTTACCTTAGTAATTGGTTTTTCATATCCAAATTGTAATAAAAACATTATTTAAAATTAATATAAAATTAACACCTTGAAATTGTTCTAATTTAATTTCTTTACAAAATGATAAAGTATAGAGAAAGTAAAAGTTGAAAAGGCTTTTGATAGGTAGAGAGGGGGTAAACGTCAAACCACGTCGGGCGGCTCCGAGTAATGTTTACCTGCCAGTGTCGTTTCATAGAATAAGTAATTTTAAATTGTTATCGGCGGAACCGGACAATCGCATGTATTTATGGATTATAAATAATTATTAAACATGTATTATAATATTCAAATTATAATTTTACAAAATTTCAACAGCTATAAAATAATTTTGTACGCCAATGTATCGCGTCCACTTCGGTGAGATCCTCTGCCAACCTGTCAATTTATGTGTATAAAGTGGGAGAACTGGCAAAATCATTTCCAACTTTTACTTCTGTTTTATCTGGCACACGTTTGTTAAATACTTGGGTGAATCAAATGGTGCGAAGGCCACAACGCAGGATATCGTAACTAACATTTCCACTGAAAATAATTATATTTTTATGATAATCTCGTTTAAAACATTGCGCTACATCTACTGTATAGAGGAAGTATTACAATTTTTAGCATATAGTTTCTAATGTCTGATATCAATGATAAAAAAACCATTATTTCTAATTCTGAAAAGTCTATCAATATTTATTTTAATACCGTTCTGTACTGTGTTTACACTTATTTATGAAATATTATTTTTGAGTTTTTCTTTTCATGGCCACCATGACACCATCTCTGTTAGTGCATTTGCGCATGGCACACGATATCATTACTCTTATAATGTGTTTTGTGACTAATAGTTTATGTAAAAGTATACTAGGCATTCCAAACAAATGAATTACCAGTGAGCAGGTTTGGTATATCTAAGGGTGGCGACATATGGTGTATTCTATCTACTTTACGTAAAATCATGAATAATGGATTACATTTAAATATTTTATGTCAAACACAATAAAAATTATATTTAAAAAACCCACCTATACATTTCTTCATAAATTGGCAGGCTTGGCGAGTACTATTTCGAATAAAAATAGCGTCCAAGTTGCAAGACTATGTCGCTACCCCCTTAAATATACAAGAATTTCCCACTGGCACCTATTGTTTGACAGGTCGTTGGAATGCCTAATAAGATTACACAATATGTCACAAGACGAACTGTCATAAGTGAAGGAAGTGTAGTAAAAATATGACAGACGTGGTGACACTTTTGACCACGTGATTGCGTTGCCTACCTCAATATTTCTGATATTCTGCTATGACAGTTGCCAAGCAGGTTGGTTTTTAAATTACCTGTTAAAAAATGAATTTTTAACAATAACTTCTGCAATACTGTGTAGTACGAATTAAGTACTGCGCGTTAATAAGTATAATTATTTAGTTTAATATAATTTCTGATTGCAAAATTACAGATCTTTATCAATTTTAATTCATAAGATGAAGAGTTGCTTCGATTCACATACCTACCCTATTGATATAGTATTAGTTTAACACCACTCTCCATCTAATTACCAATTTTAATCTTCAATATTGAAAATAATTTATTAGTACCTACATGTTTTTATGAACGTGTGTGGAGCTTAGGTGCGTAGCGAGTTTAAAAAAAAACCAATCCAATTCTGTTTTTATGTGTGAAGATTTCCTTATACAAGGATATATGTATGTTTTTCAAGAGGGCATTTATTACCGTAACGTAATATACCTAAGTACTTAAAACTTTCACTAGGTACTTACTCGAATGAATTGACATCAGTCCAATAAGAGCTAATACTGGAACACTTTTCATAATTGATTTGCGGTATTAGACGATCACTTCACTAGAATTCTTCCTGCAACAAAACAATAAATATTATTACCTAATGATTTGATCCTCTTTCTTTATATACAGGGTGTCCCAAAATTCCGTGTACATAGTGCTACTGTATATTGGCGAGAACAAAATAAGTCGATTGAACCAAAATTGCCTATATCACAAAGTGCTTCGTTTCTCGTGAGGAAGAAAGAAAATTTTCAATTTTTTTTAATAACTCAAAAACGCTTTCTTCAATTTTTATAAAATCACACCAACTGAAATTATGGAAGGATAAAAACCACCCTAATTCTGCCATAAATGATATCGTATTTTTTTTTTTTTAGGGCCGTCCCTGTTCCCTCAATTGATTTTTATGAAGAACTGTATTCATTTGTAGCATTTTTATTTTTTGCAAAAAACATGTATTTCTCATGGTATTTGAGAAAAAAAAAAGGTTTATGGGCTGATGGTTAGTGACTTAAAATTTTCAAGAAAACTAAGTTAGCGGTTTTAACTACCGCAACCCGAACACTGATGATTTTAACGTTATTACGTTATTAACAGATTTCAATTCGGCATAAGAAATAGAGGCATTGAGACTCTCAGTACCTTTCAAGTTTACGTTGATGCGTACATTAGTATTAGTAGCGCGCTGGCGGTCAGTGGAATAACACGTGTAAGGAGCGATTTTTTGAGATAGCGGTATCATATACCGGGGAGTAGCGTAAGTGCTGGAATTTTCGTTATTTTTTTTTTATTTCTCGGTTTTTTTAGGGTTTTCTTCTGTAGAGGGCGGGGCCATCGTCGATGCATCCGGATGATCCAAAATTTGAGGAATGGTGCTTGAATCAACTGAAGGAAGACAATAATTTCATAAGCGATGAGGATGAAAGTTACGTCTCTGAAAGTGAATCTGATACGGAATCGGAGCAATCCGGAAATAAAGTTATAGAAGAACATGAGGAAGGAAACAATGAACTTGAAGAAAATTTAAGAAGACAAGATTTTTTTACGGGCGTGAGAAGAAAAACGCTACGAAATGGTCAAAGCAACCGCCTTCAGCTAATTCTAGAACAAGAAGTCACAACTTAGTGAAGAGTTTACCCGGGTTATGAGGTCCAGCAAAGGCATTGGGAGAAAATGCAAGCCCTCTACAAGTATGGGAATTACTATTTAGCGCAGATATGCTGCATGAAGTTGTGCATTGGACAAATCGTAAACTTTCTCAAATTCGGACAAAGTACAAGAACCAAAACCATTCACCATTGCAAGATGCAGAGATGAGAGCTTTTTTGGGGTTGCTTACTTACACAGAAGTTTTTAAGGCAGGAAGAGAGAGTTTAGAGGGTTTTTTTGCTACTGATGGCACTGGAAGAGATGTATTTAGGTGTAAAATGTCAAGAAGAAGGTTTCAAACTTTATTAGTCGCACTGAAATTTGATAATGACAAGTATAGAGCAGAGAAAATGAAGGAAGTTAGAGCTGCAGCTATTTCCGGTCTATTTTCTTTGGGGGGCATTTGTTTGCGTGGATGAGAGCCTAGTGGGTTTTAGAGACCGATGCGGATTCGTAATGTACATGCCAAAAAAGCCTGCTAAATATGGCATAAAGATTATGTGCCTCACAGATGCCAGAAATAATTATTTGTATAATGCTTACATTTATTATGGAAAAGGTTCGGATATTTAATAATGAAAAACATGCCACGGCGTAAATTGAGCGGTAAGTCTTCTAACAGTTGAGGCAAGTCTTGACGTAGAAAATGCAAGTAACTGTTACCGTTAAAACGATCTGGCAATCTAAATGGACCAATCAAAAAGTTGTCAATAATGTCCACCTATACATTAGTTTTAAACTTTCGTTGTTAATGATTCTTTTTAATTATATATGGATTTTCATCTGCGTAAACATGTTCGTTATGTGCATTTGTAATACCACGTCATGTAAAGCATGACTCGTCTGTACACAAAAAACTGGATCGGCCGCTCTGCGCTCTTGAATGACTTGTATAAAATACAAAAAACCCATAATCAGGTGATAGAAATCCTGGACACTTTCTAATTATTCTGTTGGATGTGCTTTTTGAAACCCTAGTTTGGCGTGCCAGTCTTTGGGTAGGTACTAATTCCGGGATTATTTTCAACTATTTCAAGTATTCCCTCCTCTGCAGCAGAAGTTCTGGCTTAACGAGATCGTCCAGCATTATTTCAAATCTTTCATGGTATACTTGAACACTCTTATGACAGTTAATATTACAGAAACCAAGCACTAGCAACATATCAGTTTGTTCATTAAATGTGTACTCCATACAAACAAAAAATACAATACATAAACTGGGTAGTATCGACAATTTCTACAGTTCTACACCATATTGGATTGTTATTTTTCAGTCGATACCTATGCCTATTAGAGAAATATTGCAAATTTCTGTAACGTCAGCCACTAATAGTAACGACGTAGGAAATTAGAGGCAATTATATTGCATGCTAAAATAAGATTTATAATAGTACATGATATGGAAGGGGCATTAGAAATTATCATCTTAGAAGGTTTAGGTGACGATATTATTAAATATTTAATATTAAAAAACTTCGAACTGATACGAATATCGGCGAGCACACCCGATAGCTATAATATCGCCACTACCTGTTGCCTTTAAACATCCGCGATTAAGGACAGGCACAATCTTTAATAAAGTCATTTATTTCTAGAACCTAAACGATCTGCGCATGCTCAAATGTCAAAATAAGAGCGGCGCTAATAGTGACTGACCTTAAGTAAACTTGCAATAACTCTTTATTGATTTTTTTTATTGTAATAACGTCAAAAGCGACAGTGTTTGGGTTGTGTTAGTTATGACTTAGTTTACCATCAGTCCATAAAATTGTTTTTACTCAAATACCATAAAATATACATGTTTTTTGCAACAGACAAAAATACTACAAATAAATACAGCTCTCCATAAAAAATAATTGAGGGAACAGGGGTGGTCCTAAAAAAAAAATACGATGTCATTTATGGTAGGATATGGGTGATTTTTACCCTTCCATGATTTTAGTTGGTGTAATTTTTACTTTAGGCAAAGGCTCTTAATTAAAATAGCTATTATTTTCTAGGTATTTCTCATGAACTAAATATGATATTAGAAAAGTAAAACATAATAAAAATAATTTATTTTGTGCTTCTGGTCTAGAAATATTTAAACAAAATAATTCAGGTACAGACGACATCTTCTATTAAATAGGTTTTTAATTAATATGTACTATTGTATAGGGTATCATTGAAAAGCATTTTTTACTAGCCTTAAAATGATGTCTAACAAGAAGGGTTGCCATTTTTTTTGTTTTTAAGGTAACTGGCCCATATGTGGTTGTTGGTGTGAGTTCTGTATTTTGTGATTTAACTTCCCCCTTCTTATCCTAAAAACAGTTTTAAACATATTCTGATATCATCTTAGTTTATGAGATAGTCATTGTAAGTTTGTAAATTATCACCCCATATATAAGGTAATATTATAAAGGATGTCCCTGAATATACAGATTCAGAAATTTAAATGCGGTCCATATAAGCCAAATCTATTTGGTACGATCGTTAAATGGAGGTGAGGTAGAAGTCGTATGTACCGTGCGCGATGTCACGGAATAGGTAATGCGCTGCTTAGCAGTTTTTCGTTCACGCGTGTTCCTACTATACCTTGTCCGCTTCATTGTGAAATAGAAGGTCCACATTTAGATTTCCTTATCTGTATATAGACAGCAGTTCAGAAGAATATAATAATTTCAAGTAAAAATAAGTTATAAAGGTTAATTTATATTCTTTTTATTTTGTATAGTTCCCAAATTGCTAAATTGTACTGTTGTCTGTATACAGACTACTGTACAAAGTACTTTATGTTCGTATTTTTTTAAACCGATATTTTTTCGGAAAAATGAAAATTAATTATAGAATTTCTATGTCGATTTTAAAGGATGTCCTGTAATATACAACTTGAGAATACATTTTCACTTTTATATCGGCACAAATATAATGGAAATTAATTATAGAATTACTTCTTTGCATAATTATTTTAAAGGATGTTCCGAAATACACAATTTCAGACTACATTGTTCACTTTTAAAAGGTCGAGGTTAACCATGTAAACTTGATTATATTGAAATTAATTTTTTTAATTTTGTTTCAGAATAAACACATTTGGACTCCGAATTCCCAAACCAAACCGCAATACATAAGAAAAATAAGATACCATTGTGTAAATAAAACATTTTGATTATCAAAAGTTTCTTAGTTTATTAACAGGTAAAAAATATTGAAGAAATTAGGAAGATTTAAAAATCATCAAAAGGAAAAGTAGAAGAACAAACTTTAAATTAACTTAAATGCGTTTCAACAATAGTAGTTTATCCATTTTAGTTGAACAGTATATTTTTTCTTCGCCAAATACAGAAAAAATACAAAATGTTAACTGGAAACTAGCAGTAGGTAACACAAAAGCATATAGGAAGTCTCCGACCCCTGTCTTATTGGGGAACATGCTAATGTTTCAAATCTTTTATATACGCGAAGTACTTCCTAAATACAATCGAGGGGTTTAGGGTTGTAAACAATGGACTATAACAACGTATCGGAATCTTTAATGCTTTTAAGAAGAAACAATCAATAATGGTATTTAGTTTTAGAAAAAAAGAAACTTTCATTCATCCATTTAAATAGAAAAAAATTGGAACTAAAAATCAATATTGATGAATGTTCCCGCGCAAAAGCATCCTATAGAATAACTACACAATGTTACAACGTTGCCAAATATTATACCATTTGTGTTTTCTTCTCGTAATATGCAGATAGTTTCAATGCTGTATATTTTTGTTATATTTTTCTCGTCTTATTTGACTTTTGTGGACGTTTATAAATTAGATGAATCTGCTTTCACAAATCCAGAATTCATGTTCACTGCTTACAAAAGACTCAAAAACAGAAATATTAACAAAATTTTATGGATCTATTTGTTATTACATATACATTAGTGCGTACTTGTTCAATATTTCAATTTGTGTTATAAACACGCAAACAAGTTTCAAATAAAACTTATATGGTTTTAAAAAATACATGTCTTAAAAATATTTTCGATATACGGGGTGTTTCGTTATTGCCTGGCAAATAAAAATTTATATAGTTTAAATAGAACACCCTGTATTTTATTTCAGTTTTAGAATGGTTGGCTAATACTGTATTTAATCCTAGAATTTTTTTAAAAATATATTACAGGTTTGCCAAGCAATTAATTTTTTAAAGTAGGGAATGATTCAGACCCCAAATTAAATTTTCATAATTTAGGTAGATTAACAATGATTTCAAAATTGTTTGAAATGCAGACTCATAAGATACTAATACTAATACTAAATAATGGTGGTGATAAAACCTGATTATTTTAAAAAAAGTGTTTTGAAACATATGGTTAATTTTAAGTAAATTTTGCTTAATTTTTTTAAATGCAACACGTTATATAATATTAATTTAGATTAAATTCCTTATAGATTTACCTATCCAACGTTACCAACATTTTAACCAGTAACACATAGACAGGATGTCCCATCAGTGCTTAATAGCTGCTTTATTATTGGAAATATGAACAAAATAAATTAATATTTTCCAATTCTTAAATCAAATACTGTTTGATTCATGCCACGTTACGTCATGCGCGAAAAATGCGAAATTCGGTCGAATTAGTAGCATACCGGTATTTGGGGATCGTGGGTAACACATTTTAAACAATAACTGGCTTTTTATAGATGCTTCTAACCAATCAAAAGAAAAAAAAAGTATCTTATCTTTTATAAATTTAAGTATAACACTAAACTAAAAAAAAATTATTTTTATTTTACGAGCGGTCTATTATAAAATTTTTTATCTTATTTTATTTTTTTTTTGATCCCCCTGTAGACTTACTAAGTTTTTTAAAAGTCAAAATTTTGCTTTTTTCCTAAGTATTCCTTTAGAATATTTTCCAACTTGCCACACAAAGTTGAGGAAAATCAGTAAATAATTTAATTTCTTAAGGGGGGTAAGGTTAATTCGTCCAAAAAATCCACATTTTTGTGATTTTTTTTTTTGACGATACAGTAAAAACCTGTTTATTTAAACTAATGGTACGTTAAAGTATATTCAAAGAATATTGTGTCTTGTGTCAAATTTTCATGTAGAAATATTAAAAAATACGGAAATGGCCGCAATTATTCGGAGGCGTCTCGGAAAAAAGTAGAATTGCATGCGGTGCCCCTCCTAACTCGGTGCTGGATCATCAGAAATAAAAAAATCAAAGTTCTTTCGTTAGATAATCGTTTTTCCCAAGTAACGCTGGAAGGGTTTTTTTCAAAATTTCAATTTTCACTTTTTGGGAACACTTTGAAGTAAAAAACACGATTTTTGCGAAAAAATAGGCTAATTTGTTATTATAAAATAAAAAAAAAATATATTAAAAAATTAAAAAAAAACTCTCCAGCGTTACCTCGTATATTATGTACAGAAATAATGTTTAAAATTTTAAAAGGATAGGTGCAGTAGTTTTGAAGTTATGAGGGGCACCGACTTTGGAAACGTTAGCTGTGGGAAACATTTTCAACACTAAAAAATTTGGAATAAAACATTCATAAGCGATTTTTATTAGGTTATCTCCCACAAAATCATCGATGCCCAGGTACATAAAGGATGTTCCATGATGTCTAAAGCATCTTTTTGATCCTGTCTACGACGAATTCTCATTCATGAGCACTTGATCCACTAGTGATTCCCATGTCTTGCATGTAGGTTAGTAAAGCAAAAGAACCTGCCAGGCCAATGTTACACTAAGGGTGAGATTACAGAACGTCTGCAACTTTGCAGATCTGCAAATATGGCGGCAACTTTGCAGATTTGCAAATATGGCGGACTTACAGATGCAAGTATCCAAAAAATATCTGCAAATTCGCAATATTTATTATCTGTAACAACACTAAATCCAAATCCTCCCTTAAGAAGGTTAGAACATCCTACAACTATGAAGTCTTCTGTTTCTTTTGATTGAATACAGTTCATGGTGTCAGATTATTGAGTTTTTAAACATAGTAATGGATTTGAGTTTAGTGTTGTTGCGGGTAATAAACCACAATAAATATTGCGAATTTGCAGATCTTTTTTGGAATACAAAAACTTGATACATGCATATGTAAGTCCGCCATATTTGCAGATCTGCAAAGTTGCAGACGTTCTGTAATCTCACCCTAAATTATATACAGTACAGGTATAAACACGTTTGTACTTGTGATGAAATTTATATAAAGAAAGGTAGGAGGTAAGGTTAGGGATTATATAGAGAGCGAAACAGCTGCCAGGTAAAAATAGCGCCCTCGGGCCGGGCAGGTGTTTTACGATGCACTGAGTCATGTATGAGGCGCGGTTACTCAAACCGCTGTATCTTCGTTAATTTTGCTCAGATTCATCTCAAATTTTCACAAAATATTCTTGAAAGGTTCTCCATTCACAAAATCAAATATAAAAAAAATGCAAAACAGTTTAAAAACTTAAATATAAAAACTTCTTTAAAAAAACGATAAATTAAAATTTTGTTCCTGTTTGAATAGTTTAAGGTAAGGAACAGGCTAAGTGAAATTAACGTGGGGAATGATGCGTCATTTAAAAATAAATCATTAAGAAATGAAATAACATTTATGCTTTATACATATTAATCTCTTTGATTACAAAATATAGCTATGTCGATGTGTTAGTATATTTGCTATTTAAGTTAACTTTATATACGTTAACCGACGCGTCAAGCAAAATAAATATGAGGCGCCTAATTATATTTGGAATTGAGCAATATAAAGAGAGTAATTTATGAAATACCCCCCACTTTATTAATAAATACAATCACTGTTTTATTATCAATGTGAAGTAAGGTACGACAATAAAATTGGTCTTTTCGGAAGCAAAACGTCTCAGTTCATAAAATACTGTTAGTAGAATTGTTTTCGTACACAGCCCCCTTCTCTGTTTTGGAGGCATCAGTCAAAATAATCATGTTAAATTCTTGGTTATAAATATCTGTAGCTATTAAAATATTAATTTTTCTCCCAATTTAGGTCGTATTTTAATGATGCAGAAATTAGCATTCTAACGTCATAAGATTAAAACTTTTTAAGAACTAAATTCCTTACATATTCATTTTGTATAAAAGAATAATGGATTACATTTAAATATTTTATGTCAAACACAATAAAAATAATATTTAAAAAACACACCTATACATTTCTTCATAAATTGGCAGGCTTGGCGACTACTACTTCGAATAAAAATAGCGTCCAAGTTGCAAGATTATGTCGCTACCCCCTTAGATATACAAGAATTTCCCACTGGCACCTATTGTTTGACATGTCTTTGGAATGCCTAATTGACTATCATTGATTGTTGATAATTGTGCTTTAACCTCATTGTTTATTTTTCTGTTGCTGTCATAAATATCAGAATCAGTGATTAGACTCATATTTAGCTGAAATGGCTAATAAAAACTCATGTAAAAACATTTATTTACTTGATTATGAAAGTAAATTTTTATCATAACGTAAGCTACCAAATAATCGGGAAGATTAAGTTTATTGATGTACGTACAATTATAAATCTCTCGGTAAACCACTGAATCTAAGTTTAAAAATTGTGTAAAACGAAAATCCCTTTGTTGCCAGTTCGAAACAGTGTTGCAAAATTAAGAAGTTTATATAAAGAAGATTTGATGTGAAATAAAATTAATATTCATCTTTCTAGCTCTATAACTCAAAAACTGTAGGTTGGAGGGGATTCACTCAAACTTTTTGTAGCGAATTTCATGCCCTACAAAAGCTATTCATGGGTTTTTCCTATTTTTTTTTTTAATATCGAAACATTAAATTGAAACCAAAAAAAATTTTCCTATGTTATTTAAATGGGAAATCGAATTTTTTAATGAGCTAAGTCGCTATTGAATTTAGAACCTTTTACCCGGCGGCATAATTTTTTTTTATAAAGTTTCAGATTTTGAGGTAGCACAGCGAAAAAAAATATTGCCTGAAAATGAAGCACCCTAATAAATATACTTCAATTTTTCTGAAAAACATTTATGAAATCGATAGAACAATATGTACATTTTTAAATATCACTAATTAAATATCACTAAACTAAATTTTACCCATTTATAACTGTAATAGGTAGGTATATTTATACAGGGTTGGGATAATGTATGGAACCAAGTAAATATCTTTAAAACGAGAAGGATATTTATGAAACTTTGCAGGCAAGTACAATGACGCATAACGCATCTAATTCCATATTTTTTGTTACTACTGTACTTCCGGTTTCACCGGAAATACCCTTAACTTTTTTATTCTCATTAGTCTAAAAGAAAAAAATTACTTTAACAAATAGTTTCCACTAAACTTAGTATGTACAAATTCGGAATAACAAGATCTTTAAAATATGCAAAAATATACAGGGTGTCCCTTTTAAATTAAAAAAGGTGAAGGTATTTCCGGTGAAACCGAACGTACAGTAGTAACAAAAAATATGGCATTAGATTCGTTATGCGTCATTGTACTTGCCTTCAAAGTTTCATAAATATCGTCCTTTTCGTTTTAAAGATATTTACTTGGTTCCATACTTTATCCCAACCCTGTATTGAGAGCAGTAAATATAAAAAAATGCGAAGGAAAGGATTAAACTCTGAAACGTGAAGTTTATTTTTAATATTTAATGCCACGTAACTTTTAAATTGTAAATAATATTTTTTTTTGTAGGTACCTATGCATACATATTTTTATTTGCATTTTAATTTATAAAAACTAAGTACTTTTTATTAAGTTGCCACACGCCAATTATTTAGGCATTGCCCGAGAATTGTTAAAATGAACAGAAAACTAGCTAATTTTTCTATTTCATTCTTCGTACAATACACACATAATAGGAAAATAAAAGTAGAAAACTGGCGACAAAATTAAGATTCTGTGAATTTAGGTATTGTATTGGTACACATCACAATAAGGATTCGACCTCATCTGACATCTAAACGGAATAATTTTACTATATACCTAATAAAATTCACTATGGACTATTTAAAAAGTATACCTGCTATAATATATAGATAGCTAATTCGATTTTCTACAATTGACCTATCTCAATAATAAATAAAAAAAACCGTTCCCTGAAAAAAGTATGAACGTTTTCCCCGTACCTATTTACATAATATTTTCACTTTTGAAATCGAAATTTTAAACGAACATGGTGTATAAAACATCGGCGGAATATTAATAGGTATATCTATTTCACACGAGCAAAAGAAAAAACTTACTTTCACATCGACGCACTGTTCATCACTGCTCACAAGATAAGCACGACGGTTTCTTTTTAAAATATTTTAAACACAGTAAACCAACATTTCCCCGGCGCACCTTCAAAAAAACGAGTGAAGAGGTAAAAGAGGTACATCAAACAAACAACGTTTAAAACTAATAATGAATGGCAAGAGAATGCAAATAGTTAAGGTTAATGTAACTGCAATAATGCGTGTACGAAGAAGTAAAAAAAAATCTTCGCATGCATCAAAATACCAAAAAGGATGTTTGCTTGCGTACCTCTTTGCAGGGTGGCGGTCGCAGGACGCGCTGTTTCTGTAATTTCGTCCTTCAATCCCGGGAGACGGGCAGCGACACCGGGGGCGGGAAAATTTTTCGGGGGCGGTTGTTCGGAGACTCCCGCCCCTTTTCCTGCTACGTTTGCAAGAATTGCGGGAATTCTGTGTGACTGGGTGGCGTGTGGGGGTATAGGCGATGCAGCTCTGGGACCGGGAAAATCGTCTGACGGTGCTATACCTACCGGAAATGATAATTTTCTTAGAATTATTATTCTTGGAAAAACTTAAGTAGTGATATTTGCTTTCGGTAAGACGCTAAGAAAGATTTTCCTCAATTGGGAATATTATTCTGCTTAGGGGTCGTTATGATTGGGGTAGTTCGATAGTCCAGTCCATAAGGAATATCTAATCGGTTTCTGAAAATATAAATTTTTATACACGGGATGATATTTTAAAATGGCTATATCTCATGAACTAAAGATAATATTAGAAAATGCTTAAAACGGTGTCTAGGATACGAAGGGGGAACTTAAATTACAAAATCAGAACTTACCCCATCAACCCTCTATGCGCTACATCAATAAAAAGAACAATTCTCTACATCATGGAAAAATCCTGAAACTCTTATTTTCAAACGTACGTTCTGTTAGATATTTCTTTTACTATGATGTCATCTGTGTGATCGTGATAACGTCATCGATTTTTTAAATGGAACTGTAGTTCATGCGATTTATCATTTGAAAGGTATTTTTAATTATCTATTCAATCGTCTTAATATTTTTCTAACTTTGACATATAAAGTGACACTTTTTGTAATCGCAGCGCATCAAAATAATCTACGCAACCAGTTGCATAATATTCAACATTATGAAACTGGTTTCGAAAAATTCTTTTAAAATCAATAATATGCATTATTATTAAAAGTTTATATCAAAGAAGGGCAGATAAAAATATATATGGTTAAACTTACAACCTAGTAATAATGTTGTTTGGGTCCTTATTTTCCAGTCCAAATCAGCACAAAATAATTAAAACACAATAGATAGCAAAATAACTCATTTTTTGAAAATAAATAATTTTTCTACGTTCATGCAAAAAACAAAACTTTATTGAACTATATTTAGTGAAAAAACTGGTTCTTTATTGCACTAGTGAAATAAAAAATGTATTGCACTCATCTGTCATTTTACTACAGCGTTTTATGATCATGACGAACATAAATATTCAAATCAATGCCAAATATTTAGTTCATTTTCATTTTCTGTGTTACGTTTTGAAAACAATTGCATATTTTATATTATTTTCAATCATTTAATAAATAAATTAATAAAAAAATGTATTTTATTAAAAATGTCATTACAAATTATGAACACAAACGTAAATAAATGCCTCAAACAAAGGTACACGATCACAGCTATTATGATTTGGATAATACAACTGCAGTTCTATAAAACATTCTTTGGTTTTTGCATGAACGTAGAAAAAATATTGTATGCAACTCGTGCAAAAAGTGTTTATTGCACTCGACGTGTTGTCATGTCGCGTGCAATAAACACTTACTTTTTGCACTTGTTGCATAAATAACTATTAATAAACTAATCGTGGTTCTGTCAATAAAATTATGCCTATGCAACTAACAATACAAAAGAGTAATATTGGTTGCCTAAATGTCAGTAATATTAAACCAAAACACAATTTTGGTCCAAGTGGCTAAGTGCCAATTTTTTGAAAAATGAGATATTTATATAAAAGTGAATATTAGCAAAGTTGTACGAATGAAAGTTGACCCCCAAAATCTTGGCTTTTTATTTACTGCTGAATCTTTTTCTAACACAATAGATACTTCGATAATTAGAAAAGGAAAAACCATGGGAGATCTTAAAAATATCTCAATTAATAAGTTACCAGACAAATAAGATCGGTGATAACAAAAAAAAAGAACCTAATATCCATGATTCCTTATCTATGAAATCGTAAACACCAAAAATTTTACTCTAATTTAATTTAAAACAATATTTTGGCACTTAGCCCGTTTCTCAATTGTTTTATTTTATTTTTGATTTTTTTTTTTTTAAACATTATTTTTTGTTGTTGTTTGTGTCGCAAGTCTATTTAGCTGTAGCCAAATAAATCGGAATAACACGAAAAAAACTAAGAATAAATACGATTTAAAATATACGTGCAGGAGAAATTAACTTTTGAGGGTTGGCAACACTTCACGAGGTTGCCGATATGATAGAGCGAAAATACTTAGGATAACTTAGGTCGTTTTGTTTGATTTGTTGTGTCTACAGTGTTATTTAAAATTTACAAGATGGTACAGCTGGGCGTTCCTGACAAGACTCTGATAAGAGAAGTGGGAGGAAAACCAAAGTTAGTACAGTCTGTTCGCTATACTTACGCGGGTTTCGGATTAAAATTTTTATGAGTATTTCCAGGTAAGTACCCGAAAGTTTGACCTGTTCTTTGGGGAAATATCAACTGGTTAAATGAAATGAAAAATAATGTACAACTTTTTAATTAAATAATAATCTAGTCTAATGTGGCTATTATAAACCTAATAATAATTTTATATTACACTTCACACAGAAAATATGGTCTATGTATAATAAGAGGGTTATTTAGCTCAAACAAAATATTTTCTAACATAAAAATTTGTTCCATCTAGAGAATTTAAAATGAAAAATAAAAAAATTGAACTTGCCAACAAAAATGAAAATCAGTCATTATCATCCAAAATATCATAATCGTCATCATCATCATCACTGTCATCGCCATTAATTGTTATTATGACTGGACTTATTTCGTTTATTTTATTTTCACGAGTCCACCAATCTTCTATTAGTTTCTCGCACTTGGATATACAGTTCCGCCACACTTCTGGAGTTGCAATTAAAAGTGCTTTTCGCCAAGTTTCCCGAACTGCGTCGTCACAATAACCATTAGGCCCAATATGGTTGTCATAATATTGTTTTGCTATTCCCCATATATATATTCGATGGGATTAAACTGGCAATGATACGGTGGCAGACGTAAAACTTGATGACCGTAACTTTCAATAATCTGATCCACAATAAAGATTTTTGGTTTTGCGTGTATATTTGCCAAGCGTAATAATTCTGATTTTAATATATATTGAGGAAATGGTATATATGTTCCTTTGTCAACCATTCTTTAATTTTATCAACAGTCCAAGAATTCGTTGGACTTTTGTTTAATACTTCAGAATGGTAAGGTGCGTTGTCTAAAATAATTACGCTGGGCTCACTTAAATCTGGGAGAAGTTTTTCATGCAACCATTTTACAAACATTTCTGTGTTCATTTTATCGTGATAGTCAATGGATTTTGATTTAGATGAAAATATTAAATCAGCACCTTCTATAAAACCCAATTGCCCTCCTGCATGTAAAATTATGTCGCTTCCCTTCTCCATCGGTATGTTTGATGGACTTTACGTTATCATCTTGCCATATTCTCTTGGTTGCAGCCCTAGAAAATATCCATGTTTCGTCTAAATATATAAAATTCACCCCTTCTTCTTTAAATTTAGAATATTTTCTTAGAAAGTTAATTCTCTTGTGCACGACAGAACTTCTTTCACAAAGGGCCTCCTTTTGAAATTTGAAACCCAAGTTAAGTATCACTTGCCATAGACTTGTTCTGCCAATGTCATCAAATTTTCTATCTATTAATTCCGAGAGAATTGTATTTAAGGTCACATGTTCCTTGTTGGCCCTCATTCGATAAATGGTATCACGAATTTCAAATTTCTTTCCATCTGGAATATCTTTCGTTTTCAATGATATGCAAGTTTTGCGATGATCTTCTTTCGGCAGTTCACTTTTGTGATTTTGTAATACTCCTCTTAATTTGGTTTCACTAATTCCTAGAGCATCGCATACGCGTTGTTGTACAGACATTACCGATTTTAAAGGACCACCATTTTCTTTTTCATCCGTAAAATACTTATGTACACTACAAATTAGACTATCTGCATCTAACACACGTCTAGGCATTTTTAAAATTTCCACTAAATTTACAATATACATACAATGTCAACACTTGCAAAGAATCAATTCAACTGCAATATTTGTAACAAATTTAGTACCTACCCTAATGTTATTTTAATTTAAATCTGACCATTAGGGCAATTTTACCTAATTTCTTGGGAAGAGGCTTATTGGAACTGGTTGTCAATGACTAATTTGCATAATTTTATTAATCCGAAACCCGAGTAAGTATAGCGAACAGACTGTAGTGTAAAGAACTTAAACATAATTTTATTTAAATTTGGTATTTACTTTATACCTAATACGGTATTCCAATTTTTTTAATTTAATGATGGCATATTGTAAAATTTTCGGTATGTTTAATGTTTGTTATAACGCTTTAATTTTTCATTGTAGGTATATAGGTACTGCATGCATGTACATCTTCTGGATTTGTTTCTGGAGCAGAGTTGGTGTTTTCTTCTAAGACACGGAATGGTGATTACCATGGTGAAAATTGAAAATAATAGACACAATTTTTTAGATTGGTTTGGATATCATGGACTTAGAAGAACCTTCTACAATTAGAATGGACAATACCAGTTACCACAGTACAGTGGTCAATAAAGGGCCGACAACAGCTGTCAAAAAAGCTGATATAGAGAACGGGTTAACTGAAGATATATTCCTTTTGAAGCAACTTTTGTCAAAACACAATTATTAAATTTGGTGCAAATGTTAATATAAAAATTTCTATCTTTATTATGTTGATACTAAATTAATCCATATTAGAGTTTAAATTTTGAAGTTAATAAAGTTCAAAAATAAACATAACAGGAAAACTCTACTTTTCCCAAACATTTTATAGCTATTAAGCTGTTATTAAATCATTTACTAAGGTTACAACAGATGATAACGTGTGTTCAAAAATAAAAAAATAAACAATTAATAATATGTAGGAATAAATCACCAGAGGTATATGAAGCTGATATGTTAGTAGAAAAATATGGACATAAGGTACTTCAGCTACCTCCTTATCATTATATATATTCAATTCTATTGAACATATTTGGGGCATCACTAAAAATTATTATAGCAATAATGTGGGAAAGGATGGTACTTCAGCAGAAAAAGCACTAGCTACATGGACAGAAGCTTCAGAAAAAGTAACTCCTGATATTTGGCATATTGAAAAAGTAATTAAGGATTACTGGGATAAGAAAATCGTATTTGATAGGGAGGATGTACCTCCACTTATTATTAATTTGGATTAGGATGACGAAAACGAGAATTTCCTAGATTAGTGAGCATTCCATAAAAATCAGCTTCTAGAGTATAAAAAAGTCCATAATTATTCCGTTCATTACTACCTCTAGTTAGAAATAACCAAATATAACAATAACAGATGCAGGCAGTCTGTACAGCATATAACAAAATGGAAACGTCAATCATAATAAATTTTTATCTCGTTGGTAGTGAACATTAGTCAAGATATCAGTAGCAACGAAGAAAGCGATAATTAGAAAAATATACTATTAAAAAATTGTTTTATTCGAATATTTTTTAATATTTTTGTATTAGTATGATTTCGTATAATATTACAATAAAAATTACAAAGATACATATTTATTAATTTTTATTTGAATCTCATAACTTTTTTCTCACTATTGAAAATGCTTTATAATCAAGAGTTGATTGTTCTATAGACTAGCAGTTCTTTATTACATCCATTTTAACCTTCAATCAAGTTATAACTCCTTGTGGCGTAGCTGTCTAACGCGCTTATATTCATTTATAGGTAAGTTTGTGGTCAGAGCTTCGAATCCTACACCAGACCATGTTGATTTTTAATTAAATTGCATGGTTTGTTATAGGATTTAATGTGTGCCGTATTAACAGAAATTCAATTTCTGTTGATATGATATCCAGATTATAAATCGCCATGCGTTACCGTCTCGATGATGGTGGGTTAGGTTTTCCAGGTTTTCCTCACCTGTAAGTCAAATGGTGCCATCAATAATCTTTAAGTCGCCCCGGAGCGCCAGGCCAAATAATAATAATGATAGCCGTCCCTTCCACTACACAGGTCGCTCAGTCGGCTTCAGAGGTTGAAATTCACTCGTAAGGAGATGAATTAGGGAAAGTATTATTATTATTATTATTAATTATTAAAGTTGATAGCACATTAGATGCACTTATATAAAAGCTAGGAAAAAATAATGAACACAATGTTATCTTTAAGTAAAGGAAAAAAAATTCTACCCAATAACGCCGCAGGTTTTTTTTATCATGTGATGTCACTGCCTTCTTGTCTGTCGTAACAATACCTACTTTACTCTTCTTCCTGTTATATCAGTAAAGTATGAATAAGTGTGTGTTTTTTCTAATTAGTGAATATTTAAGAGCTTCTTACTAATTGGCATGCTTTTACGTTAAACTATATCCACTACTACCTACACTACCACTATATGTAGTATATTTTACAATATTTTGCAGCCTACCACGCCTTCATTACAACGGCGCATGGTTGATACATATGCATAAATATATTTGGCCATTTAATTCCACTGCTACTGTGCTGTTGCGGCTAACCGAGTCTGATGTATCCATGTTGAAAATAATAGAAAAACGACGTTACTGCTTTTTTAACGATTCATGGACAATCTTGCGAAATATAAATAACTATACGATAATCTAATGAGTCTTAAAGTAGGATATGTCGATTTATATATCAATGGATATACCTATCTGACCCAGATGTTTTAAAGCTTGAGGCATTAAGCTGTTGCTATTAAAACTGGTCTGAAAAACCAACTATTATTTTGACCTGACGTATCTTAAAACTAAAAAGCTAAATATAAAAACGTTCATCCAAAGCTTAAATCTAAAGGGAGGTTTACCTGATGGAATCAATAATCAAATTGGGAACTTACGGGTAAAAACTTTTACGTTACTATCAACAGCAATTCAAAAACGACTAAACGTGTGATATTTTTTTCTTTTTCATCGAATACGACGGTACATTGTAATTGTACCTAACTAATTTTTTGTTTTGATTAGTGTGTATTATAAGCTTTGTCCAACATTAAATTTATCCGCAACCTCTTTCTGACTGTACTCTCTTCATATGTATTCAGATCTCTACCATCAAATATCCTGCATTAAAGTTTTATTAAAAAAAATACTATTCCCTTTAATATAATATATTAAAAAAATAAAAATAAAGAATTTAAAGCATCAATATGAGTTTTTTATTAACTCATACAATGCAATACAATAAAAATACCATACAGTAAAATAATAATTTTTGAAACTGCATTTTACAAATTTAATAAACTAAGAAGCGATAAGTACACGAAGCAGGACATTTGGGCGCCGCCGTCTGGGTTCCGTCGTTTGACCGCCGGCTGTTTGGCTGCTGGGACTTTTGGGCTTCGCCGATTGGGCACCGTATGTTTGGGCGCCGGAATTAAGAAAAATTGAAAATAGATTTTTTTGTTATTTATTGTAAATTGTTAGCTAAATAATATATATTTTTTATTTAAAATCTTAAAATATTTAAAAAAATTAAAACAACATTGTTATAGAAATTATTTATTGATTAACAACTAAAATCAGATTAAAAAATAGGTACCTAAATAGTATATACAGTGTTGTCTATAATTGTGGAATACCTTCATTGTTTCCTAAACTAAAAATATTTGTAAAACCTGAAGCACATCGATTTTTATTTTTAAAATCCATTTTTTGGCGTAATTATGAAAGACATTAAGTATACAAATTTAGTAATTACTAAGTACAAAGGGATTAAGATAATTAAGAGTTTTGAGGTTATTTCCACAGATAAAGAAGGTAGGAACAGTTTATTTAAAATGATTTTTTTGTTTTGATGGGAAGTGGTCAAAAGGTTAGAAAGGTTATAAAATATGTATAAGAATGTTAGAAATATATGCAAAATGCAAAAATATTAGAAAAAAATGCACTTATACCCTTTGAATTTTAACTTAATTTATTAATATGGGCAAATACAAAATAGAACTATTCAGAAAGGTAAATTATTTTTATTAAAAAAAAAATAGTCTAAATTTTCTTAGTTAAGATTCTATGACGTCATTATTTAGCTAATTTTCTACGAATGGAGTTAAGTCATTAGTTGGCTTTTTCTTCAACTGGAGTTGATGATCCAGGATGCGCTGAAGTAGACTCGTTTAAAGGATTTTCTGGTATAGAATTATATTTATATGCGCGCCACTGGGAATACTTCATGATATTATCTGTCTCGAAAATATTAGGAGATTTAAATTTGTGAAAGTTTGGTATTAAACATTTCTTGTTATTTCCAATAATAAAACAGTAATCGATCAATTACGCAACTGATGGGACATCCTGTATATGTATATTTGGCTAACCTGTGACTATTGTTGGATAGGTAAATTTATAAAAAAAATTTAAGGCAAAATAATTTACAGGGTGATTTGAAAAAATTGAGTAGATTGAACCTTAAATTAGCCATATTTAAGACATGTTTCAACACTCTGCATAAAATAAACCGTTCACCACTGTTCCTTAGCTTGATATATTTTATGTCTGTAATTTAAACAATTTTAAAATCACTGTTAACCTACCTAAATTATGATCATTTTAATTGCGGTCTGCATCATTCTCTAATTTCATAAAAGAAATAATTGCTTGACATTTAAAAAAAATCTAAGGTTAATACACTATTACCATTCTGAAAGGGAAATTAAACACAGGATGTTCTATTCAAAAAATATAAATTTTTATTTGTCAAAAATATTTTTAAAACATGTGTTTTTCAAATACATTATTTGTCTACAATACAAATTGAAATAATGAACAATTATGCACTAATGAGATACCCTGTATGTTACCAGATTGTCTTTATTGCTAAATTTGTAAGAAGTCAAAAAAATCGATACTCCCATAAAAACTTTCTCCCCCGTTTCCTCCCTTAAAATGTGAAAATCAAAATACCTTGAAGTACGTTAATATTTATATACAATGAGTGGCCACAATTAATTCCAATTTCCAAGTTTCAGTCTTTAAAAAAAATTGATACTTCCATAAAAACTTTCATCTCCCGTTTCCTTGCTTGAGTAACTACAATTTAAGTTCCTACCTTTAAAAAAAAATTGATTCTCCCAAAAAAAACTTTCATCCCCGTTTCCTACCTTAAAATGTGAAAATCAATATACCCTAAGATACGTAAATATTTATATATGATGAGTAGCTACAATTCCAATTTGCAAGTTCTAATCTTTAAAAAAATCGATACTCCTATACTCGTTCATATTGCGGGACCTCGCTCTGCTCATCTGCAAATATTCACTCGTTACATAAAATAAGACATTTCGTAACTGCTTTCATAAGAAGCTATTTAATTAGATGGATCGTATTCAGTATTTCTGATAACTTTACAGAAAAACCATGTGTTGAACTCATATTTTATTATTCATCTTTTCTTAAATATTTTCTCTGAATCTGCGCTTGCTAATAGAAGTGTTTTGTTATACCATTCGACCGGTTTTATTTTCTTTTCAACCCTAATCTCATTCTGACTTTCCTCATTACTATTTGACAAAACTGAATCAGTGCATTAACCATTACCGAACGGGGTTTTTCCGTTTCACACCCCGTTTAAAGGCTCCTCCGACATCTCCTTAATGCATTAGTCTATTAAAACGGGGGGACAACCCTATCTATCACTTAGTAATCTTACTAAATCGGACGTGCATACAACAATACGATAATAGCTGCACGGCCGTAGTTAGTGTACGATGTAACAATCGATTTTGGTGTGTAGTTGAACCACCCCTTGTTTCTAATGTGTGCTGAACGCTTGTAGACATCGACGCTTACCCGTGTATTTTAAAATAAAAGTTGTTTTGCTTGTTCTACTGCAAATAAATGTAAAAGCTTAGTTTATTTTTAAATAAAGCTACTTTCGTACTTGTTTCTGTTTTCTGTCTTGTTTGTCAACTTTCTTAAGTATATTGTAGACTAGGGTGACCATACGTACATGATTTCGCTGTAGTGTACAGCATTTGATCTTGTACATCAGTAATACTCAAAGTGTGCACCGCAAAGCCTTTGTGGGGGCTCCGCGAAGAAAATAGTCATAATAAAAAAAGCAGTACTATGGTCAGAAAAGGGAGGGACCGGGCTCGAAAGACATTTTTTTTAGAAGTCACTAAGAGGAAGGAGGATATGATTGTGCTTGGAGGACCTTTTTTTGTTTTTTTTAGAAGTCACCAAAAGAAAGGAGGATATGATTTTGCTCGGAAGACCTATTTTTTTAGAAATGTGTTTAAGGCTCCGTCAAATATTTTGCTTTTCAAGAAGGTTCCGTCACAAAAAAGTTTGACAACCACTGTTGTACAGCATATTATAGTATTTGTCAAGCGTAACGCTGTATTATTTACTGGAAACGTAACAAATAAGACAAAAACGTGATACAGTAAACGCCAAATCTAAAGAACCAAGGACCCGCATTTATAATGCTAAGAACACGTCTACCGATGAATAGAATTGGTAGCTTACCTAGAAAGTTGTAAACCAGGGGCGCGTATATTTTAAGACATAAAATAAATGGAAAATAGTGAATGATGCTTGTTCATACATATTGCTTAGTGTTATTATTAGTACATAATTCTATAGTCAATTAAAAAATCATTATTTTTAGGTAAGCCGACTTTAGGATAAGGAGAGTTCTGGTAGTCTAGTATTTTGTATTTTAACTGACATTAATTTTTTTATAAGCAAAATATGCTTATACAGATTCTTCGTTGGAAGAAGACTCGTCACTGTCGTCACTGGAATCCTCATTAGGATTAATGACGATAGGATTAATTTCCGAACATAAATCAGTTTGTATTTCTCTTTCGAAACATTTATCTTCTACCTTTATAACATGATCGTATCGCTTTTTCCATTCGTCCATACCGATTTTGGTGAATTCCTCTTTTGCTAATTGTTTTACGTCTTCTAATTTAAAGGTAACATTCCTTTGACTGACATTATTCTTAACAGTTGCCCAAAACACTTCGATAGGGTTCAAGTCGGGGTGATATGGGGGTAACCGTAAAGCGGTGTGGCCGTATTCTCGACACAACTCATCAAATGCATATGTTACATGTCGGTCCTTATGAGATTTAATCAGTTCATAGAACTCTGGTTTCAAACTTGTTGGATTAAAAGGTATGTTGTATTTTGTCAACCATTCGATCATATCGATCTTCAAAGAATTTGAATTAGGTACTCGATTTGACTGTACATTGTGATAACTATCACAAACAATTACTGAATTAGGTGAAAGATTAGGTATTAACTTTTCTCTTAACTATTTGCCGTAATTTTTTTTAATTCATTTCGGAATGATAATCTCCAGACTTGGTCCCTGATTTGGATATTAACAAACTGTTTTTGATAAAACCTTTTCTTTTATATGAAAATCGTAAATTATTCTTCGAATGTCCCTCAATTGATATTCGAGAGTTTTTCCTAGGTGTGGAAAATGTCTTTTTTCCAGTTGTTTCCATTGATTGTTTACCTTCCTTCAAAATTATTTTATCGGTAGTATAAAAAACACCTGTAAAAACGTAATATTATATTAATGTTAAATTTAGTATTTTTTTATATTTATTAGGAAACAAAAATCTATAGAAACAGAAGATAAATTTAAAAAATTAAATATAAAATATTAGTCAAAAATAAAATGCATAGATATGTGTGTAAAATACAAAAAAATATAGAAAACTACGCAAGTTTAATTGCAAATAAACTACAGAATATGTTTACCTGTTGCTTGTGCAGTTTGATATCATCTAAGGTAACTCCTTCCTTTTTTGTTGCGTCAAAATATTTAAAAACATTGTATATTGCTTCACAACTTTGTCCGTTAATAACAGATCTGCGCTTTTTTTCACCCACAATAGAAGACATTATCAAAAATAAAACCAGTCACGTTAACCAAAACACAGAACAAGAAACAAACAATGATCTAGTCGTTACGCTACTGACCGTAAGCAAGGACAAGGTTCAAATTGTGAATCGGCGTGGCGATTTTTAAGTAAACGAACTTGAGCATTTGCGCTGGTTCTTTAGATTTGACGTTTACTGTACATGCAATGGCGGCTTGTCCTACGGAGCCAAAAGGCCGTGGCACTAACCTAACGCAAAATATGTCGGTCAATATATATTTTTTTATTTTAGTTCAATAATTATTATAATTGTATATAAATTATTTACACTAGTGGAAAAAATCTCGATTTTTGCGATTTTTCGAGTGGCTGTATCTTTGGTAAAAATGGTCGTACGTGAATGAAAAAAAAAGCAATTTGAAGCTTGAAGTGTCTAGTTTATGGATCTTGCGATAAAAAAAATTTCCAACCAATAATTAGTACAAAATCCTGATGAATATCATGGATAAAAAATTTTTGTAAACATTGTTTTTTTAATTTTTAGTGTACGGACTTGAAAAAAAATTTCTTGACATAATTAGTATATGCATTTGATAGGTGGTTCAGTTAGCTTCAATTTCTTTTTTTGATGGCCTCGAGATGACACTTCCTTGCTGAGTTATCAGAAAATGAACGAAAATTCGTCATTTCCTCTTCTCTCGTCAATATCTCAGGAACCAATGGCCGCTCAGAAAATGAAAGGGGAGTTTCGGAAACTTCGATTCATTCTCTATAAGGTTCTGGCATGTTCTTTCACGAGAAAACATTTTTTCATTCCTATCATGACTTTGAAGAATTTCGGAAAACAGGTCTTTTTGAGGTTTTTAGAAAATCACGTGCCACATTGAGAATATTGGGAAAATGAATAATGTTGAGTGTGCAACTTACAGGCCATTGTTCCCCTGAAAGCTCTACAAAATTTCAACCTGATCCATCAAGCCGTTTCATTGTTTCATGCGAGTGAATTTTTGAAGAAATTGAAGGATCGCCTTTCTCTATCCATGATATTCATCAGGATTTTGTGCTAATTGTTGGTTGGAAAATTTTTTCATCACAAGATCCATATACTAGACACTTCAAGCTTCAAATTGTTTTTTTTTTTTTTTTTTCATTCACGTACGTCCATTTTTACCAAAGATACAGCCACTCGAAAAATCGCAAAAAATCGAGATTTTTTTTGATCCCTTAATTTTTTCCACTAGTTTATCATTATGTAATTTGATGCCGAAGAAAAAAATTCGCGTCACTGAAGAGAGAACATGTTATTCCAGGACACGGCAAATAATTCAAGACTATATTTCGTCCGAGCACATATATCACAATGGCCCGGCCGCTAACATGGTAATACATTAGCAATATTATGAAAACGGTTACGTCACACATGCAGAAAGTATGGGTTTAATACGTTTAAACGGGGCCACCTAATCGAATGGCTCGGTTTAGTTTTTTTTTGAGTATTTCAGTCGCATGTTGGCGTCTTGGCTAACTGCATCGGGGGCTCGGGTCACATAAGTTGAATGTGTTATTAGTTTTTGTACAATAATAAATACAAATACTGTTTACAAATCGTGCGAGGCAAATAAAATAAGCAGTCTGTTAATAAAACCTTTTTCTACCTACTCACTGGAGGAAGTCGAGGACAAATCAGCAACAAAGCATTTGGAAGGCCTCTTCCCGATTTAAAAATCACAAAAATGCAGAAGGCTTCCACCTCTAGTTCGTCAAGCTTCAACAGACGTATAAGGAAGTTTAATCGCATGCGCAATAGCTATTTTCCCCACGTATCTATTTACGTCTTACGTAAACATACGTGTTCTTACGTACGCCTAATACGCATTCGTATCGAGCCGAACAAATGCTTCGGGAGCATCCGATCGCACCCGATTTAATAAAACTAATAACAAATTGTAACTTTATATTATTGTTTTTTTAAATTTTGAGCCATAATACGAAACGAGTTTCATATATAACATACACATCACATTTATTTCTAGAAAGTTCATTGAAAAAATGAATTAGTAAAAATTACCCGACATTGATACTCGATCATTTGTTGTCGAATAATAAAATTGAATTTCCTATATAAAACATCACTATTTTCCAAATTTTCTTTATTATGTAGAATTTGTAATATACAGCATCATTTAAAGGCCTCAAATTTATAATTTACTCAATATGACTATCTACTTTTCTCAAAAAGTACCTAAGGTTATAAAGTTGTAGATACGTTTACGTCAATGCTTTTGCTTTAACTATTGTTTTCTTCCAGATTGCTCGTTTAACGTATCGTCAATTTCCACGTTTACGTCAGAGCGATACGTATATAGGTACGTATCTAGCGTTGGTTTAACTCTCTATTGTTGACCACGTTACCCTAAGCGTATTTTTCTCAAAAAATTTGCTCTATAAAACGTCAAAATTCCTATTAATTGTAAAATTATATTTTAATTCTCGACAATGACGCGTTATAATTATACAAATAATATTAAAATACAATTTGAACACAATACGAAGGTTCAACAAAAGAATAACTAAGTAAGTATACAGAGTAGGCTATTAAACACTTTCCAATTCTAATACGCTTCGCTAATGTCAAATTTAAAACTAACGGGCAGTTAGCATTAGTGCGAGCAGAACACGAATAAAATCAACGTTGTCTTGTGCGCTGTGAATAGGCACAAGAGAGATATTCTCACGCGGCTGGCTAGCTACGTTAATATTATTCGTTTCTTACTCGCGCTAATGCTAACTCTGTGTAGTTTTCATTTTGACATTAGAAAAATGTATTGAAAAATGTTCAATAGCCGATACTGGGGTCTATTCTGTAACAATTCCTTTATATTTAACAGCCTTTAAAAATATTTTCTTCTTTACTTCTGGCATTATTTAAACGGATCTTTAAAATACATTAGAGGCTATCTTAAAGAAATCTGTTTAAATAATGACAGAAGTAAATTAACGAATACGAACATATTTTTATAGGCCGCCAATATTTTTAAAGGCCGTTAAATATAAAGGAATTGTTACAGAATAGACCCCACTGTGTGTAAAAAAATTATGTGTTCACTAAATCTACTTCAAAATATATTAAATTAGACTGATGCTAATAACAATAATAATAATAATAATTAGTACTAATTATACAGAAAAAGTTCTCTTGATTACTGAATAAAATGAATTTTATAAATTATTGCCTGTTATAAAAAATAGAGGACAATGATATTTTTTGTCAAATAGGACATTTTAATTTCATAGTAACATCATATTACTAATAGTATTAATTAACATGTATAAACTATTAATTATCGGTTAAATTATATTTATTATTTATAAAATGTATACTTAAATAATGTAAAATCTTAATTTAGTATCTTTTACTGAAATCTATTACCTTTTATCGAAATTTATTACGTTTTAGTGCGCTTATCTATTACGATTTTTTTGGCCCAAGAACACTGTTGATGATCAATCCATATAACCATAGATTACTATGCATATAACAATAAGGTATTTTTCGCGGCATAAACCAACATAAACGTTTATGGTAGATCATGTTATTTAGAGAATTTTCATTTATTGCTGAAGAGTCCTAATTAGGCATTCCAAACTGAATGGCTACCAGTGGGTTTTGACGGGTTATGATATAGCAAAATTATGGCAACCCTGTAGGCCTGGTGATTTGACAAGGTCAATGAAATAGATAGTTACATAGATTGATCATCCATATTTTTCAAAATAAACATAAGCTTATGCCTTGAAGTAAAAATGTAAGCAATTATTTTTTTTTAATGTCTAAAGGCCAAAAATTAGTTTTAAAACACATTTTTTCTAAACCGATTCAAAATAATAAATATTTGCCAGGCAATATGGCCGCTCGTAAACGACCAGCTTTGAGCAATCTATATAAATATATATGTATCATTGACCCTGTTAATGACAACATAACAACAGGGTTGCCATATCTAAACTGTCATTACCCACTGGTAGCCATTTGGACAGGTCGTTGGAATGCCTAATAAGGATGACTTTCTCCTTAGTGGGCAAAATCAAAGGCAGAGTCATAGATTACTAATGTGAATAGATGGGAAACTCAATGGTAAAATTCTGAGTCTATGTGCTGCCATCTATCAAATTGGAGTGGTACTAAAATTCAATATGGCCGCCACGAGCGGGCTTTTTGAAATTCAACTTTGTAGTAGCGCAAAAATGTAATGAAGAAAATCAAATAAAGCAAAAAATTGGAAAAATATTTGACAAGTTTCAAATCATAAAACAACCATATTGGCTGTTTTGTGATTTGAAATTAGTCAAATATTTTGCCAATTTATATCTTTATTTGATTTTACTTCATTATATTTTTGCATTAATTTCAAACTTGAAATAAAATGCAATTTTTTTTTTTATTACAGTAAATTAACGCCGCTTCATATAAGTTGTCTATTTAAACATAGAAATACTCAAACAAATATGCATTTAAATAATTAAATATATATAAAACAAACCTATCAAAAATGTTTTCTGTAACAAAATCAGCATATATAAGTGCTCAAGACCTTTATAAAAGTTTTGCGATTTGGAGTGGCAAATAAGTTTAAAAAAATTGAAGTTAAAGCATCATCCTTTTTTACTATCGAGGAAAATTTGAATGTGGATAAAATTTGCCATATGGTTATTGAGTCGACTAGTTAGGTTGAGGAGCATTTCTTCATCCGATAATTGTTTTCTTGATTCATTTATACAGCACTTGTAGTTATCAAATTTTTATTTATCATGTGGGCACTATGATAAATGAATTTAACTTTTGAGCATAAATTAAACTTACACACGTTTGGACCCTTGAAGATTTTAGGGTGTTTTCTTGTTTGATGTCAATTGCATTGAATCAATTTTTGATATTGATTTAAAAACTGAAAACAAAAAAAAAATTAAATAACAAACCAATTATTTTAACACTGAATCGAAAACAAGTTTGTAAATATTACTTACCGTTAGTACCAAACTATGATGGTGCATTTTTCTTTAAGACACTTATTACAAATTATTTGGTCTGCATATTTAATGTGGTATAAATTGCATCGCTACCAATATCTGGGAGTACTTTATTGTTTGTTTCTAACATCCATCTTCCCATCGTTTGAAAACATGCTTAAAATTGGAAAGTGTCGAAAAATAAATATACATTCTAGATAAATCAAAATTCAATACACTTTCGTACACCTTTAAATACAATAGCCATTTTAATTTCTCAAAGTTTGAAGTTTTGACGAGCTGACAACTGACATGACATTTCGATAAGAGCGCCATCCCGTTAATTGGAGTGGTACTAAATTACCAACCTAATGTTCTTCCATTTGAGTTACCAGCCCCTGGGCAGAGTGTTGAAAATATTTTGAGTGTTGAAAATATTTTGTTATCTCTGCTTCTGCTATTTTCTTTCGACTTTATTCAATAATCATTGGTTACTTATGAACCTCTACTAAAGATACCCATAAAATATTTTGCTGAATATCCGAATATCTTCTATATCCTGGAATATAGACGGACATTTGGTTGGATATCCATATTGGATATATTGAATATCCACAAAATATATTCTGTGGATATCTCTGTGATTTCTTGTATTTTCTGGAAGATACCCATTAGATATTTTGCTGAATATCCATTAGGATATCTTCTATATCCTGGATATAGATGGACATTTAGATATCCATATTAGATCCACGGAATATTTTTGATATCTTGTGGATATATTCGATATCCACAAAAGATATTCAGCGGATATCTCTGGGACTTGGTGTGTTGTCTGGGTAAAAGATGGCTTTAATTTTAAAATTTAAATTAAATAAGATTGAAATTGAAGTAGAGGAAAGTGACGAAATTATTCAACAATTAAAATATAGTAAATATAAATAGATTAATTAAAATAACACAAGTAAATTTTTTTGTAATTTTTAGACCATATATTTAGGTATATTAATATTAATATAAAATAAATAAACTGTTTTTACTCTTAGGAAAAATCGCGTAGTTTACACACACATGAGTAATTGAAATAATAAAAAATTGTTACTTCAACTCACTGCCCACTTTCAAAACAGCATGAGATTTTCCATTTTCGCGCCAACATATACTATATGTGGTGGGGGATAGACGAACATGATCGAACAACATAATCTGTTTATGTCGCGAAAAATACCTTAATGATTGCTACGTACAGACCAGGGGCTCGATTCTCGAGTTCATTGGAAAATTTTCCCATGGGAAAAGATTCCACTACTTATTTTCCCATGGTAATAGGTTATGCAATTCTCGAACTTGTCGGAATAGACATTCCCATGGAAATAATAGTTTCACGTATGTCTGATATTAAGTTCACGAATATTTCGAAATAACCAATAACATTAAAGATATTTTAAAATTTACTGTTGGTATTATTTGTATTTGTTATGGTTTTTGGGTAACCGATTACCTGCCGAGCCTCTGCGCTGGAGCAGATGCCGTGCCGAGCAATCGCTATAGCTTGACCGAGGACAAGTGAAAATATTCGATTATGTATAATTAAAACTTATCGAGTTATTTTTAGTTTTTCTTTTCACATATTGAAAAAAGAAAAAGTAGCTTTTGTATAGAAGAGCAACGAAAGTTTCGAGAAACTATATATGTATATAAGAAATTCTTTCGTTAACGGAAATAATAAAATTTTCGAAATGGTCTTATTAAATTTACTACAAATTTCTCAATTTGTGTTACCTATTTGCCAGTCCCTTAGCAGCTCCCACAATTTCTAACTAATTTAAGAAAATCAGTTTCTTAGTGAAAATAAAATAATATCAATTTATAAATACACAAAAAACATGTTTTAACTACAATTTCACCAAAAATCCAAGATATCCAATAATCTGTGGTTATGTCTTAGTCTTTCGCGTGGTCTTTCGTCAAATTTTCGACTTTAATGCGCAAACTCTAGTACAATTCCCATTGGAAAACACAATTTCCAATGCTCGCAAGCAGGGGAATATTTTCCCATACTTCTCATTGGAAAATATTCCACCGCTTATGCCGAGAATACGAAAACTGAATTCCCATGGGAAAATTTTATTTTCCCATGGGAATAAAAGTCGAGAATCGACCCCCAGGGGCTGGTAACTCAAATGGAAAAACATGAGGTTGGTAATTTAGTACCACTCCAATTAACGGGATGGCGCTCGTATCGAAATGTCATGTCAGTTGTCAGCTCGTCAAAACTTCAAACTTGGAGAAATTAAAATGGCTATTGTATTTGAAGGTGCACAAAGGTGTATTGAATTTTGATTTATCTAGAATCTAGATTTATTTTTCAACACTTTCCAATTTTAAGCATGTTTTCAAACGATGGGAAGATGGATGTCAGCAACAAACAATAAAGCACTCCCAGATATTGGTAGTGATGCAATTTATACCACATTAAATATGCAGTCGTCATATTAAGGATATCCAAATAATTTGTAATAAGTGTCTTAAAGAAAAATGCACCATCACTGTTTGATACTAACGGTAAGTAATATTTACAAACTTGTTTTTGATTCAGTGTTAAAATAATTGGTTTGTTATTTAAATTTCTTTTTGTTTTCAGTTTTTAAATGATCATTATTGTAAAGAAAATGTTGGCCCTCCAAAATACCCTGTCAATCGATGAAATATTTGAGCCTCAGCCATCAATATCAAAAATTGATTCAATGCAATTGACATCAAACAAGAAAAGACCCTAAAATCTTTAAGGGTCCAAACGTGTGTAAGTTTAATTTATGCTCAAAAGTTAAATTCATTTATCACAGTGCCCACATGATAAATACAAATTTGATAACTACAAGTGCTGTATAAATGAATCATGAAAACAATTATCGGATGAAGAAATGCTCCTCAACCTAACCAGTCGACTCAATAACCATATGGCAAATTTTATCCACATTCAAATTTTCCTGGATAGTAAAAAAGGATGATGCTTCAACTTCAATTTTTTTAAACTTATTTGCCACTCCAAGTCGCAAAACTTTTATAAAGGTCTTGAGCACTTATATATGCTGATTTTGTTACAGAAAACATTTTTGATAGGTTTGTTTTATAAATATTTAATTATTTAAATGGTGTAAATGCATATTTGTTTGAGTATTTCCATGTTTAAATAGACAAATTATATGATGCGGCGTTAATTTAATGTAATAAAAAAAAAATAAAATAAATTGCATTTTATTTCAAGTTTGAAATTAATGCAAAAATATAATGAAGTAAAATCAAATAAAGATATAAATTGGCAAAATATTTGACTAATTTCAAATCACAAAACAGCCAATATGGTTGTTTTATGATTTAAAACTAGTCAAATATTTTTCCAATTTTTTTGCTTTATTTGATTTTCTTCATTACATTTTTGCGCTACTAGAGGCGAGTTCGGTCAGTCAGGGGCTGGAGCGGGACAAATTTTAGGGTGCTTTTAAATGACATTTAAGCGTGTTAAACTGTCACTAATCGGACTAAACCGAACGCTAAAAGAGTCGTTTGGAGTTAAAAGTGTTAAAGGAGTTAAAGGAACGTGGCAAACCGAACGCAATGTAGAAAGTTAAATTTCAAAAAGCACGCTCGTGGCGGCCATATTGAATTTTAGTACCACTCCAATTTGACAGATGGCAGCACATCGACTCAAAATTTTACCATTGAAATTCCCATCTATTCACATTAGTAATCTATGGTACAGACTCTGTGACACTGACATTAACCATTTGGGTATAGAGAAAGTAAAAGTTGAAAAGTCTTTTGGTAGGTAGAGAGGGAGTAAACGTCAAACCACGTCGGGCGGCTCCGAGAATTTCACAGTAATGTTTACCTGCCAGTGTCGTTTCATAGAATAAGTAATTTTAAATTGTTATCGGCGGAACCGGACAATCGCATGTATTTATGGATTATAAATAATTATTAAACATGTATTATAATATTCAAATTATAATTTTACAAAATTTCAACAGCTATTCACAATTTATTAAACTATTTACTCGAAATTGTTATTAACATCTATAAAATAATTTTGTACGCCAATGTATCGTGTCCACTTCGGTGAGATCCGCTGACAACCTGTCAATTTATGTGTATAAAGTGGGAGAACTGGCAAAAGCATTTCCAACTTTTACTTCTGTTCTATATTGTCTCATGGACATAGACCAAAAAAAGGAAGAAGAAGAAGAAGACATTAACCCTATTTATTTATTTATTTATTTTAATTTATAAATATTAAAGATGTCACCAGATTTTATTTTTACTGTATCTTATTTTTTACTTTGCATTTGCCTAATTTATCCCCCTACTGAGTTTTTAACTGCTGGAATAACCCTACAAAATATATTTAGCGGCGTTTTAGGAAATCAACATGAAGAGTTTATTTTGTACAACATAAGAAAATCATGTTTATTCCTTATGTTTTATTCTTTGTTGCCAATAGGATATGTAATTGTTTCTTATTTGTTAGGCTTTGCAGACCTTGTAAGTTTCTACTAAATTAATTTACTAATTTGTTTAACATTTATTCCATATTTAGTTTGTATGAATTTTATCATCTTTTAGATTAGCGATATGTACTCATCATTTCCGTTGTTGTCAAGTTGTTTTTACACATTTGCTATAGTGCTACCACTTTTGAGTATTTATCAAATATTGAATTGGTCCAGAAATAATTTTGAACAACATCCAATAGCTAAAAATGTTTCAAAGTTTTGTAATAACAATGTGGATTGGAAATTTGTAGCAAGAAGTATTGATATCGAGTTTAGAAGGTAAACGACTATTATGACCAATTTTATAATTATACAAGATTGTCTGCCCATTTAATAAACTTAATTTATTGAAACCATATTTATATTCTAGTATTGATAAAATCTGCCTACAAACCAGCTCAGTTGTAACAATAATAGTTACAGAAAACTGGATTCTAAAAGTTTCCCCACTTACATTGAACATTATCCATCAGAGTGATGGAACTCTGATAGTAAAAGAAGCGAATTCTTTTGAATTATCTCCTAACAATCTTTCTACTACTCAATATTTGAATATAGAAGTCAAATCAAGCAGACAGGGTGTTGAGTCATTTATAATTAGGATCAATGCAAGTGATTTTAAAGATCTGAAAGACAGAATTGCTAGAACTATTACCATATTGCCAAATGTCAAATTTCATCAAACCAAGGTGGAACAGTTTGTTGACATATTTAAAGAAACAATTGAAAATAATCCTAGATATGAAAATAACGAGGTATGTATTACAGATAAATAAATATTCATAATCTACATTTATAATTTGGTCCAGGTTTTAGAAAAATGTATCGGTTGTATGCAAGTTGAATCAAACATAAAACTGAACAAGCTGTGTGAAGACACTTCAACTGATCAAACCAAATGTACGAATTGCTACTGCCGCCCTATGTGGTGCAGTGACTGTATGGCCAAATGGTTTGCATCCAGGCAGGACAGCGAGCGTGAGAACACTTGGCTTTCATCCAAGTGTACTTGTCCCATGTGTCGGGCTACATTCTGCATGTTGGACATATCATTGTTAACGAACGTTGAAGTGGAGTGATATTTTTTTCGTTACATGTACTGAAACACTCCAACTGTTTTTAACTTTTATTGTGAAATAATAAAAATAAAAATGTTTCTAACGTAGGCCATGACTGACAAAGACAGATGAGTCATGTCGGTGATAACTACTAATGGACACAGAAATGAATTAAGTTCAAAATTACGCTTAAAAAGAATTGCACACTTGATTTTTCCATGGACTACTTTAGAAACATTTTTTTGTGGATCAATTCATATAATTATTAAATGAATAGTACTACTTATTAGAATGTATGTTCTAAGCAAATTTAAATACTAGTATTGTGAGTTGAATACTATAATTTTTGTACATTTATTGTTCTCTATCCAATGAATTCAAATTTCAAATAATATAAAACATTGTTTTGTTAAAGTGTTTTTTTATTCGATATTGAGACTATTTAGTTTATTTGGCACTATTGGATCCATATTTATCCATGCTTGGCTGAGCACGCCCTTGAATGAAAATCCAAGTTTGGGTATATCTACAGTGAATAGACTATACTGTGGCAGAGTCCGCAGCTACCAATCATGCTCACGAATATTTCTCGAAAGTACTGTTTAAATACTGTTAGTTTTTAAATGATTTGTTATACTAGAGCTTTTTTTTTATTTATTTATTTGACGTACAATTTAAAAATGCATATAAATGAACTAACACTCATATACTTTCTAGTAGTCAGTTCCTAGTAATTTAATGTTAAGTAGAAATAAAATAAAACAACCTAGTTTTATTATAGTGATTTATCAAAAAGTGTCTAAAGTAGGCCATGTCTGACAAATTCAGAGATTATGAAGACTAGAGAGAAGGAGACATATTGGCATGCCCGAAATAAGATCTCAAAAAACGAACACTAATTGAGTATTTACAATTCACGCAGGGGTGCTGGTGCTATAAGTGATTTTAAAAATACATGACATTTATGAAAATTTCACATAATTTAGTGAAAATAATAATAAAAAAACTTGTTTATTGCTAAATAAAGCACAACATACTGTATTATTTACTATTCATTATTTAATTTTATCTATATAAAATGCAAATTAGGTATGACCAAATTCGAAAAGGTTTGTTAAAAGTAATATTTGGTACGTACAATTTAGTGGCTAATTTTTTTAAAATTATTTCTAAATATAGAGTAAAGAGCAAAATAAAACACAATTTACAGATTTTTTTTTGTTATAATACAAGTATAAAGGGAGATTCGGGAATATACATGGTATTGCCCTTCTTGGCCTTCTTTTTATTCTGCTAACAGTACCATCAATAAAAATAATATTTGGAAATATCTTCTAAAAAGTGTAGCCTGCAGACAGCATCATCTCTAGAAAGTGCTTTATCCGCCTAAGAAATGATATGCTGCCACTGTTGTAATTATCGTTGTTTGTAAGTCAGGATTTATGACTGTAAAATGTTATATTATAGTTTGTAACAAAATAAACTACACTCCATAAGATACGGGTTATGACTAGTTTACAATAAATATTATATTTAGAAACACATTATTTTACTTACATTAAAAGCTTTAAAGAGACTTTGAAATTATTTCTCCTTGTGTTTTCTTTAATTTTACATATATTTTTTGTATCCCGTTTTACAACTTGGAATGAAATACATCTTGCTTTGGTGTTTTTTGTCACTCATGTTACTTGTACTTGGGTACATTTTTCACATTATTTTGACTCTTTTCATCAATTTAAAAAAAAACTTATTTCACATTGACTCACAGAAAATTAACCTCAGTTACGGCGACCCGCTAACTAGTCAATTTGGCGGACTTTAAAAAAAGAAGGATGGAAATTTGATGATTCACCTACTCTTTAGTCTTTATAACAGAGATAATAGTCATGTCCGTAATAAGTACACAAGCTCTTACTGACATTAATAAAAATTATATGCTTCAACAAAGGTGAATTTTGCTAGACCCAATTAATAATTATTTTATTGTGGATCACTCAATGTAATAATCTTTATTTCCAAAGTGACAAATCCAAATACCAGAAAGCAATTTATGTAAATAAAAGATAAAACAGTGTAAAAAGAATATATAATTAATTAAAATAGTGGCTAATACATATTTATAATAATTTATAAGAGATTACATTTTATTTAAATTTAGGTTGAGATGTGCACATAGAAAAAAAGGATAATTTAAAATTATATTATTTAAATAAAATATTTGAAAGTGTCTTGGTTGTGTCTCAGGCTTGCTAGAAACCATCTCATCTGTAGGCAGGGTAGACAAAGCTTATTATGAATTTTGAATAATTGAAATATAATATTCTAAGATCTTACCATTATAATCTTTAATTTTAGTGCTCATCATTTAAGTCCGAATGTCACCTGTATAAAGTACTCTTCTTTTAAATAAACACTGCATAGTTTCCACATTTTAACGTTTCTAAACTGTTCTTTTCTATAACATCGTTGTAGGTACCTACCCATATTAAGACAAACGCAAACGTGTTTAGGTTCTGTGGTGATGTCAACACACACATGTATAAAATTGATGTATCATAAGTCTGTTTATATCCTGTTATAATAGTATATAATATAATCCTCTACAAAATTAAATTACCCATTACACAATTACTATTAAAAAATAATACAATAATTAATCGTTATCAATAAATAAATCAATCAGAATCGGATGAGTAAAAATCGTTTCCATCTTTTACATTAATAGTCAGGTCAAAATTGTTATTACAGCCTTTGAATTTCCTAATGATATCGCCCCATAAAAGTTCTTGTCCACATTTTGGACACTTCCCTTGTATGGGCACATACTCATCAAGATTTAAAAACAAATTTGATAAGCAAGTTATATGGGCTTTGAGATCACAGATCCAATTAAGACACTGCAGTTCTTTTCCTGTTATAACTTTTTGACAAACATCACATATTTTAGAAAAATTTATGGGTAAAGTATTGGATTCAGAAGACTTTGTCCTCTCAATCTTTTTGCTAAGCACCGGACCATGACAAATGGACATATGGAGAGGAGGTAGTGATTGGATCTAAAATATATTAATATATTCAAGAAGGATCACACATTTTTTATTCTTACTGAAACTAAAGTAAATATTAGTACTTACTGGAAAATCAGTGACGAATTCTGAATTTAACCATCGAATATTAAGTGGCAATCTGCACCAAGGTCCAATTTTCAGCATCTCTGATAATACCCTCAGACAGAAATTGAACTGCTTTTCATTATTTTTCTTTTTTGAAACATGTTTTAATCTTCTAGAAACGAGTGGATGTTGCCAAGCCCATTCAAACTATAAATAGTTTATATTACTTAATATGTTAAATTAAAAAAATATAGTTAAATACTCACTCTTAGAGCAGAGATATCATTGGGAAAACCATGTATTATCATTATCATGGACCTTAGGAAAAGTAACAAAATTATATGTTGATTATATCTGATTGCTTAACTAAACTTACCATGGGCCTCTATTGCTGGTTTTCCTAGCTCCACCGAATTCTTTGCCCTTGTTGTGTTGTTTTATTCGACGATTTGGATCTACTGTATAGCCGATATAAGTTCTGCCTTTATATTTCGGATTTAAACAGTACAGCAAGTAAACACCGTAAAAATCTTCAATAGTATCCACCTCATCATCCATTATTTAAAGAATAAAAAATCATTTTTATATTTTGTTTATAAAAAAATAAGGTTATGTTGTTGTTTGAGAATCTTAGACTCTCAGATAAACAAATGCAATATAGATAAGTAACGGTCTGGATTTGTTTGAAGCATGGAGTTAGAAGGTAGGGAGCATGGAGGAAGGATAATTAGTAGGGAGCTTAGGGCCGATTCCACCGTTGTGTTAAACGGAGATTAAAATGACATTGTTGATGTAAAAATGATATTTTAAACTTCGTTTAACACAACGGTGGAATCGGTCCTTAGAACATTCTAAAAGGAAGAGGGAGCATAGCCCTCAGAAAGGGCTACAAGTAGAGAGACGCTTGCCGCTAATCTACACGCATACGTCTAGTCGCACGCACACAAACACCGTGCCGAAGTGTGCCGAACTGAAACGACGTTAGACGATGCACGGCTTTCAACGCCGCACCGCTGTGCCGGTCGGAGTTGGGGGTGTTAGGTTTATTTTCGTTACGGAATTTCTTTTTCGATTTTTTTTTATTGAATAAATAATATTGTTTAACGACGCACTGCTGTGCCGGTCGGAGTGGGGGTGTTAGGTTTTTTTTTTCGTTACGCTTTCGTTTTTTTCTTGATTCGGTCGCCGCGCTCAAAGCCCGCGATAAAAGCTATGCAATAGCTTAAAAGGTCAGATCGAGGTGGAATTTTTATAGTTGCTCACATCTAGAGACACAACACCGCGGCATTTTTATAGCTTTCACAATAACAAAAAGGCGGTAAACACTGTAATTTATCTTTTAAAATAATTTCATCTAACAGAAAACAGCGAATGTACACACTTAAAACCCACAGCAGAGTTATAAACCAAATTTTATTAGAAAGAAACAGAAAATTCAGGGGTTGTTTAATATAGTCAATTTGTTTGTGTATTAAATTTACACAATAAAAAACTAGGTTTTTAAAAAATATTTTCTATACTTGTTTTTTATATTCAAGCGGATTTATAATACTCAAACTTGGAGTGGCCATGAGTGAGTTTAAACGAAAAGGTACTTTGGTTTTATAATATGTAACGATCAGATATGATGTTTCAGCATATTATTATTTATATTTTAACAAAAAATATTTTTGTTGTTTGATTAACCTTGTATTATGAACCACCTAGGTACATCTTCTGTAACAAATTTATAAAAACCCGTATTGTTACACTGGCTATCAGCAGCCGAGTTGTAAGTTTCACAGTTTAAAAATTTAAACAAACCGACATCAAAAACGTGCAGATGCCATCACCACATCTTAACCAAATTTATATGGGACCACCCCTGAGGTACCCCCTTACTAGCAAAAAAAGAATCATATATAAATCGGACAAGGTGGTAAAGCATTATCGCTAAACATACATAAAAAAGTGAAGAGTTTGAGGATTTTCTCATGAACTCAATTATTAGATTTTAAACAAATTTATATGGACCACCCCTGAAGTACCCCCTTTTCAACAAAAAAAGAATTATTAAAATCAGACACCGTGTTAAAGAATTATCGCTGAACATACATAAAAAAAAATATCGCGACGAATTGAGAACCTCTTCCTTTTTTGTAGTCTGTTAAAAAGGCTAAAAACTATTTAAATCAATTTCACAAACAATGTACAAGACTTAAAGCACACAACGGAGATTTCAAATAAATTTTATTAGAGAGAAACGGCAAGTTATAAGGGTTATGTTTAGTAGGTATAAGTCGATTTGTTTTTATTGTAAATTGACAAAAAAAAAATCTGATGTGTCCAACACATGACTTTCCTGTCTGGTTATTAAGGGCTTTTTCCGATTATTAACCGACTTCAAAAAAGGAGGAGGTTATCAATTCGTCGCGATATTTTTTTTTTTTATGTATGTTCAGCGTTATTCTTTAACACGGTGTCCGATTATAATGATTCTTTTTTTGTTAGAAAGGGGGTGTTTCAGGGGTGGTCCCATATAAATTTAGTCAAAATCTAATAATTGGGTCCATTAGAAAATCCTCAAACTCTTAATTTTTTATGTATGTTCAGCGATAATTTTTTAACACGGTGTCCGATTTCAATAATTCTTTTTTTGTTAGAAAGGGGCTACTTTAGGGGTAGTCCCATATAAATTTGGTCAAAATCTAATAATTGGATCCATGAGAAAATCCTCAAAGTCTTCATTTTTTATGTATGTTTAGCGATAATGCTTTACCACCTTGACCGATTTATACGATTCTTTTTTGTTAGTAAGGGGGTACCTCAGAGGTGGTCCCATATAAATTTGGTTAAAATGTGGCAATGGCATCTGCACGTTTTTGAAGTCGGTTTTTTTAAATTTTTAATTTGTAATACTTGTTTTGTACAACCTATTATATCACCCCTGTAAATATTCATTGTCAACGAAAATACAGAAAAATTAAAATTTTATACTTTTCCTCAAATTTTTCCATTACGGCCCATTTTAGAGAAATTATATATAGAATAAAAATTATAGAGAATGATATCGCAACAACTTTTATTTTAACAATTTTCTTAAAAATTAGAATTTAGCAAATTTTGTCAAATTTCTCGAATACGGCCATTTTAGGAAAATTATGTAAATAACAAAAATTATAGATATTAACATTACAAGCAACTTTTTATTTAAATAATTTTCTTCTCCAAGCGTAAATAACAGATATATTCCATAAAGTAGAAAAGTACCCCTCCAGATGTTCCGACTATGCTCAAAATTTAATCAGTATATTGCAGGACGGACTAAAGCTTAAATTTAAAATTTGGTGTTTTTCTTTTGTTCCGTTTTTGAATTATCTTTAAAATTAAAAATTTGTACTTTTTTACTTTCCTATCTTTATGTGTGTGTGTGTGTGTGCGCGCGCGCGCGTATGTGTGTACGTGCCTGCGCGTGTGTGTATCCACGAAAACTCATGAACGGATACAAAGAAAAAACACAAAATTTTAAACTTAAGCTTTAATCTGGCCTGCGATGAACTGATTAGAGCATATTTGGACAGAGTCGGAACATCTGGGGGGGGGGGGGGGGAACTTTATAGAGGGTCATTTTATGAAATATATGTTATTTACGTTTGGAGAAGAAAAATCTTTAAATAAAAGTTACTTCTAATATTATCTATAATTTTTGTTCCATACAAAATTTTCCTAAAATGGACCGTATTCGAGAAATTTGTTAAAATGTATAAAACTCAATTTTTGATGAAAATTGTTCAAGTAAAAGTTATTTGTGATATAATTTTCTATAATTCTTGTCCTATACATAATTTCTCTAAAATGGACCGTATTCGAGATATTTCAGAGAAAGTGTAAATTTTAAAGAAAACTCAAAAACGGATAATAGTGCAGGGCATTCGTTTGCAAAATTGTTTTAATTCGTAATTTTTTTTTAAATGTCCGGAAGGCTTTCCTGATTATAAAAGTGTAAGATGACACTCGATATCTGTTGATGTTATTGTTTAAACAACGAAAAATTAATTAAGCCAGAAAAAAATACATTTTTTGCAATGAATTAATTTTTTTTATATTCTTTAGGATATTTCGAATAAAAAAAAATCCCTACGCCCAATATCGTATCTTTAACCCTTTAATTGTTATGCATGTTTTAAAATCCGAAATTGACGAAAATTAAAATTTTCTTGAATTAAATAATATACCTTAAAATTTAAAATGCTATAATTTTAAATGTTTTACCAAATATTCAAACTATAATAAACAAAATAACCTAAATAAATTTTCAAAATTTTGTTTGTTATGTTTTTTTTACGTTATAACAATATGCTTCCTACGCGCATGTACTTTTAGAGAGAAGTACTTCTATCTCACTTCCAACTCAATGTATAAGATGGGTAGGAGAAAGCCCGATGACGCGCTGAATCAATTTTTTGCTGTTTTTCAGAGGTAATAAGTTTAAAAAAATTATTATTAACATTTTTCATAACACTTTGTTATATTTGCCGATTAATAGTTTTGTATCATGTGATTTTTTTTTACCTTTTTAGATACTTTTGATAACTTTTTTATTTATTAAAGTTAACAGAAACATTTATTTTTATTCATGAAAAAATTATTGTCAGATACTGCCTGAGAAGTAAAATCTTTTTCAACCTTTTTAATTTCAATACGATAAAAAGTCCAAATGCACTTGTCGTGATCTTTAGATTTCTCTGGTTTTGGTTATGTTTTCTGTGATAACCAAATAAAGCCACTGTATTTAACAAAACCGCCATTACTTAGCAAAACCGTGCAACTGTAAAAAAAATTGTGCAACGAAAGCTTGTTCGTGTCAAAAACTAAACATGACGTGTGTGGCATTATGCGGATGTTTAATTGAATGTTGCCAAAATCGATTTCATGTAAAAACTAGTTAGATGTACAAACTAATTTTATGTAAACATTTTCTTAATAAATGATATTACTATTAAATAATCATAGTGGAAAAGAATTAACAACCATAGAAAAAATTGAATACATATATATTGCGTACTCTGTTTTAAAATAAAAACCAGGTGAGTAAACTATGCTCATCGTAACAGGTAGAAATTTTCCTTGAATTACGGCAGGTATGTTTTTCTTTTATCTTATTAGAAAATAAGTGAGAAAAATGTATTTCTTAGACAGCTCTTGGCAATGATTTTTTTTTGTGGATGGAACATTTCTATTAACTTCAATGAATAAAAAAATCACATGATATAAAAGTAAAAAAAAAGTAAAAAAAATCACATGATATAAAACTAATATAAGAAAGTGTTATGAAAAATGTTAATAATTTTTTTGAACCTATTACCGCTGAAAAACAGCAAAAAATTGATTTAGCGCGTCATCGGGCTTTCTCTTACCCATCTTATACATTGAGTTGGAAGTGAGATAGAAGTACTTCTCTCTAAAAGTACACGCGCGTAGGAAGAATATTGTTATAACGTAAAAAAAACATAAACAAAATTTTTAAAATTTATTTAGGTTATTTTGTTTATTATACTTTGAATATTCGGTAAAAAATCTAAAATGATAGCATTTTAAATTTTAAGGTATATTATTTAATTCAAGAAAATTTGAATTTTCGTCAATTTCGGATTTTAAAACATTCATAACAATTAAAGGGTTAAAGATACGATGATGGGCGTAAGGACTTTTTTTATTCGAAATATCCTAAAGAATATAAAAAAATTAATTCATTGCAAAAATGCAAATACACTTTTATAATCAGGAAAGCTTTTCGGACATTTAAAAAAAAATTACGAATTAAAACAATTTTGCAAACGAATGCGCCAGTATGCTCTGGTCTATAAAGAAAAAACCATTAAATTTTAAACTTAAGCTTTATTCCGGCCTGAGATAAACTGATTAGATTTTGGGCAGAGTCGGAACATCTGTACTTTACCCAGCAAACATTTTCTATAACATTAGTTATAACTCGACTTTGTTAAAGACGAATTTACTTATTGAGGTAATTATTACGTAAAATTGACTAGAAAAATATACCTCTAATGTAAATTTACCAAATGGTTTTAATTTATATTTAAATTTACGTAAATTATACCAAGAAATCTACTTTTTACACAAATCTGCTTAAAAGTAACTTTAACCATATCAGCAAGGGAAAAACTACTACAAAAAATAACCAACAATTATTTCAAAGTTAAATTTTCTTTATAGTTAAATTAGGTGCCATATTTAGGTAATATCTACCTGTTTAGCAACTAAAAATCGTCTTTATAGTAGAATATCCAACTAGGTAGATTTGGTTAAAAATTCTACGTAATTTTATGCCTCCATAGTAACCTATTTGGCCGCTTTTATTTACTCTCCTTTAAAGTAATATTAAGTCGAGATCGTACCAAAATTCTACCTGTTTATCTACCTAATTTCAACCAAATAGTCGAATACTCATTTAGTTGACCTATAAGTCATCTTGAAGAAATATTTATTAACTTTGTTGTAGCAATTACCTGAAAAATCTACCACAAAGTAAATTCGACTAAAAACCACCAATTTAAAAAGAGTCATACATGACCTATTTGTAAAATTTATATTATTTAGGTTATTTTAACAATTAGGTTGTTCAGTTACTGTCTTCGTCATTATTCTTAAGAATTTCGGCCATTTAAAAAAAAAACATTACAGTCGTAATCTTAATTTACGTGTGGTGTAGATAGAGCTTTAAATGAGTGCGAAAAATAATTAATAAAATGAGTTCGAAAAATAATAAATCATATCGTTATACTTCCGATTTTTATCGTAAAGTGAAACGTCTAAAATCTCAAGTACAGAACAACGTGACCTAAATATGTTATATTTACCTATAGGTAAATTTTTTATAAAACCTATAAGTTATTATTTCTTTAAATAGGTAAAGTTAACTAATATGTCATGAAATTGAAGTTAATTCAACTTAATAAAAAGGTATTTGTAAAATACGTGGATTTCCTTAGTCATAATAACTTTTAGGTCGAATTCGCACAATACGCCATATTTTCTTAACATAATTGAAGTACGATTCCAAATTTTAAATTTTTAAAATGACCATATCTAGAACATACGAATGAAAATACCGAAAAACGAAACATTATTGATTTTCTAAAGTGATACACAACAAACGTAACATAGTTTTAGCTCATAATATTATTATTATTATTATTTTACACGATCATATTTTTTTCTTATATTTGTTTAATTAGAGAGTATTTTGGAAGGGCATTGTTATTTTTCTAAGTAGAACTGTTAACATGCACGACAAAATTTTCTTCGCATTAATTTCAACAAGCGTGAACTGTATATTCACCGCAATTACATTACATATATTTTTGTCACCGACATTTATTTATTTTCAATCTTTCATGTGAATTAGGTATATGTTTTAGTTGTGTTGGTGACTTCTTACAATATTTCTACTTATATATAGATAAAAATACCAAATAAGTATAAAATTTCTTTTCGTACACTTGGAGGCATACGTCATCTACAAATATTTTGGTAGTTTCTACCTAAACTTAGTTAAATCAACGTCGAATTAACGTTATACTGACGTCAAATTTCCCTAGAGAGGTATTACTAACCAAACGTACTGGGCTACTACAATGTGGATTTAGATGTAATTCTACATATTTTGGTAAATAAAACCAAATTTCGACGTCGTCTTATTCTCCACTTATGTCGAATCCACGTCGAGCCAACGTAAATTTTACATAATTATGGTTAAATCTAATTTTGCGACCAAATTTATTATATATAATTTAGGTAGTATCGACGTCAAATTACACCAAAATGTTTGCTGGGTATAGGAAGTCATTTTTATATTTTTTGGAATATATCAGTTATTTATGTTTGGTGAAGAAAATTGTTCATATAAATGTTACTTCTTATATTATTCTCTATAATTTTTGTACTATACAAAATTTTCCTTAATTGGTCCGTATTCGAGAAATTTTACAAATTGTAAAAAATTAAAATTTTTAAGAAAATTGTTCAAATAAAAGTTGTTTACGATATAATTTTCTATAATTCTTGCTCTATACATAATTTCTCTAAAATGGACCGTGTTCGAGAGATTTGTAAAAAAGTGTAAATTTTGAATTTTGAAGAACAACACTCAAAAACGGAAAAAACCTTAAATTTTAAACTTATGCTTTATTCCGACCTGAGGTGAACTGATTAGATTTTGGACAGAATCGGAACATCTCTGGGGGGTAATTTAGAGGAGGTAATTTTTATATTTTATTAAATATATCTGTTATTTACATTTGAAGAAGAAAATTTTTAAAATAAAAGTTATTTTACTATTATTCTCTATAATTTTTGTTCTATAAAAATTTTTCCTAAAATGGACCGTATTCCAGAAATTTTACAAAATGTAAAAAATTCAGACTTTTAAGAAAATTGTTAAACTAAAAGATGTTTGCGATATCGATGTCAATAATTTTTGTTTTTTACATGATGATTTCTCTAAAATGGATCGTAATGGAAAAATTGGAGGAAAACTAAGAAATTTAAATTTTTCAATATTTTCGTTGTGAATGGATGTATATAGAAAAATGTTTCGAGTTAGATGTATATGGAAAAATGTATATATTAAGTTAACCTCTTCTAAACATTTACAGAGGTGCTACAATAGGTTGTACAAAATAACCGAAAAGAGCATGTAATAACTAGATAGGAAAGTCATGTGTTGGACACATCAGATTTTTTCAAATTTCTCGAATACAGTCCATTTTAGAGAAATTATGCATTGGACAAGAATTATAGAGAATGAGATCACAAACGACTTTTATTTGAACAATTTTCGTAAAAATTTGATGTTTTCACTTTTTGTCAATTTTCTCGAATACGGGCCATTTTAGGAAATTTTGTATAGGGCCAAAATTGTAGAGAATAATAATTCAAGCAACTTTTATTTAAATAATTTTTTTCTTCAAGCGTATATAACAGATATATTTCATAAAATAAAAAACGACCCCCAGATGTTGCGAGTTGCGACTATACCCAAAATCTAATCATCTCACCGTAGGTCGGAATAAACCTTAAGTTTAAAATTTGGCGTTTTTCTCTTATCTACAAAATTTGTACTTTTACTAAAATATCTCGAATAGAGAAATTATGTAAGACTGTATGCACAAGTGTAAAAACTACTTAATTAACAAACACTTGACAAGACTTTAATCACACAACGGAGTTTTTAATTTGATTTTGTCAAACAGAATACCGCAATCTTATGAGATGATAACTTTTGTACGTGACGTCACACTGCCGCATCTGTCAAACAGTTCAGGCCTCTATATCACGAAGGTTACGGTTTATGACACAACTAAACAATAAAGGTAAGCGCGCATTTGTACATATCAGCCGCATCGTACTTTTTTTGTTGACATGGCATATTTATGTATGTATGTTTGTATAATTCTGAAAGAATTATTTGAAATTATATGTGTATTTGAAGATGAAGAATGCAGAGAAAAAAAAAACGGGTTTAGGTACATAATATAATTTTGAATCGGAAGCTTTATGAACAATTTCATACTTTGTTTAGTGATTTAAAACATCATAAGGCAAATTTTTCCAATAACTATTTCCGAATGACGCATGAACTCTTTTAAACACACAAATCCGCGCTTATCTTAAAACTACATCACTTACTTCAAATAAGTATTTATTTATAGTGTTTTCATTAGGTAGGGAAATTTGAATATACTATTTTGCTATTAACAACATAACGCAAGGAATAATAAAATAAAAAAACATAAAATAATTATACATTTAATACTTATTCACTAGTATAAAAATAGCAAATTTTAAAATTAAAATATTTGTCTTAAGGGCACTTTCGATCAATCTGAGTTTTACCAATTTCTTGGTACTCTTGCATGGACACCCACATCTGTTGGAAGGTACCGATAGAAGCTAAAATAGATCCGCCAACCCAAGCACCAAACCTACGTTCCACCGTACCATTGGCAGCTATCATCTTGAGTCTCATCGAACCAGGCGTTCTTGAAGACAGGTCTCTGCTTAGTCTGTCACTGAAACCCTGAAAAAAATGTTAATGTATTTTTTTTTTATTTCTTACAACTTTGTAGTACTAGTACTATTACTAAATTAGCAGAATTAATAGGGAAAAAAAAAGCAAAAAAAGGACAATCATAGAAAAACTTGCAGCAACTAAAATTGGCAGCAAAATAAAGTAGGAAAAACTTCACTGAGTATTATAGAGGTGTTAAGAATTTTAAGTGGAAACATATTTACCTGTACCAATGAATTACCACCAGTTAGTACAACTGAACTGTATAGGGCAGGTCTAATATCGACATCACACATGCCTGCACTGGTTGCAGCTAAAAATAAATTCTAAGATTATAATCCATACAAAATATAGACTATAAGAGATATGAAAGCATTTATACATAGTTTTATCATTATTAAAACATGTTAAAGATTACCTATATAACCTGCCCCAAGCATGGCATGATCGAACAGTCCTTCTGCTAATTTAAATCGTTCTGAACCAAAATCTTGATGGTATCCAGTTGGAAACTCATAGTGAATTGTAGGAATATTGGCCGTTGACCTCTCGTCATACGGATTCTCAGAGACCTAAAATATTTCGCCAAGAAGAAAATTAGAATGTAAGAGTTGATGATTCGTACGAATATAGTAACAAACCTGCAAAACTGTCTGTTGAAAATCCTGAACAGTCCTTTTGATCATGTAAGTCGTCCAAGAATTGGTAGGTTGAAACAGCAACTTCTTTGTGGTGAATTTAGGTTTCTCCTTTTCGCGACCGATTTCTTTGCTAGCTATTAGTGGTGTTGGAGTTAAATCAATACCCATACTTTCCAACATTTCTCTGGCTCTGAGAATCAGCAGGTCGCCGCCTAGTGGAGATTTTACGACCGCGTTGGTTATGACGTAACCATCTAATACTGGGACGGCAGTAGTGTGAGTTGCACCTTGAAATATAAATAACGATGTTATTGGAATCGTAAATATAACGATAAAAAAAGATTAAAATGTATTGAAGTATAATCACGCTAGAAGAATGCATTTTAATGCATAGTTAAAGATTATTAAAGGAGAAATTTTGGCTAGTATGAAATAAAAGTAATATAGTTGTAAAGATAGATCGGTAGATATTTTTATTATTCTCTTAGATCGTCTTATAATGACAAGAGACAGGTCATAAAAGTAGTTTTATATTAATAACTAAATTAATTTACACTTTGAAATTTAAAAATAAATATTTTTAAGTTTACAATGCATAGAAATTAATATTAAATTAGGTACTATATTTTCTCTGAAACATTACGTAAACTTCGTAAATGTATTAACAATTCATTGGTGTGTAAACGCACGCACTACCCATGAGAAAATTAATTGTGTAAACGTACACACGAGTCCGTCAGCGGAAGCGCGTCTTGAAATAACCGGTTCATCTTGCAAGTGATTTCGCTTAGTGTTATTGACCCTGCTTTGCAGCGACAGTGTCAGTCTGTTTGGGCACGTGAAATACGGTCGAGAGGCAGCGATTATTACGTCGCCTTACGCATATTGCAATTCGCACCGCGAATCGACGTATGAGGAAAATCTTAGATTTTAGGTAGATTTCGGTTTGTTTTTCGTAGTTGTTTTTTTTTTTGTAAAATGGAGGAACTATGCACTGTGCCTGTGAACAATAATAATGTGGTAAATTGTGTCTGTATTGTGTGATCTTTATTGAAAAAAGGATTTTCAAGATGAAATTTTGAAGAGAAAACGGAAGCTATTAATTCTAATAGACTAAAGGATCCTATCAATTTAGAGACGAAAGTAGAAAAATCAGCAAAGAAATTTACTAAGCATTTTCACGTAGGGTTCTATGAAAAGTATGAATGGTTAACTGGCAGCAAAACTTTGAAGACATTGTTTTGCTGGCCTTGCCTGCTTTTTAATATAGTCGAAAAAACACATTGGAACTCAGTCGGTATTACAGACTTGAATAATTTTCACAAAAGTGTAAAAAAACATGTAAATAGCAAATCTCATATAAAGAAAAACATTCGGGACCTATCGCATTGAACATAGTTTGGACAATCATTTAAAAATAAGCAACAAAATTCACAATGAAAGGGTAAAAAAAATAGGGACGTCTTACAACGATTAATAGATGTAACTTGTTTCCTGGGAGAGCATGAACTAAGTTTTAGGGGTCATAGTGAAGCAAGTGGATCCGCCAATCGAGGAAATTACATGGACCTTCTAAGTTTTTTAGCAAAATACAATGATACCCTAAAAAATCATTTTATTGATTCGACGACTTTCCGAGGTACCTCAAACAGAATCCAAAATGATTTAATTAAATGCACTGCCGACGTTGTGATGGATCACATTGAAGTGAAATTAAAAAAGCACCTTTCGTATCAATTGCGCTTGATGAAACCACAGATGTAGCAAACTTAAGTCAATTATCCATTGTTGTGCGATATGTATTGGATGGCATTCCTCAAGAGCGATTCTTAGGATTTTTGGACGTCACTAGCGAACGAACTGCAGATGCATTGTTTAACATTATTTCAAGTTTAGAATGTGGTTCTAACCTTGTTGCCCAGAGCTACGATGGTGCTGCCGTAATGGCTGGCCATTTAGGAGGCCTTCAAGCTAAAGTGAAAGAAAAGTTTAAACATGCAATTTTCGTTCACTGTATAACACATAAACTTAATTTGGTTTTATCGCGAAGCATGGATAATATTAAAGATTGCAAAGTTTTCTTTTCGACACTTAGTGGTTTGGCTTCCTTTTAGAACTCGCGCTTTGGACGTTCACGTTCAAAGAAGATTTCCAAAAGTTGCTCCGACGCGATGGAACTACAATGGACGTTTAGTGCAAACAGTGTTTCAATACCGTGATTCTTTGATAAACTTTTTTCAAGACGTTTGGGATAATAAAGAAACATGGGATGCTGAAACTGTTACTGCTGCTAAAGGGTATTTGCATTGGCTCAAACAAAACTTTGATTTCAATTTTTTGCTCAACATTTTTGCAGAGATTTTCCCTTTTACTGACATTTTATTGGACATTTTACAGGCAAAGTCAAATGACATTGGCTTTTGCATTAAACAAATTGATGATTTTAAAAATAAAATAAATAAAAAACGAGATCAGTTTGAACACTTTTGGAATAAGACTCAAAACATTGGCTTAGAACCTGAAAGAAAGAGAATTAGAATTGATAATTTTGGCGACAGAGAGACCTCCTATCATCGATTATACGCCGAAATTTTTGATAATATTCTACAACAAATGAACTCTCGATTTCAATACTTTAACAAATTAAAATTTGTTGAATTGTGCAATTTAATATTAAATTTCCATCGGAAGCTTTTAATTCACTAAAATAAAATTATGAAATATTTTTCGATATTCCAGCATTAAAGTCCCAGTTAACTGAAATTAGTGATAAAAAGACGCCCATCAATTTGTTAAATTTTCTTATAACAACTGGTTTAAACAAGTCCCTTTGTGAAGTCGTCAAGTTGTGTGAATTAGTACTAACCATCCCAGTCACAAGTGCGTCAGTTGAGCGAAGTTTTTCAGCTTTAAAGCGAATTAAAAGTTTTATACGAAATTCAACAAGTGAAGACTCTCTAATTTAGCCCTAATATCCATTGAAAAACAGCTTGTTAAACAGTTATCAGAAAATCCAAAATTTTACAACGATGTTATAGACAAATTTGCAGCCATTGAGGATAGGCGAATATATCTTAAGTATAAATAAATGTCGACTGCTGTGTCAACTGTGCGAAAAATGCTGGAGAAAATAAAAAAAACTTCAGTTAAATGTTTTTTTTTACGTTTAAATAAATCAAGGAAGCTTTTCAATGGTAAGTTTTTTATAGCTTCTAGTACTAAACTAGGTAATAAAGTAATAGTAACACTTCAAAAATCTCAATCTCGAATATCCTTAGTACTGAAGAAAAAAAAGCAAGATTTTGACAAAATGGTGAATGCGCCGCGAAAAATTTTCGCCTGCGGTGCTGTGCTTACTGGCCTGCTGTATTTTTATACAATCGCTTCCCATTCCAAAAATATTACCGCACGCAACTGTAATATGGGCATTACAATAAACATAAAGATATAAAAATAAATAGAATACAATGTTATACACATATAGGTACGTAAAAACACTAAAATAGTTATAAAATAATTTATATATTCATTCATCCAGTGAGTAAACATGGTCTTCAATTAAAATAGCCTTCAGTATTTGTATTATACTTATGATATGAATATGAAGACTAGAGATAAGGAGGCGAATCGACGTCAAATTTCAAATTTCCGTCCCTATTTTTATGGAGTTCCAAAAAACTACTGTAGTTGGCGGGTGGCAAAATAACGACGTCTATTTTCTATGCAAGTCAATGGGAATTAAAGTGATTTTTGTAAAATTTAGTGAAAAGAATAAAAATAAACTGAAATAAAGAACCTGACTACAAGTAACAATGAGTAACAAAAAACGGCAAAGCAGGATTTGCTTCGTTGCGGGTTGAAAAACAGGATTTAAATCCGATATAAAATTAAAGAAAACACAAGGAAATAAAAAACAAAGTCTTTTTAAGGCCCCTAGTGTAAATAAAATAATGTATTTATTTCGAAATAATATATATTTATTGTAAAATAGTCACAATCCGTATCTTACGGAGTGTAGTTTATTTAATTACAAAATTCTATAATAAAAAATAATAAAGTCATAAATCCTGACTTACAAACAACAATAATTACACATTAAATTTAACTTACTAGAAAAGAAAATTTGCTTTTTTTATGTTTTTTGATGTTAGATGAAGAGTTACTACTGTTATTTTTCTTTATTTAACTCCAATTTAGTCATTGCAAATATTTTTTATAGAATCCTAAACGTTTAGAACAATGGCAGCATGTAATTCCTAGGGCTGATAAAGTACTGTCTAGTTATGATTCTGTTTGAGAGCTACACTTTTTAGAAGATGATATTTTAAAATTTTATGAGACTATTTTAACTAATGGTACTGTTAACAAAATAAAAAGGGAAAGGCCGAGATTAAAGAACGAAGCAATACCATGTATATTCCCGAATCTCCCTTCATACTTGTCCAGTATTAAGAAAAGACGAAACCACCATTGAACCGAACTGAATTTGTTAGAATAAAAAAAAGGAAGAAAATACTAGAACCTATTGCTGAAGAAACTATTCACCAGGATGATGAAATTGTAGTTGTCGAATACAAAATTACCACAAAACTGTTCTTACCAAATTTCACCATTTAACAAACCTTTTCAAATTTGGTCATACCTAATTTTCATTTTATTTAGATAAAATTCAATAATGAATAGTAAATAATGTTTAACATAAAAACTCATTTATAATTAATACCAACAGAATTTTAATCTTAAGACTTCGATAAATTTTCTAGTTTGCTTCGAATTCAGTCATTTTATAAAGGTCTTGTTTAGTAGGTACATTTAAAATACTGTGTTTTAGCAGGGAACGACGACATTTATCTTTAAACGAAGTGAATCGAGCGGTAGGACTTCTTGAAGCTGGCATGTGGCAAACTGAAGTAACTGAGAGGATGGATGTTTCCCAATGCGTCATAAGTCGATTATGGAGCCGTTTTAGGGAAAGTGGTAGTCCTGCCGAGCAACATCCAGGACGTGGACACTTTACAACTGGAGCTCAAGATAGATTTTTAAGTTTAACGGCTAGAAGGCAACCTACAAGGGCTGATAGCGTAATTATTGGCCGAGATAGTGTGATAAATCGTCTTCATGAAGCCAATCTCTTTAGTCGATGACCACTCAAATGTCCACTTCTTTCGAGAGGCAATCGCGCTACAAGACTGAACTGGTGTCAAGAATATCAAAATTTGGCTGTACATGATCGGGCTACATTTTTATTCATAGACAAATCCAGGTTTGAATTTCATCCAGATTCTCGTCGAACAAGAGCGTGGAGACGATCTGGAAATGTGGAACATTTAGGACATGTTTAGGAAGTGTACAGATATAGAGGTGGTAAAATAATGGTATGGGGCGGAATAATTATAGGCGGCAGAACCGAGATCGTTTTTCCAAATCGTTTCCTAAAAGCTCAGCTGTATCTGGATATTATTCTTCAACCCATCGTGCATCCATTTGCAGGCGCTGTGGGTCAAAATTTTCACTTAATGCATGATAATGTTCGTCCACATACCGCACGTATTGTAACAAATTGGTTAAGCAACGAGGGAATTACAGTTTTATCATGGCCAGCACAATCTCCGGACCTAAATCCGATTGAGCATGTATGGGATAGGCTTCAACGTTAAATTACTCCTTATATGAACAACATTCAAAACACGTTTCAATTCCGAGAACTTCTCAGAGCAGAGTGGATGCGTTTACCTCTAGGAGACATTGACAATCTCATTTTGTCTCTGAACAATAGATGTAGAGCTGTAATAAACCAACGGTAGTCATACCTTATGTTAAACAGTTTTTTTCAAACACTCGGGAGTATTTGCAAAGCTCTATAAATAGAATGTTACACAATATATTTTTTATGTATAAATCTGCTGGGTTTATTGTACAAAACATTTAATTTTATGTAATACTAAATACTTACTAATACTATACATTTATTATTAATTTTCTAAATCAAGTCAAGAAAAAAGAAATAGATTTTGTAAAAATATCCCTAGACTTTTCGATGTTTGTAAAATAATTTTAAAGTGGCAACTGCCCAAAGTGCATGCATTAAACCTTGGCTTATTACAATAATTGCAGTGGATTAGTTTCTGAAAAATAGTAAGTACTACTAAGTACATGTTCAAATATTAATTTCTTATGGTTACTTTAGTAACAGGCCTATAAACTTACATTTTTAAACATAAATGCATACTTAACCAAAGTTTTAACTGACGAAATTAAGTTTCGGGGTAACTGCTTCCATAAAATTCTTCTTGTCAGACAGAGTGCCCAAGAATTGGTATGGTTCGCTTCATATCAAATCAACCAGAAATTTGGCAGACCATCTCACTGATTTTGATAAAATTTGGTACACTGATTCTCTATGTGAGTGGGATGAAAAATCCAAAATATTTTTTTTCTGAGTGAATTAAACTCGATATGTGTATAGGGAATAAGAAGGAAGTAAATTAGGGCAAATAAGGTGGTGTAACTGGTGTAATTTACACTGGTGGACATTGCACTAACAGCGAACGAAAGAACCTAATCTGTGCCTGTTTGATGCAGGAAAATTCCTGCAAGAAATTCTTGCAAGAACACTCCAGAATGCGGATTTAATTTATATTTAAATCTGAGCTCCTGTTGGTAGTGTCGTACTTCTATATTCTACTGTTTAAAAATGTCTAAAGATAATCTAAAAGATAAAGATGTCTAAAGATAAAAGATTGGTCTAAAATATTTCCGACCAGGTGTTGTGATCCATTAAAATTAAAGAAACATTCTGGAAAATTGAGGAATGTTTCAGAAAATATGTGCTCTCATGTAGACATTAAGCTAGGAATGAAGATTTGTGATGGGTGTCGAATCAAACTTATGAAAAGTTCAAAGAAAAATAATTCGTCTGAGGCAGGGTTAGTACATAGTTACAATTGATTTATGTATATTTTCATAGTTTGTTAAAAATAATTATTATTAATAGGAAACAAGCCAAAACATTGTTACTTCTAATACCTATTTTATGGTATATTTAGGTACCTACATATTTGTGAATATTTTTTTCAGATCATCAGCTGCCTTTGATTCCCCCAATTTTAGGATCAGAAGAGTCGCTGGAAGTTCTTAATCAGTCACTGCTGCTCTTGGGATAATCTCCCATCAAAAAAGACTAATTAATCAGAAAGCAGAAAAAGTGAAGGTAGTGATCGAAAAAAAAAAAAAAAAATTTGTATAAAGTAAGACGTGTAAAATTAGAAGAAACCCCACGCCTGCTAATAGTGCCAATGAACATGATTGTGAGATAGTAAAGCAACTAAACGTAACATTTTCTGAAATCACCAAAAGAAGTAAGAAAATGCTGGTGTTATCAGTTCTGCCAATTAGTTGACCAGAGCACAAATTCAGACACATTAGTGTGTCTCAATATATGGTAAGGGCAGTAAAAAAAATGTTGAAAGAAAAAGGCATTTTTTCTACGCCCAATCCGAAACCAGAAAAAACTATTTCAAATAATAATGTTACACTAGTTAGAGAATTTTATTTGTAGTAATTAAAAAAGAACACCGCAAAGAATATGTGCAAAAAAATGCTTTTGGCCAACTTAAAAGAAGTTTATGCTTTGTTTAAAAAGGAGTACCCAGAAATAAAAATTGGCTTCACCAAATTTTAAGAACTTAAACCAAAAAACAGCATCTTTGCCGAAAAAAGTGGCATACATTCAGTGTGCGTTTGCCTCATCCATCAAAATATTAAATTGATGATGAGTGGTTCCAAAATTGATAAATTCACCATTGATGACAGTAAAAAATCGATGTTTCCAGACTACCATTCATGTTTGGCAAAAATATTGTGCAATTCGTAGATTGTTACCTAGGTAAATGTGAAACTTGACCTGGAACTGAAATTCTAAAAGAAATTTTAATGGAAAAGTTTGATGAATTTTTTACTGATAATGTTACATACAAGAAGTGGATTTCTGTGGATCGCTGTAACATGGAGACGATTATTAAACCCACTAAGATTTTCTTAAGGAATTTGTGCAAGATTTAGTTAAACTAAAAACACACTCATTTATTTCCACCATGCCGAAAGATTTTTACAATCAGACTAAAACAAATTTAATAATGGGAGAAGCACTTATCACTTGTGATTTTGTCGAAAATTAATCTTTTGTCTTAAAGAATGAGGTCCAATCATACCACTGGACTACACTTCATCCATTTGTAATATATTACAAAGATGAAAATGATGAAAAGAAGCATTTGAATTTTGTTTACATTTCAGATTGCCTAAACCATAACACAATAGCTTTTCATTTTTTTTTTAAAGGATTTAATACATGAACTTAAAAATAAAATCACGACACTTACAAAAAAAAATTATTTTTCTGATGGGTGTGCAGCTCAATATAAATTTAACACTTCATCCATTTGTAATATATTACAAAGATGAAAACGATGAAAAGAAGCATTTGAATTATGTTTACAATTCAGATTGCTTAAACCATAACACAATAGCTTTTCATTTGTTTTTAATGGATTTAATACCTGAGCTTAAACATAAAATCAAGAACCTTACAAAATTTATTTATTTTTCTGATGATTGCCCAGCTCAATATAGAAATAAAAAAAAATGTATCATGAGGAAAAATTTGGAGTAAAGGTTGAATGGCACTTTTTTGCTACGTCCCATGGCAAGAGTGCTTGCGACGGGCTCGGTGGGACAGTAAAACGGTTCGCTACCAGGGCAAAGACCTTATGAAGAATAAATCAAGACTCCAGAGCAACTCTTTAGAGTTTGCAAAAGAAAACATTCAGGGAATCATATTTAAGTTTATCATGACTGCTGATTATGAAAATCATTCAAAATATTTGGAAAAAAGGTTTGCTGATGCACAGACGATTCCAGGAACCCAAAAAATACAATCTGTCGTTCCAGTGTCAAAGTCAAAAATTGTCACAAAAGGTTTCACATTGAGCTCAGAAGAACAAACACATGAACTAATACAGTATTCTGAAATAGCAAATTTAGAGCTTATGCATATCCAATCTGGTTTTGTTACTGTTGAATGTGACAAATTATGGTGGTTGGCATGTATTACTGGAAAAAATGAGGAAACTGATGAACTCAAAATCAGTTTTTTGCATCCAAATGGGCACCAACTAGTTCATTTTCCTACCATAAGCCTAAAGCAGATCTACTGATAATAAAGAACGATACTGTATTAAGAATAGTTCAGCCTCGTACTGCTACTGGCCAGACATATACTTAACTAGGGTAGAAATGACAAAATCTTCAAACATTTTGGAAAGAAAAATTAAAACCAAAACCTATTTGTAAATATTTTTTCATAATAATATAAGTATATTTCTTGTAAAATTTAGTGAGTCTTAAGAGAAGTACAAAAATAAGGTATAAAATGTTCATAATTTTCACTTTTTAATTAGATTTTCACATGTTTTCTTATCCTTTTTATTTTTTTTTACACTGAACCCATGATTTCTCCATTTTGAAATTTGGCATATATTTTGCCAAAGCATTGATAAAAAAATATTTTTTTTACAAAAAATCAAAAATTACTTTTTAAAAAAATGTTTTCTTCAAGATTTCAAAAAACAGATGAAAATAAAATAGGTCAAGTGACTCAACGTTGGAAAGGTGTTTGAATTACCTTTACAACGAGCTATATCTTATTGATCTACGATAAGTAGTTCTCAAGATATTATAATTTTTGTGAAGTTGTGTTGGACCAAAATTGGTCAATTTTTCGGTTTTTGAAAATAAATAAAAAAAACTACTGATCAGAAAAAAAAAATATTTTGGATTTTTCATCCCACCCATATAGAGAATCAGTGTACCAAATTTTATCAAAACCTTGGATTGATTTGATATGAAACGTCCCCTACCAATTCTCGGGTACTCTGTCTGACAAGAAGAATTTTATGGAAGCAGTTATCCGGACATTTAATTTCAACAGTAAAAACTTTGATTAAGTATGCTATTTATGTTTAAAAAAGAGGTATGGCAGCCTCTTTTTATTTTGGTTGATTTGATATGAAATGACCCATATGACAGAATAAAAGTTTGTTGATCTTTCCTAAATCTCTTATATTTGGTTTCATTGCTCATATTTAAATATGAGAGAGGTGTAATACATTCTTTAAGATGTTCAAAAAATAATTTAAACTAAATTAAAATTTTGTTAAGAAACTGTATACACTTTTAAAAATACAGTTTTTTTAATTTGAATATTCAGGAAACTCCCAGCAATTGAAAAAAGAACTGGTCCACCACCGATACTAACAGTAGAGAGTGAGAAAAAAATCGCAAACTGGGCTATTAAGATAACAAAATGTGGTTTTCCAATTACCAAGGCTGAATTAATTGAAGCTGTAACAAAAATTGCAACGGATACTGGCAAAATGTATGAATTTCCCAAAGGAGCTCTTGATAGTAAGTGGTATAAGAGTTTCCTAAAGCGTTATCCTGAACTTTTGCTAAGACAAGCAAAAGGCATTAACAAATCCCAAACAGTCTGAAATCAAGAGCTGATTCATTTATGGCTTAATGATTTGAAAATCGCTTAAAAAAACAATTTTGAGACTTTTGGAGGATGCCTCAAGAGTGGCATGTGGATGAATCTATATTTACTTGGGCCAAAAGGGTGGAAGAATTCGTATATGATTTAATCTGGCAAGGAAAAAGAAAACATAACTGTTCTTATTGTATTCAATGCAGGCAGGACAATCTTGTTCTCACTTGGTAGTTTTTGTCTACATAACACCACCTCTAATTGAAAATATTCCTGATGTAAGGGATAAAGGGCGATGTGTTTTATTTTATTTAATTATTTATTACAATGCTCTACAGGCAATCCCAATTACAGAGCAGGAATAAAAGAACACATACATTATATAGACTAAACACATACATTATATAGACTAGGTGGTACAAAATATACAAAAATTTGTAAACAGCTAGTAGGTAAAATACAATACAATTTTTTTTATGTTAGGAAATGACATTTTATTTCCCTAAGTTTGCATAAGAAGATATCAATGTCACTACTCAGACTATTCACAACGCGGCTAATAGTATGAAACGGAGAATTTTTCAGAACATTTGTGCGAGGTACAGATATGTGAAATATGTTAGAATTTCTAGAGGATACTCTCGGAATGCAGATATCAATTTTTCTCAACAGTTCAGGAGAATGAATTAAACCGTTAACAATTTTGAAACCTAACACATAACAATGGTATTCACGTCTTTTAATGAGGCTTAAAAAGTGATATCTTTGAAGAAGATTTTGGTTTGGTATTCCGATTGGCGGATAAACACCGTCCTCCTTTAAACACAGTAATTTTAGAAACCGCCTTTGAACTGCTTCAATTCGATCCGTGTGAAGTTGGTAAAATGGACTCCAGACGACAGACGCATACTCAAGCTTTGATCTTATAAGAGAGTAATATAACGTTTTTAATGTGGCTACATCTTTGAAATCCCTGGTGCAGCGAGTTATAAAACCATATATACGATACGATTTTTCAATCATTTTATCTATGTGACATATAAAGGTCAATCCGGGATCAAAAATTACCACAAGATCTGTAAAAGTATCTGGTCGCTGAAGTGAGACATTGGGGTCTATTCTGTAACAATTCCTTTATATTTAACGGCCTTTAAAAATATTTTATTCTTTACTTCTGTCATTATTTAAACGGATCTTTAAAATACATTAGAGGACTATCTTAAAGAAATCTGTTTAAATAATGACAGAAGTAAATTAATGAATACGAACATATGTTTAAAGGCCGACAATATTTTTAAAGGCCGTTAAATATAAAGGAATTTTTACAGAATAGACCCCAATATCTATTAAATAATTATACTTTATTTGGTCGGTTTTTAAAGAAAAAGACATAACTTTACATTTAATTGGATTAAGTTCAAGTTTATTATTATTACACCATTCAACCACTAGATTTAAGTTCATGTGAAGTTGTTCACAGTCGCCAATACTTGTCACACGCTTGTATAATTTTAAATCATCTGCATACAGTAAAAACTGCTCTTTAATTACACTCGAAATATCATTGATGAAAATATTAAATAGTAACGGGCCCAGAATGGAACCCTGAGGAACTCCAGATGTTGCAAATTTGACAGACTTAAACCCATTAAGTTGAACAAACTGAGTACGATTTACTAGATAGCACTGAAAGAGATTTATCAAAGGGGGGGGGGACAACCCAAACCCTGTAAGTTTTCCAAGAAGAATACCGTGGTCAAGTCTGTCAAATGCCTTTGAGTAATCTGTGTAGATGACATCAGTCTGGGCGCGCTCATCAATGGATTTAGCAATGTATTGTATGACGGTAACCAGGTTGGTGACTGTTGAGCGACCTTTCATAAACCCATGTTGATTGACTGATAGCATTTTACTAGCATAATGATATAAGGTTTTCTCCAATAAAATTTCAAACATTTTGGAGAAATTGCATATTATGGATATTGGTCTATAATTGGTTATATCTCTTTTATCCCCCTTTTTGAAATCTGGACATACTTTTGAGGTCTTCCAAATATCTGGAACTGTTGATGTCTTGAGGCATATATTTATGAGGGTGGCTAACGGAGGAGCACGTTGAAAGGCACAATCCTTTAAAATAAAAGCTGGAATATGGTCTGGACCAGTTGTCTTTTTAGGTTTAATAGACTTTAGAGCTTCATATACCTCTTTTTCGGTAAAACAATTGACATTAAGGAACGGAACATTGAGTCGTGAATTTGAATTAGCAATAAACGGGCTAGAGGTAATATAGGACTGTTTGAAGAAGTCAGCAAATCCATTAAGAATATCTAATGGAGTTTTTAGTGATTTGTTGTCATAAGACATTATTTGAGGGGATTTGGATTGTGATTTCTTACTATTTATAAATACCCAAAATTTACTTGGATTACTAGATATCTCTTGTTCAGTCTTTTTAATATATGATCTGTAAGAAATTTCTATTTCTAATTTTAAAGCAGCTCTTATGCGTTTGAAGTCTTCAAAGTCTTCTAAATCATTTTCTCGTTTGTATTTTTTCCACATATTATTTTTAACGCGTAACTGATTGATTATTTCTCTATTAAACCACGCTGAATATTTGTTTTGATGCTTTCAGGAATATTTGGGACAACATTTATCAAGAATATTATATAACTTTCCATAAAAGTATGTACAAGCGTCTTCTGCATTATTAAAGGCTTCTAAAAATGTCCAGTCAATACTGGAAATTAAATTGTACATTAGTGGAAAATTGGCTTTTTTGAAATTATAACAGTTTTCAAAGGACGATTCCAGATTGTTTTTACGGTTAGTTTTTACTTCCAAGTAACAAGTGATGTCCAGAGCAAGATGGTGTTTATCTTCCACTACAAATGGATCAAGCGATTTTTCTACTAGACATTTATCATTAAAGAAGACTAGATCTAATAGCCTATTATTATCATTAAAGATAAAGTTAAACTGAGATAAATTAAAAAGTTGGGAGAAGTCATTGATTATTGAAATTTGTTTGTTACTTTTGCCGTTACTAAGATATTCCGCATATTTGCAGATATTAAAATCACCGATAACTAACAAGAAACTGTTATATAATAAATTTAAGGAACACAAAGATTCAAAAAAATGTTCAAATTCAGTATGGGGCGTTTGTGGTGGAGTATATATATTTATTAAAAACAAATGATGAGATGACATGGTTATTTTTACTAGAACTATATCAACATATAAAAATGTAGGAGAAGAATATTCATTTAAATTTACTTGTTCAGAAATAATATCATCACGTACTCAAATTACTACACCGCCACCTCTAGTCAAAGAGTTTTGCAAAAAATTCCAATCCACCCTGTATATACAAAAATTAGTTGGAAATAATTCTGAATTATTAACTGATGAGTCAAGCCAAGTTTCAGTTATCACAAAAACGCTACCATCGCTTTGAGCTATTGAATTAAATATCAGATTAGCTTTTGTTTTTAATCCTCTGGTATTCTGATAAAATATAGATAAACTTTTTGAGCTTATTTTAGTATCTGATTTTACCTGTGGAACTTATCTTTAACTTTTTTAAACATCTCGGAATATGCTGTACATTTTTCTTTTTCCCAAACCGCATGATTGATGTCAACATTCTTGTTGGTTAGTTTCGCACAATTGGAGCATTTTTTGACGCTAGACTTACAGTCCTTCAATTCATGTGCTTCTCCACATAGAGGACAGGAAACAGCCTTATTGCAATTACGCGAGGAGTGAGAAAATTCATTGCATTTATAACAGCGGAATAGTTCAACAGCATCATATACTACGCAACTATCATAACTGACAAATAGGTTTCCTGAATTCAATGCACGCTCATATACCGCCTTAGTAACTTGTATGACTGACTGCCAAATGTTAGGTTGCTTTTTTGTTGGATATATTTTTAATATTTTTAAATATGAGTCGCCCGAGAATATCCTAGAATTACCATTTAGAATGTGATTGCGCAGATCAGACTCTGAAAAATTCCCTGTCATACCCACTACTCGTAACCTAGGAAAAAATCCAGATACCTCTTCTACATCATAGGAGTCCGCCAGTTTATCACACATCATTCGTTTCAGCTTCTCATTGTCAGAACTATTCTGACATCCAATTAGTAGTCCTCCATCTTTAACTGATTTTACTTTAGAAAGCTGAAGATTCTCTGAAGTTGGATTAAAATTACGCAATATGTCAGATTTGGTTTGAGTAACTGACTGTTTGTTGTCTTTTGGCCGAATAATTAAAGCAGGTTGCGACTTATCTTTTAATACTTCAGCATATTTGAGAGGTTGTTGGAATGACGACGAGGAAGAGACATTTGAAATATCAGACTTTATGGATAAAACTTCATCCTTTAGTAATCTGACTGCACCACTAATTTTTTCTTCCACTAAATCCTGTAATCCTCGAGGATCGAGAACCATACAGAATTTCACGCACTTTGGGCATTTCCACGATAGCCCCGGTATAGTTTGTAGAAGTTCGATTAGGTTTTCTGTTTTTGTAATACAGATAACGTGGTATTCGTTTTTACATCCTTCACATGAAACAGCCGGTCTTGTTCTGCTAACAGCCGATAAACACGAGGTACAATTCACCATTATGAAAAAATCATAATTTAATCACTGAAGAATTTTCAACAAAAATCACAAATATCGGCTGCACCTTCAACAATCAAATTGCAAAAATTTCACAAATTTTAAGTTACGGGTGACACGCGAAAAACGCATAAAACGGGACCTGAAGTTCACCGTGCCACTGTATATTAATTAATTAATTTATGAATATACCTATATCAAATACGTTCAACTCCTGGCTCGCAGAAAATTATATATAGACTGACACAAAGGACTGTAAGTTTTGCTTGCAAACAGAACAATATCAAATTATATGCTTCATCACCTGTAGACGCCAGTGTTTTTAGGCCTATGAAACAACAATAACTGAAAAATAGTAGCTGGCATGGACACCCGGCGACATGAATATTAAACACATTGTAACTAAAATAAATTTTTGGACATTTACCATTAAAGTTTTGTTTTTAATAATATTGTTTTATTAAATAAATTTAATTCAATTAACAACCCAAAAAAACTAATATTCCGAAAATAATCATAAAGCCAAAACAACAACAACCACCCATCCAAACCAAAAAAGATATAGATGCTAAGATTAATCCAGCTAAACTTAAGATTGGCATTACCAACATGAAAACAACACAACATGGTACTACAGTAATCAATTGTCAAAATCAAAATGAACTGGACATCCTAAGACAAGCATTAGAGGATAACTTAAATGACGACTATGACATCGAAATAAGCAAATTAAAAAATCCAAAAATAAAAATTGTTAATGTTATCCAAGAATATACAGAAACGGAAATTGAAAACTACTTGAGAGATCAAAACCACATAATTGATGAAATCAAAGTGACATTTATAAAAAGAAATACAAATAACTCCCAAACAGTTTTCTGTGAGTGCTCACCAACAGCATTCCACAAAATAATAAATATGAAGAAAGTATGTCTAGGATGGGAAAGATACATGGTTTATAAATATACCAAAATGTTTCAACTGCCAAGAATACTACCATAAAAAAATTAACTGTCAAAATAAAATAGTGTGTCCCATATGTTCTGAAGAACATGAAGAAAATATGTGCAAGAAATTAAAAAATTTTTGTAAAAATTGTGAACAGACAAATAGAAAATATAATACACAACACGCCACTGACCATGAAAACAACAACCGTGAATGTCCAACTTTGAAGTATCACCAGCAAATTTTAAGAAATAAAATAAATTATTCCGGCTCTCAATGTTAATTGTAAGTGAAAACGATTTATTAGACTCTATAAAAATCGATACTAATAATGAAATTATTGATGCTCCAAATATAACAAGTAAAATTAATTTAAATGAAAAACTCCTTAATGTCATGCATCTCAACATCAGAAGTATTAAAAAGAATTTTGATGAGTTGATCTTATTCCTAGAAAGTTATGATATAAAATTTTGTGACGTAATTATATTATCCGAATGTTTTCAATTAGAATCTACCTCACAGTTTAATCTACAGGGTTACAACATACACTACAACAACAGTAATATTAATAGAAATGATGGTGTCATAGTTTTAGTCAAATCAAAATTAAATGCAGAAATAAACACAATAAAGCTCGAACTTTCAGGCATTTGTATTACTAAAATAAACATAACAGCAAATCATACAACTATTGGCATTAGTGCTTTATATAGGTCTCCTCAAACTTCGGCAGATACATTTATTCGAGACATAGAAAATTACATCCCCACTCACCTAAACAAAAGTATTGAAATGTTTATAGGAGACATTAATATCGATCTCCTGGACGGAAAAAATCATATCACAAATAACTACGAAGCAACTCTTCACTCAAATGGCTTCTTGTCTTATATAAATACAATCACAGGGGCTCAGAGTAAAACCTGTTTGGATCACATATTTTTAAGAAACAATATTAAAACCGAAAAATTAAAATTCAACTCATATGTGATAAACTACGATTTAACCGATCATGATCCGGTTATGATAAATATTTCAAAACCTCTTTCAATAAATAATACAAAATCTCTAACTACCTATACAACTATAACTAAAATTGATACTGACAAACTAATTTCTAAATTTGAAGCTTTAACATGGGAAAGTGTTCTCAATGAAAATAACCCTGAAATAGCAACTCAAAAGTTCTATGACAAATATCTCAATAGTATTGAATCATGTAAAATTGTAAAAAAAAATAAACAAAAAAATCATAAAAAGATAAAACCTTGGATAACAAATGGCTTAATCAATTCCATCAAAAACAGATAAACTAAAAAAGCAATTACAAAAAAAGCACTCCATTAATAAAGAAAATGAATATAAAATTTTTAGAAACAATTTAAATAAATTAATATTGAAAACAAAAAATGATTACTATAAAAATGAAATAAATAAACACAAGAATAACTTAAAAAAAAAACCTACCAGATAATTTCAGAAGTTACAAATGACAGCTGTAAAAAAAGTCAAAACCACTTGGTAATTGTTGATGATGGGAATAAAGATTTCAATACTGACAAAGAAATGGCGAACTATTGTAATAAATATTTTACCTCTATTGGTACAAAAATGTATGAAACCATTCGTGATTGTAAAATAAATTACCCTGTACAAACGATGATAACTAAGTCAATATTTTTAAAACCTATTTGTGACAATGATACAATTAGATATATAAATAGCCTAAAGAACAACATTACTCCTGGATTTGATTGTGTATCAGTAAAACACTTAAAACTATTACATCCGTTCACTGTAACTCCCTTAAAACATAATTAATACAATATTCTGTACTGGGATTGTACCGAAACATTTAAAAAAATCCATTATAACCCCGATCTATAAAACCGGTAACCCAAACTTAATAGGCAATTACAGGCCAATCAGTTAAATTAGTAATATCGCAAAAATATTTGAGAAATGTTTGAAAGAGAGACTCATTGAATACTTAACAATTAACAATCTGCTTCCTCAGCATCAATATGGTTTTACAGAGGGTCTTAATTCGAGTGATGCTATGCATGCACTAATATCTCATGTAGCTGAAGAAATGAACAACAATAAAAAATGTATCGCCACCTTTTTGGATTTAGCAAAGGCTTTTGACACATTGCCACACCAAAAACTTCTCAATGTACTTGAAAAGAATGGCATAAGAGGCACTGCATGGAAAGTCTTTGAAAGCTATCTGACTCAGAGGGAACAACAAGTTAAAATAAGAGATAGTCTTAGTAATCCTGAATATGTACAAATTGGTATACCTCAAGGTACTGTCTTAGGGCCAATATTATTCAACTTATACATCAAAGGCTTGACTGAGATTGACATTCAAGGTAAAGTAATTTCTTATGCAGACTATACTGTGCTCTTCTTCAGTAGTAAAGAATGGGAATCTACAAAAATGCAAGCCATACAAGGAATTGAACATGTAAAAAACTGGTTAGACGTTTTTAAATTATCCTTAAATATCAAAAAAAAAAAACGAACTATACAGGATTCTCTAAAACATTAGCTGATCGCCCTCATTTTAAAGAAATAGTTACCAGTAATTTGGACTCTAAAATACAAGAAACAGAAACTTCTAAATACTTGGGTATAATTATAGACCAACATCTAAAATGGGACTCTCATATAGCAAATATATCAAAAAAGCTTAGATTTATAATCTATAAATTTTATCTTTTAAAACAATTTAACAAAATCTCTTAATAAGCCTATATTTTAGATTGGTAGAATCTATTCTACGTTATGGTATACTAGTATGGGGAGGCCTATATGAAATAACCCTTAGACCACTAAATGTCATACAAAATAAAATACTGAAAATTATCTTCAACAAACAGCGATTATATCCTACTATTCTACTATATATTGAAACAATATCTAATGTTAGAAGTTTATACATGAACACAATATGCTGTTGCATACAAAAACATGAGGTACTAAAAAAACCTCTGGGTCATCAACACAAAACCAGAACTTTTAGTAACTTATATCTATGCCTAATAGTGAATCTTTCAAAAATTGTATAAATTACTTAGGACCAAAGTGTTACAATGCTTTACCTCCTGAGATCAAATTAATTAACAAACAACATTTATTTAAGAAAGCGTGCAAATCCTTCATCTACCAAAACTACTCAAAATTGTATAGATTCTTCTTAGAATAACACACATCTCAGTGTAATATGTTGGAACCCTGTAGATTACAAGATTATAACATTATTACATATTATATAATATAAAATTGCTGCCTTATTACATTTAACATTTATATTTTAGTTTTTTAATCTTTATGTATTAGTTTTTTAATCTTTATGTATTAGTTTTTAGTCTGTCTAGCACATCCAGGTGCCCACACCTAGGTGCTAACTTATTTACCTATGATTAATTTATAATTTGTTTATTGTTGTAATTAATCATGTTATTACTGTAATTAATCCTGTCATAAATTTTTTAAAATGCCTCAGATTTTACTCCCAATAAATTTCCAGCTAATACCTACCTGATTATGGTTAAGAAATACGACTTTTTAGGTCACCTATCTGAAAAATAGTTCACTAGTGTCTGGAAATTTGTCCAGAGTATCCGAAAACTGACAGAAGGTGATTTTCCCAACTTTTCCTTAATAACTTAATTTTAAAAAATATTCACATAACATATTTTACTGTTTCCCTTTATATTATCAATATTACAGTGATTAATTATGACCCTAGGCAAGAAATATACCCAGAAAAACTGACTCAATTATGTACGTTTTCCTGCTAAGATTTACTTAAGGGTCCGACAACCAGCTCAATCACTCTAATTGTTATATTTCAGAGTTATAAATTCAAAATATAATTTAATTTCTTACATAAACACTCTATATGGATGTTTAAATTAAGCCTAAAATCCAACTCAAAACCAATAAGTTTAGTGACAGGGGTACTAAAAGTACCTAAGTATTACTTATAAATTTTACAGATGAAGTGTTGTATATCATGTTATAGATATTCATTAATAGGTACATACCACTATCAATGACAAGTGCTGTAGCTCGGCCATTGGCAAATGCAGCCAATGCAGCATTTTTAACCAAGAAAAAAGCAGGAACTTTATATTTTTCAAACATTATTTCTGTCAGTTTTTCCCTTTTTTGTCTTTGATTCCAAGGCGATTCCGAGAAAAGGACTGGATGGAATTGAGATTCTGATTGAATAATCTAAAAATCAGATATGGTGTTTTACAGATTTCCAAGATGAAAATTATATTTATAGTTTTTACCTTACTATATGAATAGTCCATAACTTTTTCAAACAAGTCCCAGTCTTCGATCATGCCATCTTTCATGTAACTCTGCAGTTCCATGTTTGGTCTAGGGGCATGGAGATATGTTGTATCAATATAATACTTGTTTGCTAAAATTTAAGAAACAAATCTAGAAACCATAGTCTTTCTATTGCAGATAATTAAAATTTTCACAATTTAGTGCTTCATTCATAAAGCTGTGCATAAAAGCTTTTATACTAGAGGAAAAAACTATACACAATATTTCATTCATATTCCTAACAAAATCGAAAAATAATAAGCTTATACCTAGTCACTTCTTATAAAATAAAATTAAATTACGTACAAGCAGTGTTGGAGGAAACATTGCTATCGTCAGGTTTAACTTCAGGTTCTAGTTTCACGTCTTCAGGTGCTACGCCTACGATAGCTGGAATTTCGGCTTTTGGGGTGTCTTCTTGAGCGTATCCTACTCTTAAAGAATGGTGTCCTGGGTCGAATACTAAGGCACCAATTTCATCTCCACCGTATAACATTCCACCAGACATTTTTAATTAAATAAAGTTTCCACAATCACCAACCAGAATTGTTTATATTTTGTTAAAAGCCGAAATGTGAACTGTCGAACCCAAGCAAATAGAGGTTAGTTTGGATTTCTTCTTTTTAATGTTTTGAATTATACTTGTGGACTATTTCTTTTAGGGAATTTGGTTCTCAATTTAATGACGGTGCAGCTTTGCCAATTCTACTGATTTTTCAGTATATCTACCAATTTAGAAAGTATTCTACCGGCACGTTACGTTCCAAGACTAGGGCTGGGCGATTATCAATATAAATAATCGATTATCGATTATTTAAAATAATCGATTATTTTCGATTAATCGATTAATCCAAAATAATCGATGGTAAAGTTGTAGGAAAGGTATGTACTTAACGCGCATCCTGGCCGCGCATATGTAAACATCGTTATATTTATCGCGTATTTGTTTATATTTATTGATTTATTTATTTATTTGTTATTTTACTTAGATATTATTTATTAATAATATAAAAGTAGCAATCTGATAATGTTTGTACAGTTATACTGTGTAAAAAAAACAATTATTTTATATGCGCGGCTAGGATGCGCGTCAGTACATACCTTTCCTGCAACTTTACCTAATCGATTAATAGGAAATAATCGATTAATCGAAAATAATCGATTAATCGAAAATAATCGATTACTTGAAAATAATCGATTAATCGAAAATAATCTATTAATCAAAAATAATCGATTAATCGAATTAATCGAAAATAATCGATTAATCGAAAATAATCGAGTAATCGAAAATTATCGATTGGTCGAAAATAATCAATTAATGGAAAATAATCGATTAATCGAAAATAATCGATTGATCGAAAATAATCGATTGATCGAAAATAATCGATTAATAAATAATCGATTAATCGGAAATAATCGTAATCGAAAATAATCGATTAATCGAATATAAAATATATATATAATTGATTATTTTGCCAACCCCTATTGAAGACCTCAAAAAAAATTGGTGTACGGAATGGGTTGCTCGTCGGAAATCAGCTAAACTATTTAAAAAAACATCAACAAATGCCCCCTTTGATATACAGCCTCATATACGGAGATATATTTTTTTACTTCAAATATTAATTTAATTATGTATGCACTCATTTTTTTTGGATTTCGATTTAACATTTAAAATTTTATAATACTTTTGTCATAACAAGCTTTTAACAAGAATTGTATCCCACGTTATCTGGTAAAATAAGAAATTTACTGAAAAAGGCCGTTCTTAGTGATTTTTATGACAACTTTTAAGTATCAGTTATGTCACAATAAGTGAGTTGACATTGTTCTAGGGTTAATACTTAAGTTATTAATGTTACTTTTAACCAACTGATGACGATGACATCAATTTTTCTATTGCGTTCATAAGCATCTCATTAGGGGGAGGGCAACGGACTTTTTCCATAATTTTTTTTGTGTCTGTCACTTTTTGGCATTAAAATAGGAAACTAAGTTTTACTCAAGAACAAGAGTTCGATGTAATCATTGGGCGATTATCAAAATAAATAATCGATTATTTAAAATAATTTATTCGGAAATAATCGATTAATCGAAAATAATCGATTAATCGAAAATAATCGATTATCGAAAATAATCGATTATCGAAAATAATCGATTAATCGAAAATAATCGATTATCGAAAATAATCGATTATCGAAAATAATCGATAAATCGAAAATAATAGAATAATCGAAAATAATCGATTAATCGAAAATATTCGATTAATCGAAAATAATCGATTAATCGGAAATAATCGTAATAAAAAATAATCGATTAATCGAAAATAATCGATTAATCGAAAATAATCGATTAATCGAAAATAATCGAATAATCGAAAATAATCGATTAATCGAAAATAATCGATTGATCGAAAATAATCGATTAATCGAAAATAATCGATTATCGATTTAAAAAATATACAATGATCGACTATTCGATTATTAATCGATTAATCGATTATTTTGCCCACCCCTATCCAAGACCGGCACTGATTTCCGATCTCATCTACCGAATTTTAGGGCTCTTTTCTTAGACCATAGAAAAACCAGTAAACTAAGTAAAAGTAGAGATGACTCGTAATGCCGTAAGAAATCGTGTTCCATTCTGACACCAATGCCAGAGATAAGGGCACATACTTTGAAATCTATAGGGTGCAAGAAAGACGTCCGACACGCCTAACATAGGGCGCGGCCATTTTGATGCCTTTACTACTAGGTTAGGCAACACATATTTTTCCAAAATGTTAAACTGGTAGCCTACATCTTGATATTTTGAGATTTTAAATGAAGGCAACAAATGTAGAAGAAACGTTTATTTTAAATAATATACAAGAAACTTCTTTGAAGTAAAGTTTATAATGGGGCATGTTCAAAAATTTTGAAATTTTTTTTATGAATAATAGAGTTGAAAATAAAATTACATTTTTTTTATTTTTTTTTTTATTCATTTGCCGGAGTTATGAATTTTTTTAAAATTTATGACGTCACCGGGAATAGACCAATAGGAGCTAGCGCACAACGTTGCCGGCTAGAAGGTTTACGAGAAGTGATGTACGTTCGTTTGTGTACTCCTTCTTACTTTTAGACTTCTAAAACATCGTTAAACAAATATCTTTTAAATATATAATATCAAATGTTTTTTTAAAGTATTATTTCTGTTTAAACTTTTACCATATTTAAGGTTTCATTGTTTTAAAAGTCACTTAATAATTCAGAAAATGGCAGCACTGTGTATGGCATCTGTCATAGAGATGGGTAAACCCATGGTGTAAGGATACAGGTGAAGCGGTGCGCAGGTTTTATGACGTCAACATCGGTATTGCCACGGCCGCCTATACACTGCCATGCCATTCCATGGCTTTGTTTACATTTTGTAATGATTGTCAAGAAGTTTAACTTTTATTTCCTAGTTCTATAATCATTATAAAACTGAAAATATATTTAGAAGAAAATAACAACTGCGTCAAATAACATCAAGTTATGCTCAATAATACTTACAAGAAAAGTCACTATAGGCAGATAGACGCTTGTACAAAAGTAATGCCAAATAAAAAAAATATTTTGTGCTTTTATACAAAAAAAGTAGGTAATTTATTTCGAATTTAGCCATGGTGTAAGGAATTTAGCCTAATATAGTTTCTCTCTGGCGTAAAAAAGATAGTGTTCATCAGAAACTGAATTTTTCCATCACAAAACTTGGAAGAGGATGTTACATCTAGGATTTAAATCTTCATACCTAGCATTGCTATCTGATAGATTGAGATCAAGATGATAGCCAAAACGTACCTAAACTTACAGAGACATTACCATTAAAAAGTTTTAGTGGCTCAGCAGGGATAAAAATTGGAACTAATAAAAGGCATACACAAATAACTAATTTAAATGTGAAACTGAAATATGTAGTGTCCCCTGTATAGTGGAAAAATGTTTAACCTCTTGCCAATTAATTAATAATAGGAAGTGCTGACTCATTAAATATGTTTAAAAAGCAAGAAACTCTTGCTCAAAAAGGTATACTACAAAGTGGATAAATTTTTCTGATTCCTTGAATTAAGTAGTTCATTTTAATTTATGTGTATACTCCTGTATATATATTTCTCGATTGTCATATTTGTACTTAGGTTGTGCATTTTTGTTTTTATATTATATTTTGTCTTGATATTAGAATTTAAAAAATTTTAAAATAAAAAATTTCATTTATGAATAAGTATTTTGTTTGTTTTTTTTCCTTTGAATTTTAACTTATGTTATCTATCTTTGTTAATAAGAATGTAATTAATTCTTCAACAATAAATAATTTTGAATCGATTCAAGTAAACTTGTGTATAATGTTAACGAATGCTGAACAATAAAATTAAGGTGAAATGAATTTTATTATGATCAGTATATTTTTTTAGTCGCCAATTTTCTTGAATAATCAGTTTGGAAGTATGTGGTCACTTTTATAGATTATAAATGTAATAATTTAATTTTAAATTAGTCATCAAACATGGATATCAATAACTTGTATGCACAGATCAATTACTTTCTTGTATGGTTGGGTGCTGGTAAACCCCTTTATGTATTTAATAAATAGAAACACTTGGCAAAACATACTTTATTTTAATAAAAAGCACAGAGGTGTTATTTTAAATTGATTTATTTATGTTTAAAAATGGTTTATACATAATGTTTACTTCTTTATCTTGCTTAACACTTTATAATGTATATGTATTGTTCTAAATTTAAACATTTAGGCCAGTCTCTTAAGGTAGTAAACCCAGGTAAAGGATAATGAACAGTTCTTAAAATCTATAAGCCTTAGGACGAATGCTTCTTAGGGAGATTGTGGATGCTATGTCATCCGAACTTCAACGAATTCTTTTTTTATTTTCATTGTATAAAACATTTATTTGACCCGGAGTGAAACATTTACTTTACTTTCCTGAATTTCCACTTGAGAATTATTTTTCAACTGGCTAATTTCTTCTTTCAATGAAAGTATTTCTATATTTGATTTGTTGCATTTTTCAGTAATTTTGTTTAGTTCTTCACGAAGACTCTTAATAGTTTTCTCTAAAATAATAATTTAATTTTTAATATTGAAATAAAAGCAATTATCACTTCAAAGTTTAATATTTAATAAAAAAATTGTTTTGAAATGATTGTAATGTTAATTATTATATGCTAAGTTGTGTAATTTTCTTTTCAAATCCACATTTTTTGTTAATAAGGTAAATTTGTACATACGTTTCTAGTTCTGATGATACCAATATATTTTGAGTGTCTGTTTCCAAACTTTGATTCTCCTTGTCCTGGTCTGCAGTTGACAATTGTCTGGAATGCCCCGAAATATTAACAAAGCTCTCAATAAATGTTTGTCGATATCTTTTTGCCTGCCTTCTTAATCTATCTTCACTTTCTGCAGACAATTGTCTTTTTTTCAATGGGAGATTTTCAGTAGGAACTGCTGTTTGTTTTAAGTTTCTACCAGTCTTAGTGGAGTAGTTTAATAGCCTCTGTTGTAAGGGTATTTCAAAACTATCCTTCGAAAAATGTATGGAACAAATACAAGCTTAAAAAAGAAACAAGACATAAAATTAATCATATTCAAGTTAGGTTTGCAAAAATCATACCATTTTTCAAATTAATTGTATCTTTTCACCCTCAACCGTTGACCCAGGCTTTGGCTATATCTGTTTTCGGAAATCCAAAATACTTAATATTTGTTCTCTTTGTTTTTCTTAAATAGTTCTTGCTGCCAAACACTGCACAACCTGGCATTTTGTTAGTAACTACACACCCTAAAATATAGTAGATTTTAATGTATCAATAATATAATAATAATAATAATGATATATTAAAATAACAATAATGAATATAAACTATTTCTTTTATCTTTAAAATACAACAAAAATGTTACATAACCTAACTTTATATCAAACACTACCAACTTAATTAGAAATTAATTTAATAATACGTACCAATAATTTCTAAACAGGCCTATTGATATATAGAAATGATATTAAATATTAAGATAAATATATCTATAAACTTCTAAACACTACCAGGAAAATATTAGAATAACTTTAAAAGTCGCTTTTTAACATTGGAGACATAGGCAAAACAAAAATATGCTCCGCAGGTGACGTCATGCGCAAGAATGACCAAATTTCGTACCGCTTACCGCTTCACCTGTATTCTTCCACCATGGGTAAACCAAGCTATTTTTAAGAAGCAGTGACAACGGGGGTTTATATCATATGCACAATACGTAAACACGTTTCTGCGCATACTCCTCCGCGCTTGGGTGCTCTGAAGTCCGTTTTACAATAGCAAAATTGTATGAAAATTAAATTAACATTGAATAATTTAATAAGATCTCGCTTAGTAACACACAAAAAGTATTGTTTCAAAAATTTTAATACATATTTTACAATAAATTAAAAAAACATGCCTTCACTTAATTATTTGTACACTGTAACCTGGCTTTCTGTCCGCTGCATGACTGCTGGTTGCCCGCTAAGGCGGGCCCCGCGCGCCTTTACTGTCAAAAATCAAAAAATATGGTTATGGTTGTCGACGAAAACATGTGAGTGAGAGTATTTTTATTTATTTTAGTTTTAAGTTTTAGATATAAGTTATTTAGGATTATTTAAAATTAAGTAAAGGTATTTTGATGCTTTAACATGTCTTCACCAGGCAGAATTCATTATAAATGCATAATTTCCAATTGTAATAGTATATTTTATAGGCCCATTTCAAACGTAAATTTTAAGAACAAACATTTTTTTAAATTTCCTTCTGATATTAATCAAAGAAAGGAATGGTGCCGCATTTTAAACATTCCACTCATTCCACTTACAACCAATCATTATAAATTATGTGAAAATCATTTTGATACAAAATCATTTACAAACACAAATCGTTCAAGACTGCTAAAATTTGCTTTGCCTTTAGCACCCTCAAAACCAGATACACCAAAGATAGAAGTACTTAGTAATATTGTCATCACACCTCCAAACAGATTACCTGTAAAGAGAAAGTTAAATTTTAATAATATAGATCAAAATTTCAATGATAGTCATTCATCAAATGACTTTGAATTATTACCTAAGAAACAACGTTTAGATAATGGATTTTTAAGTAAAATTAATGAAACTCGAGTTAATAGTTTATCTCCTAGAAAGAAAAAACTTTATTTTTTTTAATAGAAAACAGAAAAGTCAAATTTGCAAATTAAGAAAGGCCCTAATTAATTCAAAAAGTAACATTAAAAATGCAGTCAAAATTTCAGAATCAAAGATATTTCAACAATTTAATTCGAAGCTCGATCCAGCAGGCATGAGATTTTTAAACAGCACTACATCTAATTCAAAAAAGATGAAACCTTCTTGGACAACATCAGATAAAGTCTTGTCATTAGCTTTATACAAGAAGGGCCCACGAGCTTATAATTTTTTAAAACGTTTCATCTCATTACCTAGTAAATCCACTTTACAGTCACTTTTGAGATCAGTTCCATTTGAAACGGGCATTAATAAATCAATTTTTAACAGGCTTAAAGAAAGGGTTGCTAAAATGAAGCAAATTGATAGAAACTGTGTCTTATTATTTGATGAAATAGCTCTTACAGAACAACTGACTTTGGATATAGCTAGTGATAAAGTTGTAGGGTTCGTAGACCTTGGTAACAATTTAGGAAGAAAATTACAAACAGCTGACCACGCATTGGCATTTGTAATAAATGGCTTACGAAAGGCTTGGAAGCAGCCAGTGGCTTATTATTTCACGAAAGATCAGGTTAAAACTAACGATTTGAAAATCATTATTGTAGAAGTAATTTTAGAGTTACAAAAAGTAGGATTAAATGTAATGGCAACTGTTTGCGATCTGGGGAATACGAATCGTACTGCACTGAAACAATTACGAGCAGAAAATAATATTAAAAAACCTGGTCCTTATTTTTTTGTCAATGGAAAAAGGATAATTACCTTGTACGATCCTCCCCATCTTTTGAAATGTACCAGAAATACCTTGTTTAATTATGATATTTATTTTGATAATAATTCTAAATGTGCTAAATTTAATTATATTAAGCAAGCTTTTTATCTTGATAAATCTAAAAAATTTCAAGCATTACATAAAGTTAGAGAATCTTTTTTGGATATTAATAGAAATAGTAAGTTAAAAATGAAGGTTTCAGCTGCAGCAAAAGTAATGAGCCACACCATGGCTGCTGCCATTGAAAGTCTAATAGTACCTAATAAATTACCATCTGAAGCTATCTATACTGCTGAATTCATTGAGGACATTGATAAGCTCTTTGACAGCCTTAATGGTAATAACCCAAGTGTCGTTGGTGGTAAATCTCTTAGGCAGTGTGCTTCAAGAAGATCTAAACATCTAGAATTTTGGAATTCTATATTGCCAAAAATAGAATCTTGGCAGTTTCTACCAAAAAATGGTAAACCTATGAAGAAGGTAATGCCTTTTAAGGCCGGTTGGTTAATTACTATTAGGGGTGTCAAACTACTTATGAATGAATGTTGGAAAAAGGGATTCAAATTCATTAGAACGCGTGCTTTAAACCAAGATCCGGTTGAAAATATGTTTGGCGCAATTCGGCAGTATGGTGCTGCCAATACTTCTCCAAATTGTTACCAATTTATAACAGCTTTTAAAACATCCATTTTAAATAGTTTAATTTCAGGAAGAAATTATAATTCCAATTGTGAAGCCGATGAAACCAGCATATTAGATAATTTAAATTCATTTTTAGGCGTTTCTACAGAACCGAAAGAATTAATTTGTAATATCAGTAATGAGTTAGACAATATAGATTTAAACTTTTTTGAAACAAAATTATTAAATGATACAGAATTTGAGAGTCAGGCCACTAGTTATGTTGCAGGGTTTGTTGTTAAAAAACTTAATAGTTTTGACTGCAAAGAGTGTAAAGCTAATTTACAAACAGACATGTTAGAAGACCATCATACTTTTACTTATTTTAAAGAAAATGATGATAAAAGACGTTTGATTTATGTACACAGAAATGTTATTGAATTCCTTTCAAAAATTCATGAAATTGTTTATACAATTTTACCACTTTTGGGTCATATTGACAACATAATTCAGAAAATTAAACTTTTTTTGCCAGACCATGTTGATTTTGAATGGTTTACATGTAAAGAACATAAAACAGACGTCTTTTCTCATTTAGTCAAAACTTGTCTACCATTAATAATAAGAAAGTATTATAATGATAGTATGAGGGATGCGGCAATGTCTAAAAGACAAAAAAGACAAACAAAATGATTTGAAGTTACTGCGTTTAATTTTTTTTCTGTTTCAGTTTATATGGATGGTTGCTTTTGTTTTATTTCCCAAGATTGAAGAAGAATTTTTTGTTTTGTTTTTTGTTTATTTTGAAAATTTATTAGGCATTAGTTTTCATATCAAGTAAATTAATTATTTATTGTGCAATTTCTGATTTTCATTTTTTTAACCAAAGATAGTTAATGTACCTGAATAGTAATGTAATGTTTGTGATATTAGAGTAACTTTCTTAAACATAATAGATATAGATATATTTGATGATAATTTATAATAAGAATTTGTTTTTAAGGCATTAGTTAAACTTTAGAGATTAACATTTTTGTGATATTAGGATTATTTTTAATAGAAACTAGTAAATATTTGTAAAAATAGATTATACTTTGTATGGAAATAAACTAATATATATGCAAATAATGATGGTGGGTGGGGTTTTCCGGGTTTTCCTCATCTGTAAGTCAAATGGCACCATCATCTGTAAGTCGTCCCGGAGCGCCATTACAAATAATAATAATAGTCTTTCTTGCCTCGCACAAGCTCTGCTTGGGATTTCACTCGTAGGGGGGTGAAGTGTAGGAACATCTGTTATTATTTTTGTATTGCTATTTGATATGTTTTTTTTTTATTTTTCTTGGGATTTTTAGTTAATATAATTATATAAAACTTTGTATGGTATTTATTTTATCCCTCATAATTATTTGTCATAGATTTTTACATTTTTATTGGTATTTCATAATTGTTACAAACAGCTAATAAAAAAGCAAAATTTTGATTATAATTAAGAGGAAAATTTACTTCAGCAATTATCTTTTCTAACCAATATGAAATAGAACCCCATGCATATTTTTATAGTTAATTTTTAGTGAATGAAAAATGTGTATCTTTAGGTAAAAATTAAATATCTGTTCCTCTTTAGCCACTATTCCGAAATTTGATGGACAAAATTTTGCGATTTTTTGCCATGAAAAGTTGATCAAAATTTGAAAAAGTGGCTTCAGAGGAACATATTTAACGTTTACCTGCAAGTTTATGTTTTTTCTCACTAAAAAATTAACTAAAATTTTGGATGGCTATATTTCATATTAGATAGAAAATAATTGCTAAAGTAAATTCTCCTCTTAATAGAAGTAAAGAAGCCCGCCAATTTTCAAATGAAATATAATACGGGTAACTGCATTACCGACAGAGTAAGAGTTGATGGTAATACTGCTGGTAACTACATTACCGACAGAGTAAGATTAGTTCTACTCCTCCACCCCACAGGTCGCTGCAAGCAAACATGTTGCCAAATTTCTACAAAGAAACGGCAACTCTTAATAATCTTTCCTCCATGGTGACAACCATAGAAAAACTAAAAAGGGTGTAACAAAAAGATTGGTAATTAGAGATGGGTTAACCAAGCTATTTTTAAGAAGCAGTGACAACCGCTTCTGCTACAACAAAAAAGCAGTGACAAAATACTGCTATTTTTTGGAGCAGCTTTTAGATAATTTCACGATACGTTTTTTATGACTATCTGTGTTTGGTAAAATTGTTCTATCTATCAATTAATGATTATGGAGTTAAAAATTTCGTATAAAACACATTCAATTATTTTCTTGCCTTGAAGATTGATTAGAACTTATCAAATAGACTTTACAGCCAGGGAATCTGTCATCATAGTGTCTCCATCAAGAATTTATTTGGAATTTGATTGTTTAATTTTGTACTTTTTATAAATATTATGACTACGAAAAAGTGTTTTGTTCCAGAATGTGATAATGATTCACATTCATCTTCAAAAATATTTATTAGTGTTCCTAGAAATTTGGAAAGAAGAAAATCAACCTTCTACTAGCGATGTTTCTCGTGAACTTTTTAATAAAAATACACCGGATTATCAAGATGTAGCAGCAATTTCTGCTAATTGTCCCCTTCAGGAAATTGAAAATAAGGATACTATAAATTCTTAGGTGTATAACCTAAAAACCCTTCTGGAAGAAAATGCAGAATCTCCTGAAAGTTTTGAAGATACCGAATTTATTCATCATTTTGTGGAAGAACTAGTGATAAAGAAATAATGGAAAAATGTGGGTATTTAAACAAACTGGTTCCTGGATCCCATATAATGGCAGATAGGGGTTTCAGAATAATCAGCTACTTGAAAACATGGGATACACTTTAGTAAAGCCACACCTAGTGTATCACAGAATGAAAAAACTTCTCAAGAAGATGTACAATTAAGTAAAAGAATAGCATCTCTAAGAATACATGTGGAAAGAGTTATAAGAAGGGTTAGTTAATTTAACATGTTAAAACCACATTCGTGTGTGAATTTTAAGCAAGTACATTTACTTAGTAATATCTGCATAATTGCTTGTTAACTTACAAGAACCTATTTTGTAAGAGTAAATATTAATTTAATAAACTTTTTTGTTTTTTAATTTAATTTACCTAATTATCACATTTCAGGGATTATAATGAGTTTTTAAACAGCCAATGTAATTTTTGATAAAAATTTAACTTTTCGAACAAATTGAAGAGGAATGAGTACCTGTATATGCATAGATTTGTTTGGGACTGAAACTACCAAAACAAAGGCACCTATTTACAGCAGTTTAAAATGAAACATTTTAACAAAAACGCCCCTATGTCACAGTGATAAATATTAAAAACCAAGTTCAGTTGAATGTGGTAGCAAAGTCTATATATTCCAATAAATCGGGTAACTACATGTGGTATCACTGGTGATAAATTTAAAAATATCACAGTTCTTGCCACCTTTTTCAAAAAACCAGAAAGTGTGCCTTCTTATGAAAATGACAACAGTGATAAATGTGAAAAAAAAATTTCATGTTGCTATTCATTATTACGATAGTAAAACATGTTTGCAGTTCCGTTTATTTTTTATGAAAATCTAAGTAAAAACAACCAATGTCAAAGGGTTTTAATTTTTTTTCTGTCAAACCAAATATATCACAAAATTAAAAATTGATCATAGGTCAAGCTAAAGTAATACCTTTATTAATAGTAGCTTTAAAAAAGGAGAAAGAATAATATTGACTTAAGTTATTATTATTAACATTGGTGATTTTTAATAAAAACTTCAATTATTGTTTACAAACAAAAATATAAAAATCTGTGAAAATTTTATTTATTAACCTTTTAATAAAAAATGAGAAAAATGAAGTAAAAAAACAATTTATTTACAAATAAAAAATATATACAAATCCTAAGAATATAAAAGTACTGATTTATTTTCCTGTAGTGGATGAAGAGGTTTCTTTAACAATCTAGCCAAGTGTACATCATTATCAATAACACTGAGTAGATGTTACAGATGGTTCCTCACTTCTTCTATGAAGCCACATGTTTACAACCTCCTGAAAAAAATAAAAGGGTTAGATATGCAGTTACAAAATAACTATATAACCAGCTACAAAATGCCTTATTTTATGTAACAAGACGAGCACTTTACTAGCTCTGAACGAATCCAGTAAAGAACCTCTGATTTTCAAAACTTAAAAAAAACAAGCTCACCACATTTTCACATTTTTGAAATATTATAGAGCTTTTCGAAAAAACTGCTATTTTTAAAAGTACCATTTTTGTTTAAACAGCTATGTCTCATTTTAGGCTATTGAGTATTATAAAATAAAAAATTACGGGATGCTTTGTTAGCTTCAAACGAATCCAGCAGAGCACCCCAGTTTTTTTTTAAACCACACCACATTTTTTGGCTCCTACAATATTATAAAATATTCGAAATTTGACATTTTTAAAAAAAATTCACAATTCCCTGACTTCAAAGTTTTTTTTCTGAAAACAAATATACTTACCACATTTTTAGGATTTTAAAACAGCCTAAACATGTGTCATAAGTAGTTGTTTTTATATATTAAAAAACTGAAGTGTCCTGCTGACTTTGTTCCAACAAAGCACCCTGTATTATTTAAAAATAGCAATTTTTTTAGTAAAGTTTTACAATATTTCAAGAGTCTAAAAATGGGGTGTGGTTTTTAGAAAAAAGCTTTAAAAAACCGAATTGCTCTGCTGGCTTCTTTCGAAGGTTAGCAAGCACCATGTATTTTTTAAAAATATAATATTTCAAGTGCATAAATATATGGTGTTGCTGTTTTTACAGAAAAAACTTTATAAAACAGAGGTGCTTTGCTGACTTCGTTCGAAGCTATCAGAGCATTTTAAGTTTTGCATAAAACGAGGAGCATAAAATTTTTGAAAAGGGTATAAAAATAGCCTAAAAATATGGCATGTTTTAACTCAAAATTTCATAGGTGCTCTGCAGCATTCTTTGGTATCATAATTATTACTAGGTTCACTAACAAAATCTATTTCTAGATTATTTTAACACTTGCTGCGATTACAAAAAATGTCTCTTTATGTCAAAATTAGAAAAAAAATATTTATAAGAATAAAGGGCCTTATACACTGTTTATTATATGTGATATAAAAACAAAAAAGCATAATAAATATTACAAACCTTGAGATTCAACATATCCTAAGCATTGTGCACTAAAAAACAGCCACATCATAAGGTTTTTGCTGTACTTTAGGTGTAATTTGTCTCCTTCTCTCTTATGGAAAAAGTAAATATCTCCATATTCTTGCTTGGCAGATCTAAAAATAAAACCTGAGATAAATATGTTTTACTATAAAGTGTACTGCTTCATATAAACTGTAACTACCTACCATTAAAACAATTTATAAATAAAGTTTTACCTTTCTATCTTTTGGAAACTGAGTATTGTTAAAAATGCAGTAATCATCTCGGTAATCATATTTTCGTTTACAATGGGAAAAATACTTGATTCAACTTTTATAAATACAGCTGATAAATTCATATTCTTCTTCCTTTATATATCCTATATCCCACAGGATAATTTACCCAGATAAATGCAGATTAATAATAAAATTAAACCAAAACAAAAAACTAAGGTTAGTTGTTAGGTGCTGTCAATTTTTAAATGTCACTTAGATGTGCGTTCACTTCGACATTCTGTATGTAGGTTTGTTCGTTGGCTTGGTTTTGTAAAACAAAAAAAACTTCGACACAAGCTGATTGGTCTATTCCCGATGACGTAAAATTTCAAATTTTAAATTTCAATTGGGCTTAATTTAAAAACTTTTAGCTTTTTTAACGAACTGATTATTTAGAATAACTTGTATAGCGACTAACTATTACAATATAGTTTATAAAACAGCATATCTCACATGTGAACATGTCCCATTGCGAGTGCATCTTGAAATCGAGGTGAGCGGTTTTAAATTATTTCCAAAGCTGTGCATATGATTTTACCTTAATATTATGTTATTTTTAGCCAGTCCCATGCCCATGAAAAAACATTTTATTTTTGTAATGGAATAAAAATCTTTGAGGCTAAACAATCTAATATTATATTTTGCATTTTTTCAGGTGTAAATATGGTACGAAACTATAAAATAATAACAAAGAAATGTAAGATAGAAGAAACTCTAAAAGATATTACCAGAGGAATATACTCTTGCAGACAAGCTGCAACAATTTATATAAAAAGAACGACAACTTTTATTTATACCCTTTAAAAGTTCAAGCAAAGAAATGGTGAAAATTCAGGAAAGGAAATCGAATGTAAAAAAAATCAAAATATGGTAGTAAACAGGTTTTTATAAACTAAGCCAAGAACTTTTGGTTGAGTATCTACAAGTCACTATGGTTTAAACTATGCTCAAGTGATATCTTTAGGATACAAGTTAGGTTCGTAAATAATATCTTTGGGGACTGACTTTGAGTAAATATTATATCATAACCACTAAAGCATGACTAAAACCAAAGCTCCTCTATTTACATTTAAAACGTAGCGCGTAGTTATTTCGTAAATGAACCGACATGCGTTTCCTTGTGCGCTGTTGTCAGGCTGTGTAGTTTATCCCTTTCATATTTAAAAATAGGTTTTACCTATAACTCACTAATAGCAACAAGTTTTATTAATTAGAATAGTTTCGAGATATATTGCGACACATCAAGCGTCCCCTCCAATTCATTTTCGTACCTATTGCAGTGTTTCCAACTCCTACGCATTATGAGCCGAGATGTTGCAATATTTCCCGAAACATTTCTAATAATAAATCTCTAAATAAAATGACTTGTAACAAAACAAGAAACGTATAAAATGTGTACAAAGTAGATTATCTAGTTTAACTGCTTTCAGCAGACTTGATATTTTAGCAGTACCTATTTTTACACCATTAGGCAGGGCATTTTTGTACCTATCGTTTTTACATACATACGCTTGCTAAATAACAACTTTGCAAATACTAAGATAAACTATGGCAAACACCATTATTATTCCTGCAAATAAATGCAAGGATTTTAAAAGCGTTAAACGTGACACCCCCGCAATTTAAAATAACTTTGTTTCATTCATTCTATACGTCACGTATAGTATTTTATCCATCGATAGTTTGCGACGTTGCGATCCAGTAAATTGTTGCATACTGGGTGTTTTTGTTAATCTTTAGACTTTTTTGGAAAAATTTTGGCGTGTGTATAGCTAACAACATGGTTCGCGAGTGCATTTTGAGCAAAAAACTGGAAAATGTGGGTGCTGAAGTATCTTTTTATAAGTAAGTAAGGTTAGGTGATGATGTATTGCATAGTTCAGTGGTGTAGATTTAAAGATTTTTGCCGTAATATCACATGTATTATCTACTTTTATATTACTGTTATTTTCTTTGATCTTTCAACATTATTACTTTCGCAAAACATTGTAATTAATAGAAACACTTTAGTCTGTACTATAGTGGTAAAATAAATAAGCTTATGCTTGATTTTTAGATTCCCAACTGAAAGGCATACAAGAAATATTTGGCGATCACTTGTAGGACTTGAAGAAAATGAAGGTATCTAAAAAAGAGTGTTATGCTTGGAGCATTTTGATCCTATTGATATTCTTCAAAAAGCAAATATCTCAAGCCTGGAGCACTGCCAAAACTAAGTTCATTGTTTCGAGAAAGTTCATTTAGGTAACTAAAAACTTTCTTAATTATGTTTCGGAAAGGTTCATTTAAGTGTTTATCCTTTAAGATGGAAGTTGGTAGTTTATCTTACAAAGAAATTTTTATATTGTAAGTTCTTTAAATTTTGTAGGTGCTTTGCAAGGACAAACTTTTTTATAAACTCATATTACATGCCTCTTTCTTTGATTATTTTCATGAACTACCTTATTATTAAACAAAATGTATACTTACCTTTACATTAAAAGTTCTGAATACTCTGTTACAGCTCTGATTCCAGTATCAGTATTTTTGACAGCTCTAGTAAGTAACCAGAAGATAATTGATCTATGTCGCACACATTTATGGATGATAATAAGTAAGTTAGTTTACTGCCTAGTTTTACAAGTTAAAAACTATCAATGGATAGGTTTATTGTTGTACAGTTCTACGTGTTTTCGGATTTTACAAAATTCTATTACCAGATCCGCTATAAGAAGCGTTCCATTTAAAATCCCCACCTTGTATATAAGTATGGTAAATTTATTGATTTAATAACTTATAAATTTAGTAGTATTAAAAATCTAAATTTTGATTTAAAAATCCCTCGTTTACCTATTTGTAAAACTGTTCAAATTTTAACCCCAAAATTGAATTCGTAAATTTGTTTAAAATAAATCTTGATTTATTTATCTTGTTTTTATTTTATTTAACATCTTTATATATAATAAATGTATTATTCTTGGAAAAAAATGGTGTTTTTAAGCTTTTTTCCTACATTCCACTGAACTTTATACCCTTATTCCAAATCCAATCGGTTTTAAAGTTTAAACCATTATAAAGTTTATTGCACACACCATATCGGTTAGTATTTCATTATTTTTTTTTAATTAGTTATGATTTTATCTTTATTAAGATACGCCACTGGTATTAACAGGCTTTTAGTTACGTACAACAGCAGCGTTGCCAGACGAGATTTTCGATTACAGTCTGTCTTCTTTCGATCCGCATAAAATATCTTTTTTCTCTTTTCCGATGATTGGGACCAAACAAAACATACTTTATGAATGAAATGCATCAGGCGTTAAAATGGCGAAGTTTTCTATCTCTTTTTAAAAGGCACTCAGAAAGCTGCGTAGTGAGACCATTCTCCGTATAGTAAGAAAAAATCGAAGTGTGTGGATAAGGGACATAAAGATAGGAAACGCTCATAAAAAGCACATGCATAACAACGACCAGCTCGAACGCAGTTAACATCTAAACCACTATGTGGCGCTTTCTAAGATATTAAAGAAATAACGCAGCATTGCGTTTAGAAACCTCGCACGGAGCGCGCGTCTGTATCCTATTAACTATTAGAGCCCGTCAAGACGAGCGACACTTAGTAGCGCCACTTCGTGGCGGGTAAACGCCTGCCATTTAATTCAATGTGAAAATGTAGAAGCTGTCCAGACGAGCGTCTGTGGCGAGCGGCTGTGGCGAAGAGAAGCGAGTCCCCGCGACGAAGTGGCGACGCTTAGTCGCTGGAACCGTCCACACGGGCCACTTTTGTTGTCGACTGTGTCGTCGACTTCTACAAACATTGGAAGAGATATTTTATTTTGATTTTCGGGGTCTAGTCATAGATAAATTAATAAATTTATTAATTTATCTATGGGTCTAGTATTGAGTAATATGACGTTTAATGGTTTAATGCAGATCGATTTATAGTCGAAATAGAACAACGTCCTGCGGTTTGGAAAAGCAGTTCGAAAGAATATAGCAATAGGGCATTAAATACTAAAGCTTAGGAGGAACTTTGGTGTAATTTTCATAAAAAAATTTAAAGTAATGGATTCTGGTGCAAATAACAACAAGGCACGTAAGTATCGCTAGAATGAGTACTCTCTGGTCCTGAGTCCATAATGACACTGGCAAATTTTAATTACCTTCCAACATGAGCCTACCATGGAATCGCGCTACTCAGTAGCTAGCACATCCACACGAACGACCAGTGGTCGCCACTCTGTGGCGACACCGAGTAGCGCGGCCCTTATAAGTATGTGGTCCCGACGCGCCGTGCGAGGTTATTAAACGCACTCTGGCGGAAAATTTAAAAACCAAATAAAGGTTGTAAATATGCATTTTTATGCTTTGGTAAATAAATTTAAACAATGTTAATAACGGGAAATTATTTATTAAAAAGAATAATCCACTTAGGGCCAGTCTTTTCACCTCTGAGTAAAGTTGAAAGTAACTACTTTGTTGATTAAACTGTAGGGCTATTGTTTGTCAATCTCACGATACACAAGTCTGTGTATCGTGGTCAATCTGTCAAGTAAACCTACATGTAACTTTACTCAGAGATGAAAAGATCAGCCCTAAGTCTATTATCGATTAATTATTGTAAATCTTATTGATGTTTCACCAGTGAATACTGTTATTTTATCTGCTATTTCGGAAAAAGAAAACTTGAATGACTTTTCTTAATACTTTAATCAAAAAATTATTTTAAACCAGAACAAAAGCAAAATACGATTCAAATAGTCTGTAGACAATAAGGGTATGTAAATGTAGATACACCAATACCTTCCCTCATTGAATAATTTATTATCTTCCATTATTAGGCCAATGTTCTTCATTAAATATTCTACTTGCCATACAATTTCCACTCCATCGCCACGCCACTATACTATCTTCCCTCCATGAGCCACTACCATCATACAACCACCACACTTCCTCAGTGCGGCTTCTCCCACAATACATTTTCCGAGGCATTTTCTCATATTCTCAAAATTTATCTTTTGATAAAATAGTTTATGTGGCCATGTAGATTCTTTTATTCGTTTGTAGAAACTGAACCAATTTCTTTGTATACGCAGTATTTTATTGTTGTAACGGCGGGTACTAAAATGTTTAAAAGAAAATTTGTTTCATTTAATCATTTCATTATTTATTCAACATTAATTCCATTCGACGTATAATGAATCTTTCTCTTTTATAAAAATATAATTGCTTTTTATTGTCTCCAGAATAAAACCAGGATATTGTTTAAAAATACTATTGTTTGATTGTTAAATCCTGTATAAAGATACAGACAACGCCAATATTTATAGGTATTGCCATTATTCCATACACAGAAGTAACTTGTAGGTACAAAATGCGAATAGAATTCCTGAAAAACTTTAAAATTGAATTAATTATTGTTCGTACGTGTGGAATTTGGGTAAATTTGAATAAGACAAAATACGATATATTATTTCAACTATATTTTATAATTGTTAACGTTATGTTGTTGTTATACAATGTAATGAAATTCAATGATACCCTTCAGTTTAACAATTTAGAAGACATCGTAAAAGCCGGTTTTGTTTTACCGATTTCAATATTGGCAAACATTCGTAATTTTTGCTTCTTCTTACACCGAAATGAGTTCTTCGATTCCTTAGCTTTATTGGAAGATGATATTTTTCAACCACTTGATTCTGATGAAATTTTTATGGCTAACCGGATGATAAAACAATACTCTCTTTTTAAAACTGTTTTGTATTCATCATCTATTTTACCTTCTTTTGGGTGTCCCATAAGTAGAATCCTCTTTGGAATCGGTAAGTTTTGTCAAACAATAAAGCTTCCTCATTTTTTATTTTTAGATATTATAGATATTTACACCTAAATATAGGTTTTATTCATAGTTTTTTACGTTTCTATTGTGATAATATGTGCCCTAATAATTGAAAACAGTCGAAAACCGTTGAGGTCAGTTAAGTTGTTCATATTTTTTGTTTTAAAAAAACTTATTTTACCAGAATGCACCACTAGTGATGCACTAATATTGCACCACTAATTATTTTTTTGCAAAACCTTACTTAAGAAACTACAGCTATTTATTTGTAGGAGAGGGGGCGGGGTGGTGCAAAGAACGCTGGCCTGTCCCAGTGAAAAATTGCACTAGTTAGCCATTGTAATGCACTCATATGCACCACAAATAAAACATTTTCGTGAATTTAGCCCCTCTCCCAATGAAGTTTTCGCAGAAAAACTGTTGCGCCGGTATGCTCTCCTGATGCACTCATATGCACCACCAATTAACATTTTTTAACCCCTTCCTTTAATAGTTATACCTGTTTCTTTACCGTGAAGTTAGTCCCCCAATGAAGTTTTCGCAAAAAATATTGCACTGGTATGCACTCTTGATGCACTCATATGCACCACCAATAAAACTTTTTGCATCCCCTCCCTTCAGTAGTTACAGCAATTTCTTTACCGTGAAGTTAACCCTCCAATATAGTATTCGCAAAAAAACTATTGCATCAGTATGCACTTCTGATGTACTCATATGCACCACCAAATAAAATTTTTGCATCCCCCCCTTTAGTAGTTATAGCTGTTTCTTTACCGTGAAGTTACTCCCACCCTTAGCACCCACCTTATTTTTTTCCCAAAAAAATATTCCACCGGTATGCACTCCTGATATTTATAATCCATAAATACATGCGATTGTCCGGTTCCGCCGATAACAATTTAAAATTACTTATTCTATGAAACGACACTGGCAGGTAAACATTACTGTGAAATTCTCGGAGCCGCCCGACTTGGTTTGACGTTTACCACCTCTCTACCTACCAAAAGACTTTTCAACTTTTACTTTGTCTATAAACGTATTAAGCCGGCTACTCACTACGCGTTACTTGCCGAGTTACTTGACTTGGACTGAACTTGGCAAGTACTTGTTCGAGTACAAGTAAACGTCTACATTACGCGCGCCTTCTAAAGTAGTAGTAGTAGTAACTTTACTCAGATCCTTTGACTTCGGTCCGTTTACCGACAACCGACGGGAAGTACAAGTAACTTGCAGAGTCTATACAAGTCTCCATACACATTACATGGTACTTGCAAAGTACTTGGCAAGTAACGCGTAGTGAGTAGCCGGCTTTACAGCCGGTCATTTCCAGGACCGACTAGAGGGGGGTAGCCGGGACCAATTCCCGGGGCCCGGACTCAAATGGGAGCCCGACAGTGGTATAAAGGAGGCCCGACAACTGATTTTTTTTTGTTTTGTATGAGAAATTCCACGCAAGACGAGAGGGGGAAGTTTTTGGTTTGTTTTTTTTTGTTTTTTTTTGTTTTTTTTTGTTTTTTTTTTTAGAAAAAGCAATTGAAGCAGAGGAAGAATTGAGGATTTTTTTTTTAGAAACTCAATTCAACTAGAAGAGGAAAAGTTTTTGTTTGAAGAGCTGTTTTTTGTCACGGGGCCCGATCTAGAGAATTGTCCTGGGGCCCAGCCTGGCTCTCGGCGGCCCTGGTCATTTCAGTGGGTACATACAAGACAATTCTTCTATCCATACGCGAATAAACAATACAACATTCATAACATTATATCAGTTCATTCGTTTATTAGTTATAAACACAAAATCAAAGTATGTGGTTATATATGTTAGTTCTCTTGTGCCGATAATAAAAGATTTTTCACCATAACCCTACGTGCTTTATTATCAATAAGCCACCTTGTCATACTACAATTAGTAGTGCATATTGGTGTATATTAGTGCATATTGGTGCATATTGGTGAATATTGGTGAATATTGGTGAACATTGGTGCACATTGGTACATATTGGTGCATATGGGTGCATATTAGTGTATTGGTGTATTATATTAGTGCATTCTGGTGCAAAAATAGTTTTTTTTTTTAAATATTATTTGAGGGCCAACTACACTGACATTAACAGTTGTCGTGAAGAGTCTAATGCCGTTACATAAAACGGGGTCATTTCTATGAACGTGATTTGCTTTTAGCTAAATTATTATAGGGATTAATATGTATATTCGTGATTTGTGAAATAGAGGTATGTGTTCATTAAAATTTTATTTCTATTATTTTCAAGATTGCATTCATTTAAAATTGATCGAATACATTTTGTTTCTTTTATCTAATAACAATTGATCGAAAAGAAAAATAACCGAAAACAAAAATGATCGATAAGAACAATAATCGAAGAGAAAATTGATTGAAAATATATTTGATTGAAAAAGCAATTGATCGAAAACCAAATAATCGAACATTATCATATATTAGATTATTAAAAATTTACTATTTATGAGTAAATATAAAGAAAAAGTTTTTTTTAATCACGGTATAGGTAAATATATGGACAGGGTCGGAGTTGTCTCTCAAGATTTAAAATATTACCTGGTACCAAAAAGGTTACGCTCAAAGTGTCTCTCGGGTTGGTTCGCAAAAAATATACATAAAATTAGAAGAATTAAAAAAAACTTAACTAATTTACCTAAAAAAAGTTTAAATCATAATCTACCAAACCTTTGCGTGACCGTCCGGTAAAATTTAAATAGCTGCAGTTTTTTTTCCTATGGTATGTATATTTTTTTGCAAAATTTGACTGGGCGATTTAATAAAAGGCACGAGCCGAGGGTGCTGTGCACGGAGCTCACAGACCTAGAAATTCGGATCTCATAGATCTTCTTTTTAAATAGTCTCTTCCTGCATTGGTAACCAAATTATTACGAAAAACATTGGGATAGGTCATGAACAATCGTCAATTTTAAATAAAGACTATATAAAACAACGTTGTTTACTCTAGTTAACAGTATATAAAAAATGTATTATTAGTATTAAGAAAAAGTTATGATGTTTGTCAGAAAATATCAAAGTACCCAGATAGCACAGGACGTCCTAAGGACGTCCATTACATGTACATTTATCGTCTGTACATCCAGGAGCAATTCTGGACGTTCTAAGCATGTCCAGTTTAGTAAATCCTCGGGACATCAAGAAATAGATATCCGCAGAACGTCAATTCTACGTGCTTTACTATATTTCCATGGATTCACATTCGCATTGTATTATTATTTGGTTATATTATATAAAAAGCATATATAATGAGATAATATAAATAATTATTAAAGATGGCATTGTCCCAATATCCAATTACATGAAGACCAAATAGACAAAAACGAAGGTCATTTGCAAGAAAGACATTGTTGACAAGTGAGATATTATTTTTAATTTATTTAGATTCAAGCACTGAAATCACATACTTTGATGTATGTGACTGAAATATTCTCAGGGCTCAGGTTTTATTAAAAAAATTAAAGAAACATGGTGTTCAATGTTCATGATTCGATGGTATATGTATATACATATTATACGAGTACAAGTTCTATCATTCCGCTATTTGACTGTGATTCGACTCTGTGAGTTTGTGGCTGATTAATATTAAAATTTTTTTGCAGTTTGTACCATTTTTACGTCTGACAAAGGTGGAAGTTTTCCAGTGAATACTACAAAGCTAAAAGGTTAGTGAATTTATAATGGTTAACAAGGCAAACTTAAACAAACAGTTTGGATTTTGTTATTCATCTGTCTTTTATTTTGAATAAGCGATTAAATTATTTTCAGATTCAGCTGAGAAGGCAAATATGGCCAAATCAAGAAAAAAAAAACTAACTGCTGTCAATCCAGGCATGGTTGAAAAGAGCAAAGTAGAGGAGTTTTCCAGTGAATACTACAAAGCTAAAAGGTTAGTGAATTCATAATGTCTAGCAGGATAAACTTAAACCAACAGATTGGATTTTCATATTGATCTGCCTTTCATTTTGAATAAGCGATTAAATTATTTTCAGGTTCAGCAGAGAAGGCAAATATGGCCAAATCAAAAAGAAAAAAACTGCTGTCAATCCAGGCATGGTTGAAAATAGCAAAGTAGAGGAGAGTCGGGATGAATTTAATGAAAAAGTTTTAATAATTTTATTATTCATAGGTTATTTGCTTAGAAATACATTTTTTTCAAATTATTCATTATTTTCTCTAATTTCCTTAAACATCCTGTTATTCCCCATTTGAGCTTTTGAAAATGTCCATGGAATGTTCTTAAATGGACGTTCTTAAGACATCCTAATTATTAACAATGGACGTTCCAAAGACGTTCATAAGACGTCCACGTCCGTGAACTCGTTTTAATGATGTCCTGAATGTTCAAGCAGGGCGTTTTTAGAACGTCCATAAGACGTATTTATGCTATCTGGGCATGTTGCTGGCAAAGTAAAATTTTTATGAGGTCAAAGTGAATTAATACAAAATATAAGAATAATAATGGTTTAATGTACCACAAAGGAAAAAAATATTATTTTATGGGTTGGCATAGGTGGCTAATTCGGGTACATCAAAAAAGCCACGCCTCAGTGCCTTTGGCTCGTTAATAATCATATGAATCTCGTATTCTGTGGAAGTCATTATATCTACTTTGTCGGCCCATCGAAAATATTATTGACGTTTTCCATGAATTTTATGGTAAATATTTCAGTTTGCCCGCAGCATATATTTGTCACTTTGCCCGCAGCACCTATTTTTCATTTTACCCGCAGCACCCATTTTTCACTTTACCAGCTGTGACACGGTAAGTAATAAAAAAAAACCGGCAAAAATCTCTTACCGTTTATTGTTGGTATCTTCCACAAGACACTCAAAATATTACAATTTTTATCGCAAAATACTAAAAGTTCATACACCGTGCAAACAATTGAAACTACAATAGCCATATTATATTACATTCAGAGATGCAAACTAGATCAAGTTAAATTACTGTGACAGAAAAATTTAGGCACGTCAATTTAAAAAAAAAGTTAAACCGAAATTTCACTTTGCCCGACTATGGGGTCTATTCTGTAACAATTCCTTTATATTTAACGGCCTTTAAAAATATTTTCTTCTTTACTTCTGTCATTATTTAAACGGATCTTTAAAATACATTAGAGAACTATCTTAAAGAAATCTGTTTAAATAATAACAGAAGTAAATTAACGAATACAAATATACTTTTAAAGGCCTCCAATATTTTTAAAGGCCGTTAAATATAAAGGAATTTTTACAGAATAGATCCCTATTTCACTTTGGCCGTCCCTCCCCTATAATTTATTACCAATCTTTTTGTTACACCCTATACTATACAAGTGGCTTTTTCTAGGTGACGGACACACTCATTGTGAAGCTGTAATTACAAGCAATAAAGGAATAATTTTATATATGTATCAGGCTACGGCTTTGGGAATGATTTCGGCTATAAACGTAATTTCAGACTATTTTATGGTTGGATTTTGTCTTTTTATGGAATATCAATGCGAACAGTTGTGTCATCAGCTAGAAAACACGACCGACATTAGCAACATGAAAAGATTTGCGCAATATTATGGAAAAATTGCAAGGTATCTATAGGTCAGGTATAATAGTTATATTTGTTCAGATGTCAAAAATATACATTGTTTTTCTAATGGTGCGATTACAATTAGAAGAACACAGCTACGTCATCATTTGGCAAAGTAATTAATTGGTTATCGCCGTCTACTGGGGATTTAGTGGAGTGTTAATATTATAAGAATATAGGAAATATTGTTTTATACCTAATACCTTACTTATTTTTTATTTATTGATAGTTATAGATAATATATATTCGAAAATCAAAGTAATGGTTATGACGTAGCGGTGTTCTTCTACTTGTAATCGGACCCTACCACTGATCTGTCTACCCATACCAATGAACTGGAGTGGGGTAGAATGCTTGTCAATAGGCTTGAGATGCGACTCTATGGGCGAAGACAGGTTATTTTTCATCTCACTCGGAAGTATTTATAACGACCATTTTCTATTTCACTTTGTTATTGTCTGATCCACCAGCCTGTGGATTGAACAATAACAATATGAAACAGAAAATGGTTATTATAAATACTCCCGAGTGAGATGAGAAATAAAAATGGCTGCGCCCATAGAGTCGCATCTTGTTCAATTGATAAAATATGCACATTAGCTTTCTACCCCACTCCAGTTCATTGACCCATACCCACATACTTTGATTACTATACGAGGCAAGAGAGAGGTCCAACACCACATACTTTGATTACTATACGAGGCAAGAGAGAGGTCCGACACGCCCAACATAGGGCGCGGCCATTTTGAACCCTGTGACACAGTTTACAGCTAAAGAATCAGATCGCTCACTCTGCGTCGGCACTTTTTATCTCAATCTTCCAGTTTATACACTGCGCAACTCAGATAATACAATATATGACAACTGCCTATAATAAAACAGCAGTCTTCTGCGAATGCTGAATTTGTATCCCTGGAGTGGATGTTATTTTGGAACTTTCAACTGGTCCGAGTAAGCTAACTGATTCTTTAGCAATAAACTGTGACCCATATCACATACTTTGATTTTCTTTTACTATACGGAGAATGGTCGCACTGCGCAGCTTTCTGAGTGCCTTTTAAAAGGAGATAGAAAACTCCGCCATTTTGAACCCTTATTACGTGTTGCCTACATCTTGGCGCAATATTTTTAATAGGTGCGTTTTAATCATCCGCTTCTGCTTCGGAATTGTCGGTTTTCTTGTTTTAATCTGACAGGTTAAAACGACTAAACCGACAATTCCGGAAGCAGAAGCGGATAATTAAAACGCACCTGATATTTTGCTTGCTGCTGTCAGTGTCAGTGAATATTATGTTTGAAGTCACAGTTTATTGCTAAAGAATCAGTTAGTTCACTCGGACCAGTTGAAAGTTCCAAAATAATATCCACTCCAGGGATACAAATTCAGGATACGCAGAAGACTGCTGTTTTATTATAGGCGGTTGTCATATATTGTATTATCCGAGTTGCACAGTTTATAAACTAAAACATTGAGATCAAAAGTGCCGACGCAGAGTGAGCGATCTGATTCTTTAGCTGTAAACTGTGTCACAGGGTTCAAAATGGCCGCGCCCTATGTTGGGCGTGTCGGACCTCTCTCTTGCCTCGTATAGTAATCAAAGCACATACTTTGATTAAGGCAAATTATTTTTGATTGCTTTCTCATTGTCAAGAACGATAGTCTATTAGTTATTAATTGTTTAGCGAATTTGTAGCGAATTTCGTTGATCAGATGAATTAATTTTTTTTACTGTTAATTTTTGCAATAATTTTGAAAATCACAGCATATTTGAATAGACAATGAAGATACCTTTCAAATGAGGTACTTACAAATTTGGTGGTTGCAACTGTTAGTCGAAGGTGGTTGAAGGTAGGGTGAAACTTTCACATCGGAGGATATTATTTTATAATCTAAAAATGACGTGTTTCGGGATTTTTTACTAAATATGCACAGTAGTTGAGCTATTGAATTTATTTAACTATTACACACTGTATATTCATCGTTAATAGTTATAAAGAAACCGTACATTTGGGTAAATTGTAATAAAATTATCAAAAATCAATTTAGTTATAAATGTTAAGGGGAAATCAATTGTAGTATATCTGTGCGATAGTATATCTGAAAAGTTCCCGTGCAAAAGGTACGTGGTTCAAGTCCGGGTTGAAGCCAAAGTTTATTTTATTTTATAAATTAGTAAAATCTAGAAATTTAAATCTTTGAGTTAAATATATTTGAAATAGTTATTTTTTGTTAATTACCTCTAAATTACTTTATAAAACTTTATCAGTGATTGGTAGAAAAAATATACTATACAATTTCTAGTGGTTTCTTCCTATCGGACTCTAGCTATGTGGCGTTTTGCTCAAACTTCGTCTTCGTGCAATTTGGTCATCTTATCTATCCACTACTGTTGCACAAACTACTACTTGGCTTGTGCGTACTCAGAAAATTCTATTAGCGTAATAAAGTCAGTCTTTACAATAATTACGATTTGAATCAAAAAATGACGCACAAAAACAAATGTAGTAGGTATCTGTGTCTGTAACGTGTAGATGGTGGGTTAACCCACGGCACTTAGGCCTCACTAGGCCCATTGTGCATCCTCCTAAGGAGATAGGCTCCTCCTAGCTCGTGAACCAGCCTACAGATTTAACAAATATAGTAGGTATCCCCTTATTATTTGTTATTGTTTTTTAAAATACTTCCGTGTCAACCATACCTAGGTATTTCGATTTCAACAAAAAAAGGTATATCGGAATTTGAATAAAAACTGGTACCTATCGCTGTTTATGTATTTCTATCATTCAGCGCTTTGACCTTATATTCACCTAGCGAGTAAACTTAGAGGAAATAGTTTTGAGCAAATTACCTTACGAAAGGAGGTTCGTGTCTTATATATGTAACGGCTCAGAAGTCTAAATAGGTTAGGTTTAAACTGCCGCCTTAAGACACAGTGTCTTTTATGAAACTTATTAATTAATATTATAGGTAGTTATTAATAAGTAATAGAGGTACCTAATTAGGTACTATAATAAATGATTTTTGGTTAATTTTAAATTCATAATGATAAAATGTTTTATGATTTTAGATTTGCTTCCAATACTGAAAATCTTTATGGATTCATTTATTTTTCATTTACAATGATGTGTTTTTTGGCGTTTTGTTCCACGCTATTTATGGTTTCAATAGTAAGTACTTATACTGTTAGTAGGGCGACTTCGCCAATTGTCGGCCACTTTTGAATGAACTTCATATTTGACTCTCAATAAAAAAGTGTTAATACAATAAATTAATAATAATAATACTAATACTCTCCATAATTCAGCCCCTTAAGAGAAAATTTTAATTCTTGAAGTCGACTGAGGTTGTGTGGGGAAAGGTCTATTAATATTTTTTTTTATTTTCTTCGCATCAACCCTGTAGGGGTAGGGTCATGTTGTTGTTTATTGTATAATTTGTTTGTTTTTATAATTTTCATTAATGGTTTTTCAGGATACCCTTAAAAGTCATGAATGTTTAGCTTGTTTTTATTTTCATACTTTTAGGTTTCTCATTAATTAAATTAAAAACTCTTGCCTAATTTTTGTATTTATTCCAAATATCAAAAAAATATACAACTATTAAAGTAAGTTTTATTAAAATACATATTTATTATCTGTTCGATACAAAGTAAAAAATCAGTTAATTAATAATAAAATTAAATTTCTTAATTGTATGTAACTATAAATATAATGCTGAATTATGATCTTTCACTAGTGGGTATCTGTTTTTGAAATTAAAATTCTGCACAAATCATTATATGTCTTTGTCACATGGATATTCGTTGAATGTGCAGTCATCGGAAAGGGCATCAACAGTAAAATTTGGAATTTCAACACAATAGTTCTTTGCTCCATAAAGTGACGGTATGTCTAACATTATTGCAGGTCTTTCAGGAGGTGCTATACTATTTCTAGATTTAATTATTTTATGCACATTCCACTTCATAACAACTTCGTTGAGGTCCTCCTTAAATTAATAATTGATATTATTAATAATTTAATAATGATAATGATATAATGATAATGATCTCTTTTGAGATTTATTTATTAAATTTATATTTTTACTTTTTAAACAAGAATTCTTATCTGAATCAGAGTCATAAAACAAAATTGGATGAGAGACTTATCCAAAAAAATACCACAAAAATATTCTTCATCTTTCAGCGTTTAAAAAAAAATCATCCAAAATTGTGTATTATGTTTTCGCAAAGACCATCATGCTTCTATTCTTTGACTATACACTTTTTCTGTATAAAAAGCACGGTTTGGAAGTAGGAGTTTGGATAAACAATGCATGATATGATTTTTGCATCTTTTCAATTATTTTATTTTCGGTACCTAAATTGTGATATTGTCGACGTCTTAATCGTTTTCGTTTTCTAATTTCCACACCTTCTGGATCTAACAATCCAAGCAGTTCTCTGACGATATCTTGGGTGACTACAAGATTTTTTTGAAGACATTTTAAGTGCATCCATCGATATCTATGAAGTTGTCCAGATTTTTTAATTTCGCTTCCTATACAACATCTTCGATTTTGGAATATTTTTTCGTCTATGTAGTTGACGTTTTTTCAAAATTCTTTGCAAGGTACGAAGGGAAACACACTTATTGTACAGTATATCCAAGAATTGTAAAATTTCCTCATGAAAAATATGTATTTGCCAGATCTTCTGTATTACTTGACTGGTAAATAAATTTTGTTTATTAATAGAAATATGTTATAAACGAATAAAATTATACACATTAAGATTTTTCTTGCTTACATTATTTGAGGAACTCATAGCCATGAATAGAGATGCACTGTGTCTCAATAACTGAACGCTAAAATAAAACACATTAATAATAATATGTTACACTTACTACATTTAAGAAATTTATTACCTACTTCAAAATGCCAATCAAAATACACAGACGTTTAATCGAGGTCTTTATTCAATATCAGTTGTGATTTCTACGAAGGAGTAGAACCGCCACAAAAATTTTTTTTTTCAAATTCCGACTTGTATCTCGGAATTCCGACTTATATCTCGGAATTCCGACTTGAAACTCGAAATTCCGACTTGTAACTCGGAATTCCGAGTTGTATGTCGGAATTCCGAGTTACAAGTCGGAATTCAAGTTAAGAAAGCTGAAATCACAACTGATATTGAATCAATACCTCGATTAAACGTGCTGTGTGTTTTGATTCGCATTTTGGAGTAGGTAATAAATTTCTTAAATGTAGTAAGTGTAACATATTATTATTATTATTATTATTATTATTGTGTTTTAGCGTTCAGTTATTGAGACACAGTACATCTCTATTCATGGCTCTATGAGTTCCTCGAATAATGTAAGTAACAAAAATCTTAATGTGAATAATTCTATGAATTTATAATATATTTCGATTAATAAACAAAATTTATTTACCAGTCAAGTAATACAGAAGATCTGGCAAAGACATATTTTTCATATGGATTTCAGCAAAAGGAAATTTTACAATTCTTAAATATATTGCACAATAAGCGTGTTTCCCTTCGTATCTTGCAAAGAATTTTGAAAAAACGTCAACTATATAGACGAAAAAAATATTCCAAAATCGAAGAATTTTATAGGAAGCGAAATTAAAAAATGTGGACAACTTCATGGATATCGATGGATGTACTTAAAATGTCTCCAAAAAAATCTTGTAGTCACCCAAGATATCGACAGAGAACTGCTTGGATTGTTAGATCCGGAAGGTGTGGAAATTAGAAAACGATTAAGACGTCGACAATATCACAATAAAGGTCCAAACTATTTATGGCACATTGATTCATACGATAAACTAAAACCATATGGAATTTGTATTAATGGTTGCATTGACGGATTTTCTAGACATATAATTTGGCTTCGAGCGGGACCTACAGCTAGTGATCCAAAGGTAAATTAATATAATTATTAAGCATTCCAAACAGAATGGCTGTCGGTGGTAAAGGGTTTGGTATATCTAAGAGGTTGCGACATACGATGTATTATATCTACAACAAGTGAAATCATGAAACATTGATTAAATCTTTTATGTCGAACCCAATGAAAATTTTATTTTTAAATTAACTATTTAAACGTTTTTCATAAATTGACAGGTTTGACGACTACTATTTCGAATAAAAATAGCGTCCAATCTGGAAGGCTATAGCGCAACCCCCTTAGATATACGAGCCCTTCCCACCGAGACTTATTGTTTAACAGGTCGTTGAAATGTCAATTATTACTCTTTCTACTGGAGTGCGTTTAGAAACCACCCACGGCACGTCTGGACCCTATTCTAATGTATGTGGTGAGACGCGCCGTGCGAGGTTTCTAAACGCACTCCTCAGTCGAAGTAAAACATCATAATTTTTTCTGCATTCTGTAGAATTTTTTGTTGTAGGTTATTGCAGGATATTACTTAGAAGGAATAAAAATGGTTGGTGGTTGACCTAAAAGTGTAAGGTGTGATTTAGGTACCGAAAATAAAATAATTGAGAAGATCCAAACTCCTTCTTCTAAACCCTGTTTTTTATATGGATAAAGTGTGTAAAATCAAAGAATAGAAGCATGGTGGTCTATTTTGCGAAAACATAATACACAATTTTGGATGAATTTTTTTCAAACGTTGAAAGATGAAGATTATTTTTGTGGTGATTTTTTGGATAAGTCTCTCGTCCAATTTTGTTTTATGACTCTGATTTAGGTAAGAATTCTTGTTTAAAAAGTAAAAATACTATAAATTTATTAAATAAATCTCAAAAGAGATTATTATTATTATTAATAATATTAATTATTAATTTAAGGAGGACCTCAACGAAGTTGTTATGGAGTGGAATGTGCATAAAATAAGTAAATCTAGAAATAGTATAGCACCTACTGGAAGACCTGCAATAATGTTCGACATATCGTCTCTTTATGGAGCAAAGAACTATTGTGTTGAAATTACAAATTTTTCTGTTGATTCCCTTTTCGATCACTGCACATTCAACGAATATCCATGTGACAAAGACATATTATTTGTGCAGAATTTTAATTTCAGAAAACAGATACCCACCAGTGAAAGATCATAATTCAGCATTATATTTATACATACAATTAAGAAATTTAATTTTATTATTAATTAATTGACTTGTTACTTTGTATCGAACAGATAATAAATATGTATTTTAATATATTTTTTCTTTGATATTTGGAATAAATACACAAATTAGCTAAGAGTTTTTAATTTAATTAATGAAAAACATAAATAAAAAAATGAAAATAAAAACAAGCTAAACATTCATGACTTTTAAGGGTATCCTGAAAAACCATTAATAAAAACTATAAAAACAAATTATACAATATACAACAACAAAACACTAAACAAACTAAATAATATCCTTTATATTAATACAAAACACCCTGCAGGTAGTTATACATATTTGACTTTTTTCACATCGTCAAAAATTAATCAAAAACATAAAAATAAAAGTATTATACAATTTAAACAAACTAAATAATATTGATATTAACAAGATATCCTGCAAAAACCGTAATGAAAAACAAAAATAAACATATTAAACAAATTAAATAAACAATAATATCCTTAATATTTATTTATATTTATTCTGGAATAACAACTTAAAGAACCTACATAATACCCTCGATGTTTGTTTACAGGATTTCATAGAAAAACCTTAAAATATTTCCAATAATCCAAAATTCTATATTATAGATAAAGTTTTATACATGGTGTTCCATTAGTGTGTAATTGTTCAATATTTCAATTTGTGTTATTGACACGCAAACAAGTTTCGAATAAAAGTTGTATGGATTTAAAAAATATGTGATTTAAAAATATTTTTGGAGATACAGGGTGTTGCCTTTTTGTCTGGCAAATAAAAATGTATATTTTCGTATTTCTAATAATAAAACAACTATCGATCAATTACGCATATTGGTATCGCTGTATAGACAAATTTATAAGGGATTTTATGCTAAGATAATATACATTGAAAAAATTAAGTAAATTGAACTTAAAATTAGTCATATTTAAGAAATGTTTCAGAACAAACCAGTTCTATTACCACTATTCGCTAGCTTACTATCTTAGTCTATTTAATAAACAATTTCAAAAATTTAAGAAATTCATTATCTACTCCAAAATGACAATCAAAATACACAGCATGTTTAATCGTGGTCTTTATTCACTATCAATTGTGATTTCAGACCTCTGAATTTAAATTCCGAGTTGTATGTAGGAATTCCGAGTTGTATGTCGGAATTCCGAGTTACAAGTCGGAATTCCGAGATACAACAAGTCGGAATTCCGAGATACAAGTCGGAATTCCGAGATCCAAGCCGGAATTCCGAGATACAAGTCGGAATTCCGAGATACAAGTCGGAATTCCGAGATACAAGTCGAAATTCCGAGATACAAGTCGGAATTTCGATTTGTATGTCGGAATTCCGAGTTACAACTCGGAATTCCGAGTTACAAGTCGGAATTTCGAGATACAAGTCGGAATTTGAAAAAAAAAATTTTGTGGCGGTTCTACGCCTTCGTAGATTTCAGACTTCTTAACTTAAATTCCGAGTTGTATGTCGGAATTCTAAGTTACAATTCGGAATTCCGAGTTACAAGTCGGAATTCCGAGATACAAGTCGGAATTCCGAGATATAAGTCGGAATTTGAAAAAAAAAATTTGTGGCGGTTCTACGCCTTCGTACAATTGTGGGTTGGAGACTTCACAATATTTCTTATGCACCCATTCTTAACCATCAGTATTTATATTGTAGACAGATCGCACATCGTTCCAGTTTATACATCTAGTATTTTACCAAATGAATATTTTTTTAATGTTACTCATCCCATATTGGTTTTCAACACAGCTTGAAACCAAGGTAGGTATCTAGACAATAATTACTATACAACATAATAAGTAGTAAATTGTATCATTACTTTACTACATATTACACAATAACTATACTACATATTACATAATTACTATACTATAGTCTACAAAAACATTGCAGCCTAATAACTTTGGTTTTCCAAAAAGTGCCTGTCTTTTGCGATCGGCTGTCTCGCCGTTGCACAATATGTTTCTGGTTCCTTGAGACATTGTCCAGGAAAATAGGTCTACAATATTACTTACATAATTACTATACCACACATTTATACACAATATAATTAGGTACTATTCAAAGTACACCATTACTAGAATACATTAATAGACTCCTTCATTACTATACTACATCATTACTATTCTACATAATTACATTATTGATATACTATATAATTATTACTATACTATAGTTTATTTGAAAATGAATGATAGCAAATTTTTTATGATCCAGGAGATAAAGCCCAATATAAGATCATAAATCAGTAACGAAGAATTTCTAAAATAAAATGTTTAGCATTAGTTGTTTGTGATGTGAAAGTGTGTTAAAGCAGACCACAGTGCGCGTGTGCAGTGTATAGTTATCATAATAGAAAGGAGAACATACCATTGGGTGAAAACTTAGTGTTAAGCGTCTTAAGTTTACTTAAAAAATGCTGGTTGGCTGAAATATAGCTAGGTGCAATGCAAACTAACAAAAAAATATTTGTTCCAAAATAAAATCTTTGGTTTTCTTACTAAATTTTTTAAATATACCAATTTATTTCGATTCTTGTCTTAAATGCTTTAATTATTTTAATTAACAAAAAGTATGTAATCTCTACAGCCCTCAACTTTCTTAGAAAGGATTAAAATTTCTAATCGGCAGAAAGTATTATGCAGATTGTAAATTATTTTAGTTGATATATACATTTCTGTTTGTACAGTCCTGTGATTGTAACACGCAGAATTGTTTGTTCTGTAATAATAGGTGATAAAAAGCGATATTGATCAAGTGAATTTGTGCAATAAAAATGGTACAAACGTCTAATTATACTCCTGTGAAATTAAAATGCAATTTAACCGTGCATATAAGAACATTATTAAGTGTTAAATGTACATGACACTTTTGTACATGAACATTTCAATAGTACTGTTTGGAGTATAGTTTCTAAGTTTTCAAATATGGAGAAATGGAGAAACAACCATTTATAGACTTTTGAAACAACGAAAGGATGAAAGTATTACAGCAGCACTGAAAGAAAACTCATTCAAATAGAAGGTACGTACTATGAAACAACTGATCCGAAGAAAAGTGCATTCATTTTATTTATAAAAAAAGATACCTACTTTTGATAAACTTTTAGTAGATATTAATGGAGGCAATATTTAGGGGAAAATTAGAAAATTAAGAAGAGAAGACAAAAATATATTTTTTTTTTGTGACTGGAAAAAAGTTTGACATTTTATCTCTCTTGTCAGGTAACAAAATGCCACTTTTTATGAAATTATTTTTTCCTCGTTTCCTGGAAAAAAGTTTCCCCAGGAAAAATTACTTCCTGGATATATATACATATTAGCAGGTAAACAAATTTTTGTGTGATTACTCATTGTAACATGATAAATAGAACAACGGCAGTCAACAGCGGGGGGGTACGAGGAAACGTTTGCGGTAGTATTGTCGACACCTCCCCAGGCAGAACGAAGTGAGCTGCCTTGAGTGTCTAATGTGGGTGATGGCTAATTCTTATGCATTGTGTTCTATCGGTGATCATTTGGTAAATAAATAATTATTTGACTTGATAATAAAATCTAAGATCAGAAGTGGGATTCACTCACTAAAAGTACCACGGAAGTACATGGTGGTTGACTATTCCTGTGAGCATTTCCAAGATTATTAATTCGTTAAATTTATCAGTTGATTAATTGTTAATATTGTTATTGGCCATATTGGCGAATGTAATTTTTGTATTAATTCGTTAAATTTATTAGTTGATTGATTGTTTGAGATTGTTATTGTGTCAGTTCACTAATAATTGTTTGAAATTGTTATTGGCGATATTGGTGGTATTCATTTGAAATATCGTCATCCTGTAGAGGCAAATAATTGCATGTAGCCGATAGAAATGTTATTTTCGTGTTTAAAAAAAAATTGCCACTATGAAGCTTATTGTTTTAAAAAGTAACTTACCAATCATCTAGCTCTCGAATAAATTATATTATTTATTGATTTTGATAGTTTTTTTTTTGGAATAAATTTATAATTGAACTATCTGAGAGAGAAATGTAGATTGGCAATTGTAATTTAGAGCACTGATAACGTTAAAAGGTGCACGCAACATAACTTTTAAAAATAGTAAAATACCATTTAGAATTGAATGCAATGGTATAGGTTCCAAAATTTGTTTTTATGATGTGAATAATTTAACAGTGATCTACTACGTTATTTTTTGTAACCACTCGGATGTTTCGTTTATCGCTAGGCTAGGACCACCCTGTCATGATTCACGAGTGCTACTCATATTTTGTAGAACGATACGTCGAACTGGGACACATAAGAATATTTGATTAGCACGGCATTCTTTCATATACATTCATTCGATATGTTGCATTTTATGTATTATTATTATTATTATTCTTAACACCGATTAAATTCGATTCTATATTAAAATCTGATTTATATCATTTAAAATTAATTAACATAGTTTACAGTTCAGGTGTGGGGTGAACTAAAACTGCTTACCTTTGTTATAGAAAAACGTACGTGTCGTTAGTGAAATACTTTATATAAGGCCGTGCAGAAAACTTAAGTTGTTACGTAACTAAAAAGGATACCATTAGTTAAGTTATTCAGTGATTCGTGTTAAGATAGTGTTAAGAACTTGGTATTTTGATCGTGTTAAGAACGATGAGCAAAGATTTTAGACTCTATAGGCGTACGATCTGAACGTATTTATATTCCGACGAGACGAGACAATAGTGACAATAGATCACCCTTTAACGAAGGGGGTCGTAAAAAGAAGCGATAGTTAAGAAAATATAGTACAAAGCACATCTCATGGTTTAGATTCCTGTTCCAGTCAACAAAGTTTAGGTGTTACAAACGAAGCTAGAATTAGACAGTTGGAATCAGTAATAGGTCAAGACGAAATCCCAAGTCACCATCCAAAATGCTGCTCACGCTGGTCGTTACGCAAAACCAGAGAGATTGTTTGAAGGATACCTGTCAATGCTACGTAAGGACACGAAGCAGGACGTTGTGCATAAATGTAAGTAAAAGACCAGCTGATGACAAAATAAGGGTGAGTCGAAACCAATTTTAATTTTATTTAATAATCAGGCGTCTAGTACTTGCTATTTCATTAATTGTGTTATTAACGGTAAATATATACGAGGCTTTGTAGACTCGGATTGTGCTGCAGTTACAATTCGTGAATCGGATGCAGTCAAGTTGCATCTACAGGGTGAGGCCACATTAGTACGTTTGTGTGGTTATGCAGGAGATTTTGTTATAGTACCTTCAACGGTTACGACAACTTTGAATGTTGATTTAACTATTACTACTACTACCGTTGACGTACCAAATAATATACAGGATGTCCCTGTTATTGTAGGTTAGCCATTTTTAAATAATGATATGGTTAGAGTTTTCGTTAGATGCAACCAAGTATGACATATTTTAATTAAAATAATGTCAACGTTACACATATTAACGAGTCTTTGTCCAAGAAAATTAATTTATATGTAGAAGAAACTACTATTATTCCGCAGAATTTTGTAGGTGACATTTCTCTAATTAAAAATAAAAACGTTAGGGGTGTTTTGTTAATCTAAGATATTTTTGTTGATCTAAGATGTTTTTGTTGATCCAAGATATTTTTGTAGATGTAAGATGTTTTTGTTGATTTAAGATATAGAAATTAAGATAATAATTTTCATTTTATTTTACCGTGTGTTATTAACATGATAAATCTGTTTGTTACGAAAATGACAGGATACTTGCTAGAGGTTATACCTGTACCTTTTAAAACTTGATAAGCAACAGATATTGCTGTATTACCAAATTTTGCGTTATTCGACCTTGAGAAACAAACTAATTCTGTATTAAATTAAATTGAACATTCTAAATTACTTAACGAGTATGGGAATTGTTTCGCTACTAGTTTACGAAAGGTTGCTAAAACGACTGTTACGGAAATGTTGATCACATTAAACGATAGCAAACCTGTAATGTACGGTTCATACTGCATGACTTTTGATTTGGTAAATGCTCCTGCTGTATTACAAAGGATTATGAACAAAATATTTAGACCTACAACGGAGAATGGATGATGAAGACCGGTGGATGAAGGATGAAAGACCCCTAGAAAGAGACAGGATGAGGAAACACCCGCAAAGGACGCCCAAATCGGAATTGAAGACGACACACCAAGGACACGGTAGTAGATTTTGCAGCACCTAAGGATGTCAAAGAAATTCAGCGATTTTAAAAATAAAGAAGCTAGTAGGACGATCCGTACATGCTATTTATAACAGATAAGTGAAAACTAAAAAACATTGTGACATCAGTAACGTCGGACCAGTAGGAATACTTCTATAACGTTAAAATGACAGCACTTTAGGCTAGTATAGGATTTTAGTAGAGTCACAACCAAAGAAGAGCAAAAATATCATTCATGAGCTTGAAACTTTGATAGCTGTATGCGCATTTAAAAAGTTCCGCATATATTTAAGTGGCATAAAGTTTAAAATCGTCACCGATTGTAACTTACTTCGTAACACCCGTATGAACCGAGACTTAATTCTCCGCATCGTAAGATAGTGGCTATCAATTCAAGAATTCGATGTTGGTATTGAATACCATGTTGGCACTAAGATCAGCCACGTAGACTTTCTGAGCCGAAGTACTATTATACCCACGGATCAATCATGACGTAATGATTGTAAATATTAAGGAGGCTAACCGGATACTTTAAGCACAACTTCAAGACAACGCTTGTAACAATATTATGAATGTTTTGTCACGAGATCCTAGAGATAAATTACGAAAGACGAACGACAAATTTATAAAGAGTATTGTATAAAGAATAGACGACTTTCAAAAAACAGCAAAAGGAAAGAGATGGTTTATCCCAAAAACAGCACGACTAACAATTTTAATGTTAGTAAATTGCATCACCCTCATGATAGGTCATTTAGAAGTTGACGACTTTACTAAATTTGTATAAGAGTGTTAGGAAAACTCGTATCTCATCATATCAATTAACAGCTTTAAGAAATTTGTATAAGTGTTAGGAAAACTCGTATCTCATCATATCAATTAACGGCTTTAAGAAATTTGTTGGTGTTAGGAAAACTCGTATCTTATCATACCAATTAACGGCTTTAAGAAATTTGTATAAAAGTGTTAGGAAAACTCGTATCTGATCATATCGATTATCAGCTTTAAGAAATTTGTATAAGAGTATTGGGAAAAACTCATATCTCATCATAGCAGTTAACGGCTTAACAAAATTTGTATTTTTAAAAGTGATACAAAAATACAAAACTGAAATTTATAGATGAATTTTAAATGTTCGGTGTTCCTGCAGGTTTATTGCGACCGTGACACTGATTTTACGAGCAAGAATTTTAAGGAATACTGTTTAACTTTAGGTGTTAAACAAGTGTGTTTTTAGGTGTTAAACAAGTGTGTTTAACTTTAGGTGTTAAACAGATATGTTTAACTTTAGATGTTAAACAAGTGTATTTAACTTTAGGTGTTAGACAGGTATGTTTGACTTTAGGTGTTAAACAAGTATGTTTAACTTTAGGTGTTAAACAGGTATGTTTGACTTTAGGTGTTAAACATGTAGTATGTACTACTTCGACGCATCGGGCTTACGGCCAAGTAGAACAGTTATAGCTTCAACTAATGACGAAAATCGTTAGACGAAGCTGTAGCAGATGTAAAATGGGGAATTAATTTGACGGTTAATTCCACTACAGGGAAAACTCCCTTCGAACTATTTGGATGTTGAGATGGAACGAAGAGGAGATACTATCACGATACTAGTCACTGTTGGTGAGAATAAATGCCTTTTTGTAAAATAACTTCAATTAAGTGATATAAAAACATTTTCGTTTCGTCAACAACGTACGACTCTTAAGTCGTCATTTTTATTACACTTTTTCATTACTCGAAGTGCGTTCATCTGTTATAAGGTAAAAAAGTGTTTATGTCGTCTCTACTTCATTCTATCTCGATGGTCCTGGATGAGATAATGATGTTTGACGGCTGAAGTCTGTGACGATAACGAACGTCCAGATTTGGAAATAATAATACTCTCCCTAATTCACCCCCTTACGAGTGAATTTCAACCCCTGAAGTCGACTGAACGACTTGTGTAGGGGAAGGGATGGCTATTATTATTATTTGCCGTGGCGCTCCGGGGCGACTTAAGGATGATTAATGGTGCCATTTGACTTACAGGTGAGGAAAACCCGGAAAACATCACCCACCATCATCGAGACGATAATGTATGGCGATTTTATAATCTGCATGTCATATCAACAGAAATTGAATTTCCATTAATACGGCACACATCAAATCCTAAACCGAACCATGCAATTTAATTAAAAATCCACATGGTCTGGTCTGGGATTCGAAGCCCAGCAGTCTCGGACTCATAAACTCGCCTATAAATGAATATAAGCGCGATAGACCGCTACACCATCGACCCGATAAATAAGTTTTCTGAAAAGATAGAAGATGCGCAGAGGTACCAAAATATGTGTTACGATAATGAGCATGCCCAGTTAAGAAAATTGAAGGTTGGCCAAGCAAATAAAGGCTCCAATGACGGACGGAGCAGGAAGCTTGAGCCTTGTTATAAAGGACCCTAGTTACGAAAGTACTCGACGATCGGTACGTGGTTGACGAACTGCCAGGGTCCAAACGTTGTAGGACAGCTTATACGGGCATTGGTCCTTCAGATAAAATGAAACTGTCACGAAAGTTTCGGAAAGCGATACTAGTAGAGCCGTATATTTCTTGTAGAAATATTCGCGCTCATATTCATTAATTTCAGTTTAATTAATATATTTCGTTTGTTTTGTATGTTACAGATTACTCTTCGCGAGGACGCGAAAATTTGTCAGGTTAGCCGACTGTAACCACTAGGATGTTTCGTTTATTGCTAGGCTAGGACCACCCTATCATGATTCACGAGTGCTACTCATATTTCGTAGAACGATACGTCGAACTGGGACACTGAGACACTGTGCTATATTCACTATTTGCGTGAGGTTCCCAAGGAAAACACTGTTTGTCGGGTTGATATCCTTTATTGTGAATATCTTAATACAAAGGTATAATTAGTCTGGGCACGTGCCAACCTACTACCATACCTGACATACTGTGCTAATTTACAGCGCACACCTTTTATGACCATAATTGCCGCATGCCTATAACTTACACTGTATACGAGGTACACTCAAAACTTATGTGCATACATTACATTTCTCCCCCTCCATAATCTGGCAATAATAGCAAAATCTATCAGTGGGTATTCTAACCCGAGTACCACGTCTAATATTATCAGATTCTGACGGAGTTCCTGGCGATAATACAATATTGGCTGAGGAAGATATACTAGGTTGTAAAGTTGTAACATCACTAATAAAATCACCATATTCTAAGAATATTTGGTGATTAGCACGGCATTCTTTCATAGACATTCATTCGATACGTTTCATTTTATGTATTATTATTCTTAACACCGATTAAATTCGATTTATTTCATTTAAAATTAATTAACATAGTTTACATACTATTTGTCAAAATATATATAATATATTGAATGAATGTCTATGGAAGAATGCTGTGCTCCTATTCTTATCACTAAAATTCTTATGCGTCCCAGTCCGACGTATCGTTCTACGAAATATGATTAGCACTCGTGAGTCATCACAGGGTGGTCCTAGCTTAGCGATAAGCGGAACATCTGAGTGGTTACAAGTATCTTTATTTGTAGCTTTTAAATATTGGTAGAAATTCGATGAAACAAAAATGTTTTCTTCATTAAAAGGAATTTATATTGTCTCTATCAATGACCGGCTGAGAGAAGCTTAGAAAAACAAAACGTAGAGAAACTTAAACATTTATTGTTAAATTTGTTTAAGTTTGGAAATAATTATTCAACAATACATACCACTGACTTAAAAATAAAGCTATCTAAGGACCAAGTCATTAAATTATAGCAGGGGCGCTACTGGCAAAATTTTGTAAGGATGGACGAGCGCTCTTTCCAAATTACGATTAACTGTTAATTCTACCATTCGGAAAGTTAGGGACAGGTCAGGTTAATGTTGTTTCATGTTACCAGAAAGTCAAGTACAGGTCAGGTTAATCCCTGAGGAGTACCACTCAACTTAACGATGTATTCATGTCACCAGAAAGTCAAGTACAGGTCACGTTAATCCCTGAGGAGTACCTCTGAACTTCTCTATGGTTTTTATTTAGTAACAAAGTTAAATAAGTTAAGTACAGGTGATTTTAATATTTGAGGAGTACCTCTGAACTTCCATTTAAAGCTTTTGCTTTTGTGAGTAAAAAAAAAGTTAAGTAGAGGCCAGTTAAATATTTGAGAAGAAGTACCTCTGAACTTTAATTTATAGTTTTTTTTTGTGATTAAAGAAATTAAGTATAGGTCAGCCAAATATCTGAGGAGTACTTCTGAACTTATTGCTTTTATTTTGTCTGCTTAGCACAAATTTAGTGAAATCTTTTGAAATATTAAATATAGTGTAATTGTTAGCATCGTGCAAGCTTTATGTTTTATAAATGTAGTCTGATAAATGGTATGAGAAATCCGAGGATTCACAATCACAGAAAAAATCGGTACGTTGTACTGTCCTGGATGGGTGGTGTAAGCAAGTGATTCTTTTGTTTTTGGTTTTTCCTTTATGTTTTGTTGCCTAAATGATATATTAACTGTCCGAGACCTACTAGATGACTAGCGTTTTAACCTCGCGATGGCAGGTGGTAAGCATTTCGTGACTAGTAGAGTGAAAAATGCTGGACGGATATTGTTGAAATCCGAGGAGCATAGCTTTTATTTTAAATGATTTAAAATTGAAAAATGTTAGCAAGTAATTCTTTTCTTTTTGGTTTTTCCTTCATGTTTTGATGCCTAAATGATATATTAACTGCCCGAGACCTACTAGATGACTAGTAGAGTGAAAAATGCTGGACGGATATTGTTGAAATCCGAGGAGCATAGCTTTTATTTTAAATGATTTAAAATTGAAAAATGCTGGACGGATATTGTAGAAATCCGAGGAGCATAGTGTTTATTTTGAATGATTTAAAAAAATATATAAATTGAAAAATGCTGGACGGATATTGTTGAAATTACTCAAAAAAATAGTTATTGCAGTTATGAAAACATCATTCACCAAATTTTAAGAAGTATAGTGTAGATGAAATAGCAAAAAAACATGGAGTTAAGTGTTGCGGCACCTTATCACTGCGAACTTAACCCCATTGAACTAATCTGGGCTCAAATGAAGGGATATGTCGCGAGAAACAATACAACACTTAAACTTCAAGATGTTCGTCAACTATTATGTGACTCCATATCAAAAATTTATATGGAATCACCCCGTATTTCTAAAACGAATTATGATTTTTTTAGTATATCATTTGTGTGTATATTTATTATTAAATTTTAAGGAAATGTCCTAATCTAATATTTTTATAAAAATAAATGTATGTACTTAATATTGACAGTTTACTATTTTTAATATTAAATTTCGTGTTCCCTGTAACTGAGGTATAGAATTATTGGTTAATTCCTTAAGGTTTGCTCATTTGCCTTTTATGATGTATTGTATTCGAGATTTTTCGGGATGTCATACTAAAATCTAGTGAAAATTCAGATAAGAAGGTATCAATAGTTACTTTTTTCTGCTTTGAACAATTCTTTGTGACAAAAACTGTGCTATCATGCATTTTAAAATAAACTATATATGAGTATTGTACTAAAAATGTAGTATATTACATAATTACTGTATTACCTAAATATTATATTACATAATTAAGCACCATTTTGCAGTAATAATAGGTTTAAGTATTATAGTTAAGACCAGTGGCGGCTCGTGACCAAAATTTTGGGGGTTCAAAATGACAGAATATAGATATCAGTACAGATGTATGCAAAGTCTTTCAGTGTTTTAGGAAGTTTATAATATACCTTTCTAAAACATTGACAGTTATTTACCTACATTTGTACCGAGATCTATATTCTGCTACTGTGAGCCCCCAAAATTTTGGTCACGAGACGCCCCTGGTTAAGATCAGGATTATAGTTGTAGTGTGTCCAAATCTAAATGAAAAGCTGACAAAATAATAGAATGCAATTAGATTAAGATTATAATTGTAGTATGTCTAAGTTCAAATGAAAAGCTGACCTAAAATAATAGAATACACGTGTAGCTACTTTCTATACCAACAAATAAATGTATGGGTTAGGTATTCAACCATTGTCTTTGATAATAGTGTAATAATATAGATAGCAGCTTTGGTTTCACTAATTTACCTATTTTTCTTTTAAAATTCAAGCTCCTTTATTAAAAATCTTTTGTTTGTCTCGTCTTTGTTTTTACAAAGAGCAAACAAAGAGCTATTCTGATTATTACTGATATATAAAAAGAAGTAAGTAGTCTACTTATGATTACATTTTCTTTAACGCGTCTTACGAAGAATAATTACTAAAATGCATAATATGAATTTTCAACAATATTTCAAAAATGAAATGATTATTAGTAGAATATGCGGAGCTTGGATCCATATAAAAAGTTCCAAGTTCGATAATTTTTTCTTCCTCTATTGGGCTGTTATTAACATTTCAGTGGTAATATACATCAAACAAAAGATACAGTACATTCTCCAATTCGACGATATTTACGGACTAGTTGGATCAACATTTGTTTTACCGATCGCATTAACTGCAAATATACGTCTTTACAGTTTTTTCAAATACAGAAAAGAATTTAATGAGTTGATGACTTCATTAGACGACGAAATATTTCAACCGCAAGATTCAAACGAACTGATTATATACCAGAAGATGTTGAAGTTTTTTACTTTTTATAAACACCTCTTGTATGCATGGTCTTGCGTTACAATGACAGGATGTCAAATGGGAAAATTTGTTTTTGGAGTAAGTGGTAAGTATGTATTTATGTATTCGGGAGTTAGGTTAGGTTAAAAATTAGTGGGTCTTCCTCTTCCTCTACGATCCAGAACTATTGTGACTCGTGTCTAACTTATATATAGTTCACCGTACAAGCCACACCTTTTTATAAAGGCCATGGTTGAATTGGGTCAGTCGGTAGACGCTAGTCGGGTTTATCCAAAGATATAGAACCTAGTATTTTCCAAAACGGAGCAAGTACATGAAATATGCTCTGCAGATTCGTCTTCTACGCTGCAGAATCGACAGTCCGATGGAGTTAAGTGTTGCGGCACCTTATCACTGCGAACTTAACCCCATTGAACTAATCTGGGCTCAAATGAAGGGATATGTCGCGAGAAACAATACAACACTTAAACTTCAAGATGTTCGTCAACTATTATGTGACTCCATATCAAAAATTTATATGGAATCACCCCGTATTTCTAAAACGAATTATGATTTTTTTAGTATATCATTTGTGTGTATATTTATTATTAAATTTTAAGGAAATGTCCTAATCTAATATTTTTATAAAAATAAATGTATGTACTTAATATTGACAGTTTACTATTTTTAATATTAAATTTCGTGTTCCCTGCAAGTACATGAAATATGCTCTGCAGATTCGTCTTCTACGCTGCAGAATCGACAGTCCGATGTTTTTTGCAGACCTATTCTTCTCATGTGGTTACCTAAACCAGTGGTCGGCAAACTCATTAGTCAACAGAGCCAAATAGCAAGAGTAAAACGACTAAAATTTTGTTTAAGAGCCAAATTTTTTAAACTTAAACTTTACAGTGGTTCTCAAAAGTCCCCTCCCCCCTCTGCTCTTTTGAACGGTAATACTGATAAAATTTGGAGGGTGAAAATGAACTACTGTAGGCTTCTCTACTAGTGGCAACAGGTGACGTAATAGGCATCTGAGATCTTATGGCAAGTGACATCTCGTTTGAAAGGTATTTAGAATACCTATTCAGTCATACTATTTTTATTTGGATTTACGATGTTTTTGATGGTTAAAATAAATAAACACTAAAATTTGAGTTTCGCTTTTAATTATTAAATATTTAAGAACAAGTTGTTATATTAATTGTTTAAAATGTGCTCTATCTACTTTCTGGCAGTAAAACATCCCATTATTAAACTCTTGTCGGACTCGATTAAATGTGTCAGGGGAAATTGCCCTACATTCTTCAACAACTAGTTGTTTTAAAACGTCAATACTGTTAGGAGCTGTAGCGTAAACTTTAGATTTAAGATATCCCCACAGAAAAATCTAAAGGTGTTAGGTCCGGTGACCCAGCTGGCCATTCTATTGAACCGCGTCGTCCAATCCATTTACCAGGATATTCCTCATCTAAATAACCATCTTGTTGTAACGTTATTTCCAAGTTACCAAATTCATCTGGATTATCTTCCAGAATTTGAAGAATAAAGGTATCTGCCCATTACACCTTACCATACTAGGACCGTAACCGTATCGAAACATATAAACAAATATTCTTTGCATGTTTTGATATGCGACAATACCCACTAGACCGTTCCGTCACCGGCCAACACCGTAGCGTGCCATGACAGGACCGTCAACAATTTCACAGCGAGAATATTTTGCGGGTTCCTACACTGACCGTCCATAGTAAGCTATGTTGTAGGTGAGGATAAAACGCTGCTGATTCGCTGCAGTGGGCATAGTAGTGACCGGAGTGCTTTCTTTCGTGCCTGACACGTTCCTGTTATGGTCATGGTATGGTACGCTGTAGTGGGCAGAGAGCTTTAACGCTTCATTTGCGTTTTCCAACATCTCGAGATATACTTCACCGGTTAAATTAGAGTTCAAAAAAAGAGGCCAAAATACCTGCCCATACATTTACTTTTAATGGAAACTGTGTATGTTTTTCACGAAACTTGTGAGGATTTATGTCACTCAATACCTCACATTTTGAGTATTAACATTTCCATTAAGAAAGAAAGTACTTTCGCCACTAAAACAAATTGTCCTTAGATAGTCTAGCTGTCGGAGAATTTTAGTGGACATATTTTCACAGAATTTCAGCCTTCTGTCGGGGTCGTCATCTGAAAGTTGATGTACCATTTTTAGTTTGTATGGGTGAAATTTGTTTTTGGTCAATACCCTGTGTACTGTACTATGACTGACTCCAAAGGTAGACGCTATTTGGGCTGTGGAAGAAGTAGGGTTTACTACAATTTCTGCAACCATATCAATTTCTTTATCAATAACAATATTTGGTCAACCCGATCGTTTGGCATCATGAACACTACCTGTTTGTTGAAACTTATGAAAAAGCTCCCTCAAATAAGTCCTCGATATAGGGCGATCGGGGTATCTCTCATTACAAATGCGTTCCGCCTCATGAAAATTATTTCCACTTTCACCAATAGCTGTTACTTTGTCAGCTAGAACACGTACCATTTTGTTTATGTAGATACTTAAACGTCTCGTTTAACAATAATTAAACTAAAAATTCATTATCACCTGTAAAAACGTCAATTAAAAAATTTCAGATTTTTTGACAATTAACCATAGGCGAACTTTTGAATATTTATTAATTAAGAGCGAAACTCAAATTTTTGTGTTTATTTATTTTAACCACCAAAAACATCGTAAATCCAATAAAAATTGTATGATTCAATAGGTATTCTAAATACCGTTTAAACGAGGTGTCACTTGATATAATGTCCCATTTAATATTCTAGGTTTCAGTTGACTGGTGACGTCACCGAAGCCTATTACGTCACCTGTTACCACTAGTAGAGAAGCTTACAATAGTTCTTTTTCACCATCTAAATTTCATCAGTCTAAGTATCACCGTTCAAAAGAAAAGAGAGGACTTTTGAGAAGCACTGTATAGGTAGGTACTTTGACGTAAATTTAATTAGAGTACTGATAAGCTGGCCATTGCTAATATCGTCCTCAATCTGATTGAATTACGTGCGCCGAAGTCGATCTTTTTCAACTCTCTCATCCACACTCGTCTTGTTAACTTGTTTCGTCTATCTCCTATCGTTGATCCACTTTATACGGATTAGGAAAAAATTATACGAGCCATAGGCTATATAGGTATTGCATCTCTATATTTTGTGTACAACGACTACCACCTCTTCTGTGACCTGCGAGCGTGCGAGCTCGTAGAAGGTTCCAATTTAGTAATGCATGAACTATTGTGAGGTATTGTTCTCTTTAATTAAATAAATACGTTATTATCTGATGCTAGAATTAGGAAATATATGCAAGTGAAAAATAATAACTTGATTTTGCATTAAATCCTAATATTTTTGACCATTAAGTTTACCATCAATGAAAAAGGGCAAATTTAGTCCCATAAAATACCAGTGCAAACATTTAATTTTTGAGGATACTGTGTACATGTCGGAATATTTAAATGTTTATTTTTTAGAGCATAATGTCTTTGGATTGTTGATTTTGCAATGAAAAAGTTGACTTGTCGATAAATACAATTTATTTTAAAAAGTTTTTATTTTAACTAGAGACCCCGCCGATTCGGCAGAATTTCGTAAAACTCTACAAAAAAAGTAAGAAAATTAGGCTATACTTATTATAACAAGTAACGTGTATGTTTATATCGGTGTACCTACACCGTGTGGCTCGTATAATTTTTTCCTAACCTGTCATTGCAAACTATCTCAACATATCTTTCTCAATATTTAAAATAACATCTTCTTTCACTCCACAATGCTTTCTTAAAATTAACTCAATACACTTTAAATTTTTAAGTTTTAGTTCAATTATAGGTGCATTTAATAAAACTTTATATCATACTTAATAACTATATTATTTATTAATAAAATTAAATTGTATCATATTTGAAATAGAAAATGTCAATATCACATTCTCAACAGGCTTGGAAAGTAATTCAAAATGGAACCTTGGAGGGAAGGCTTCGGACGGAGGCAAGGGTGCAGATTTCCAGTCTTTCTTGCGGGGATGTGTGTTCAAGGGTAATATATTGTACGATACCCGTTGATATTTAATATTTCTAGAATTTTTTTTAATAAGTCGCTTCCGAGTACTCCCCTAAATATAAAGACACATAAACACCAACTAAGTATGAAAAAACACAAGAAAAACAGCCATCACGAAGTTTCAATCGTACTGTATGTGTGAGCTCGTAAGTAGCAGTTTGTGGAAGAGCCACAGCCAAGAGGCCAAAGAGCCGCATGCGGCTCGCGAGCCGCGGTTTGCCGACTCCTGACCTAGACGACAATGTGCTGTCATCAATCCCGTGAGAATGCGTACTCCATTTACGGATCTGAGTAGAGGCATTCATTGAAGGGTTGGGTATAAACACCTTTGAATGAATTAGCCCTGGAGTATCTCTCCAGTTCGTAAGTGTTATACACCCACCGTCCATTTTGAGATAATTTTTTTAGCCATGTTCTTTGCAATGTACAGGAATGATTCTAGTCCTATGAACTTAGATTCGGTTCCTCTTTTAACGAGTATGTCGGCTTTTTCATTGTCGTCCAAACCACTGGGTACCGGAACTCGGATTAAAGTAACTTGGTTCCGGGCACCAAGACACACGGGTACTCGAATATATGTGTACAGTTCTAAACCAGTTTTGAGTCAACTCGATTGGAGCTCAGGAAATTGAGGTCTGCCTGTCTAACCGAAAAGATCTTTATAGAATTTTCTCGCTTTCAATTCTATAGCGAGCATTTCTGCGTCTAAGATCGTAGCCAGACAACCAAGGTTTATTAATATGTCAACTCTTGGCTTCTGGCTGAAAACTTCCGCTTCTGCTCCTTTTTCAGTTTTGGAGCCGTCCGCGTATTTCACATGAGGGTTTTATTCCCCTGCTCCATACGTCTCTCTCTGATATGAGGCCGTTATATGATTTTTCTATGTGCTTTTGGGGAACTAGCGAGTCTGAGACCATGCCGAGGATATGGTGGTTATTAATCTCATTAATCAGTCCCGTTTTGTCCTATCGCACTTCTTCATTGCATTGACTGACAATCTTCAGGAGTCTATAATAGACCATCCTGGCCTTAATGTCCAGAAAAATGTGGAGAGTGGTTGGATCCAGCATGATCTGCATGGCTCTCGTCGGTGTGGTTGACATTTCCCCAAAGTTTATTGTTCCACCAGACAACGAAGCCGTATGTTAACATGAGTTTAGCCACGGTTTGGATAATCTCCAGATATGTCACTTCCTCCGCAAAAGGAATGGCTTTCCTGGCCAAGGAAACTTCTTGAAGCTTGTCGAGTTTTCTTCTCTTGAACCATATGTTGATCGTATTTAGGGCTTGTTGGAGATCACCTTTTTGAACATCCCCTTAATTATGATAAACAGATCACAAAAGTGTTTGAGCTTTTTGCAGAAGCGCAGGTAATATGCCATCTTCTCCTGGTGATTTGAAAGGAGATAATGAATTCACCGCCCATTTGACGGCGCTTGGATAGACAACAAATCATTCTGCACTGACTGTCAAAAGTATGGGCCCACCGGGAAACTAGGAGATAATCCGGGGCACCGGTCCTACAAACGACGGTAGGTGCCGATCCTAGCGCCGAAAGGCACCGGTCCCAGCACCGACAGCCACCAGTCCTACCGACGCCGACAGGCGCAGCCACAGTTTCTATTTTTTTTTATGATCATTTATACAGCTCCTATAGGCCGATTCATCCAGCTATCTAAAATAGACTTTTGTGGTGGCAATGACTTCCAAATCGGGCGTATATTTTTGTCTGCATGAAATTTTATTATGTTTGGAAAGAAACTGAAATCCGAAGGTGTTAAGTCTGGCGAGTAGGGTACATGGGACAGTAATTAATTCAAAACCCAGTTCATCAATTCTAGCCATTACTATAATAGACTTTTTACATTGCGCATTGCTCTGATGGAACAAAACTTGCCTTTTCAATATTCCAAGTAATGTATCCAATATTTTCTGTTGCAGCTGATCAAAAAGCAAGTCAGCATATTATTGTCCATTATTGTTTTGTCAAAAATAATGTCTTTTGTATCCCAAAATACCTACGCCATAACCTTTCCGGATGGAACTATTTTTACCTTCTTTTGGACTGATTCGCCTTGCTCTATCAAAATCACAATCCCACTATAGGGTCAGGCTGCAAATTATTTATTCACATCCTCGTGTATGAGTAAGGTGGATTTAACGCAAATAGAAAAGGAAATGTCTTAAATCTCACAATGTTATCTATATCAGCACCTCAGAAGTAAGGACACATTTTTGAGAGAAAAGAGTTCTCTCAACTTGTGGATTTACCATATCAAGTTTTATCTAGTGGAAAACAGATTTAACTCCCTAGTTGCATCATTTCGCCAAAAGATGATGGAATACTCGGCAAGTCGCAAACCAAGTATTGCAAATTTGGGATTAATAATCAGTCACATCAAAGTCAAAATTTTAGAACAAAGTAAAAAAATCTAACAAAAAATCGAGATAAATTGACCAAACAATTGACTTTTGCAAAGACCCCAATAATTTAGTAAATTTACCGTTTCTTTACATTTTTTGTTATAACAATAGGTTAACTTTAAAATGCCTCTCCTGACAAATGTTAATGTTAATGTCACAATGTTATATAAAAGACCTTTTCTTGTCCTGTCAAATTATTTGATTTACCCAATACCTAGTTATTAGTTACACAATTCCAAGTAAAAGATTACAAAGCAACAATGTGCACAGATAAATAAAAAGAGATGTCGTAATGTCACTGGCTATTTTTAAGGTAGGGTATTAGACCTATATGTCCACCTCTTAGATTAGGAGTTCCTTAACAAAATTAAGAGTTTCTTTTTATTTATGTTTATATATAATTGCTCTATATCAACATCTATTGTTCGTTCCTTATACAATAAATAAAGCTCTCAAAACTTTAGGTTTTGTCTTAAAGAACTCGAACAATCTCTCATTAAATTTTATTACTCAGCTTACGTTAGGTCAATATTGTGAATGTGGGTTGCCAGTTTGGTCTCCATTTTATGATTTACATATTTAGGTCATCAGAGTGTTCAACACAAATTTCTAAAATATTATGCATTTAGATTAGGTTTAGTACTTGGCAACTATGATTAAAATATTTTATTAAACTTAATGTATCTTGAAAGTCTACATTTCGAAGAGGGTGTAGTAGATTTATTATTTTTGCATAAAGTAATTTCAGGATCTAATAGTACAAGTAACATATTTTCTTCAAAATTATTTATTCTTCATGCCTTTCACAGAATAATAATTATGACTTATTTAGTCCTCTAACAAGAATACAAAGTAGTGAAAATTCATTAAATTTATACATTCTGATGGATACATCTTTCAATGGCTTTAGAAAAGCTCTTGTTATTTTGAATATGTTCATTAAATCCTAATTATTTTTATTTTTTAATACAAAAAAAATTAAATTAAATTAAATTACTTAATACTTCTTAGGTATTTGATTGATTTAAATGTTTTTAAAATAAAAGTTGAAAATTAACGTATCGATTGTTTAATTTAAAAATAATTTACTGTGACGAAAGTCTAATTTATTTTTAATTTATTTATTTATTTAAAAACACACTATTTACAATTTATTTCAGACGTACTATTTAATTTATATAATATTTGAACACTAACTAACAATTCTAATTTATTTATTACACTTTTACTTTTCAATACAACGTTCTATATAAAATTAAACTCGGCGCTGATACGTCAACTATTTATATTAATCCAACTCCGCTACTGGAAGATATGGGAGACTCTCGAACATTCCTTTTTATTACTAAGCGGCATTCTCCGCCATTCCAGTCGCTTCCAGTGCATTAGCGGCAGACATTCCGTCGTATTCGAGATGCGGGCCGGCTGTTTCCACACGTCAGCGTTACTTCGATCTCGAATCGGTTGCGTGCTTAGACAGAGTCGGACTTCATGACATTACCTATTTATATAAAACAATTTATTTATAATTTATTTACACTACAGTTCATCAAATTTCTAGAGGCTTTCGACGGCTAGACAGAGAAAGCACTACTGACAGGCATCCCGACGGATTTACGCAATGAAAGTACACTCTGCGCATCAAGTATTTCACTATTTCATTCAGACGTAAATGTCAGATGTAAATTTCGCTAAAACATTTCTTTTATTTTCGTTTGTGTTTTTTGCTTATTACAGTTTAATAGAACCTAAGTATGGAGTTTAATAGCAAATTAAGAGGCCGCGTGATTAACAGTCAATCTCGCGAAATAATAGCCAATGTTATAGAGTTTATGAGAAGAGAAGGAAACTTTAATTCACCTTCAATACCATTTAAAAATGTAAATGATCGTGTTGCTGCGGCCACAGAAGTATCTAAAAACACTGTCGTCCGCATTTCTGGAGAGAAAAAAAGAATCGATAACCGTGAGATATCGGAATTTTCATCACCAAGAAAAACCATTAAAAAACCAAAAACAGTTAATGATATAGATGAAGCTGCACAAGAATCAAATTTTATTTTTTTATTATTAGATAGCTATTTTTGTTTCTGAGTTGTGTTCATTTACAGGCTCAATTTTTTTCCGTTTCTCCTTTTTGATTTTATATGGGGTTTCAAGTTGTTTTTGACTTATTTCGACGTAAATCACAACAACACACTTTTTTAATAAAGCAAACAAGTGTTAAGAGGTATATGTACGTGTAAACTACAATTACAAAAAATTGATATGAAACCCATGAAAACCACCAACAAAAATGTAAAGCTAGCTTCCGTACTAGAACATGGTGTCATTCGTCGAGATAATTTATCGTTTTGTTTAATAGATCAAGAAATGTAAATATTCCCCTGTTATTTTTTATAAAATTATAAGAGAAATAAATTTTTTTCTAAATAGTATAGTTTATTATTTTGTAGAAAAACAAAATTTCGAAAATTTTAGTAATGTTTCAGAAACAACCGTTATTAATAATAGGTACCATTTTCCTTAATAAGGTAGAAATAAAATATAAACTATTTCCACGATTTACAAAGGCCTACAAAAAAATTATAGGTATTTTTCGCTATCCTATAAAATTTATATTTTCTGACTCAATTTCAAAAGGTTGAAGGAATTCCAAAACACCTTTTATGGCATAATAATTATTTTCAATTCTACATACTATCTTTAGCTGCTTTTAAAAACGTTCTAAGAAAGTCCAATCAGACCAATTTAATCCCTAAACTATTCCACACTTTTAAAATTTAATTACCTAAAAATATTAAAAACTATTTAAAATAACTTGTTTAGCAGACTGTACAATAGCTATCTTAGTCACACGTAGCGCGTTCACTGTCTGGTCGTCGAACACCTCTAGAAATTTGATGAACTGTAAGTACTAATTAATTTATTTAATACTTAAGCTCTATTTATATTTCTAATTTATATAAGACCTTTACTTATACTAATTTATATCACATTTACTTTATCGATGTTCTCACAGCTATGACTCAATTTCCACTGACTCTCCATAACTGCAAACGCATATTTATATATTTGGCGAAAAGTCCCGGAACATTCACCAAATTCGCCATTTTACTCGAATATCCTTCTATAAAGGGTACGTTTTCGAATGAATGATTTATGCCGGCCATCTGTGAGCATATGCGCCCCTTTAGTTAGGTAAAGGGGGGTTTATCTCCATGAAATATTCTTGGTTTAAGGGTCAACTGGGGTCGTAAAAAGGCCCAAATAAGGCAGAGGGACCCAAAGGATCAGAGAAAGACTAGATTGTCGGAAATGGTTCACATTACAGTGTTGTCTTTTAAATGATTTTTATATATTTTTTATTATTATGGGGATTCCCGTATGTTTAATAAATAAAAAAATATTTGTGAATTAAAAGCAGCTTATACCATTTTGCTTATATTTGGTACGTTGACAGAGTTTTATGTGACAAAAGAATTTTAACTAATATTAATCCATAGGCGTAGAACTTGATTTTTTCAATAAATGCACTTTATATATTTTTACACGCCAATGAAAAAACAAGGGGGATTGAATATGAAATTTGGATTGCTTAAGAACCCTCACTCTAATTTATTAAAATACAAATTTAGTCAAAACCATGAAAGTAATCGAATCCTAACAATAATATCTTTTTCTTTTAGTAAAAGAATTACGCAATCTTAAATGTCTCTGTAGACTGCTGCCTTATCGTTACAAAAATTAAAACTCGTAATATTGTCGAGACACATAACATTGTCAAGTATTCTAAAATGGCTCTTAAACTTAACTTTACCTACTATACCACCTCGTATTGTTTTACAGATGAACCTGACGACGGACTAGATCATTGCGAAGCCGCCATGACTACCAAGCATGGCGTCTTTGCTTATTTGTTCCAAGCCACGTGCGTTACTATGCTTTTGGTTTTTAATTTGATTTCTGATCTCTTTATGGTCGGATTTTCTCTGTTTCTGGGCGTGCAATGTGATCGGCTCTGTTATCAGTTGGAGAATCTTAAAGATAAAGAAAATATTGATATTAAGAAACTTGCTGAATATTATAAACGGATATTGAGGTAAGATAAAATCTTAGATAAAAGAGACCGAAGATGTAACATTGCACACTGCGTATGTTGTCTATTTTAACCCAAAGTAACTCACCAATTGAAAATCATTGTTTGCACGACGCCACCCGAATTGCTCCGATTTTTCCATTCAACGCTCACCTCCGCCTGAGTTCAATCACCATTGACAGCTGTTTATTGATTTATTTTTTGGTATTTTAGCAATTTAAAGTGTTCTAGTTATTCAATTTCAAGTTCAAAATGCCACGATGTATCTTGAAAAATTATATATACTTATAATACAAGTACCAATGTTATGAAAGATAAAAAATATATTCGTTTTCAGCGGTAAATATTTATTAACATTTTGACATAAAGCGCCATGATCCTTTGGGCTGAATATTTCAGATCCGCATTAAAGGGTTTCAATAAATATTAAGCATCAAATACATATTTCAGAAATCAGATTTCATATTACTTACATAAATTTACAAAAGGGTAAAATTTTGAACATTTAATTTAAATAAGAAGTAAATAGGCATTGTTGCTAACGAAATTTTGTATTTAAAAAGTAGTTTTATAAGAATGTTTACTAAAGGTAATTTTTGGCCCTTTTTGGTAGATAAATAAGAAGTAAAGAAGCATAGTTGCTAGCTAATTTTATTTTTATAAGGTATTTTTATAAGAATATTAGATTAGATGAAATACAGGATGACCTACTTCAAATTTCGAAGTTTATTTTATTTACGGTCAAATCGAAAGTGACATTTGAATCTTCGATCTTAAAACAAAGTAAAACGCACCATATAATCTAGTATAAGCAAAAAAATACTAAAGTTACGGGAGTTAGTCACATTGTTAATAAAACGTTACATTATAAACCCCTAAACAACTCAAACAAAATTTTCGTTTACTAAAAAATCCAAATTTTAGCAATATTTATTATACAATCGAATGCGGTTTCAAAGATAACGGGATCACAAAATCCGGATTTCTAAATTTTGGAGCTAAATGCTCGGATAAAAGCAAGCGACCGATAGGGGTTACAAAAATAATCGATTTATCGATTATTCTGATATTTTTTTATGAAAATCGATTTATCCGTTATTTTTAATAAATTATTTTTGTTTTTTTAAGATAATGTAATAATCGATTTTAAAGTAAATACAAAAAGAAAGTAGATTTATTCAAAATAATCGATTGATTGAATAAAATCGATTTATTGTTTAATCGTTTTTTTTAATTAATCGATTATTTTTGATTTTTTAAAGGTATTATATGAAAACAATCGATTGATCGAATATAATCGGTTATTTTATATAACCGATATTTCGGTAATTTTTTTAAAATTATCGATTTATCGGTTAATCAGCTTTTTAATAATAGATTATTTTTGATTTACCGATTATTTTCGATTTATCGATTATTTCCGATAATCGAATAATTTTTAAAGTAAATATGAAAAAAAAAGGCTTATTAGAAAATAATCGATAATTCGGTTAGTTTTCGGAAAATCGATTTCTTAATTAATTGTTTATTTTCGATTAGGAGATTAGTTTGGAATTATCAATTATTTTCGGTATTTCAAAGATAATCGAATTATCGATTTTAAAGGAAATACAATAAAAATAGATTATTGATAATAATCGTTTGATGGAAAATAATCCATTATTTAAAATATTCGATAATTCTGTTTTTTTTTTTTTTGAAAATCGATTTATCAGTTAATCGACTTTTTAATTAATCGATTATTTTTTATTCATCGAATATTTTCGATTTTATTCGAATTGGCTTCTTAATTAATTGGTTATTTTCAGTTACGCGATTATTTTGGAATAATCGATTATTTTCGGTATTTCGAAGATGATCGAATTATCGATTTTAAAGGAAATACAATAAAAATAGATTATTGATAATATTCGATTGATCGAAAATAATCGATTATTTAAAATATTCGATAATTCTGTTTTTTTTTTAATCGATTTATCAGTTAATCGACTTTTTAATTAATCGATTATTTTTGTTTAATCGATTATTTTCGATTTTTTAAAGATTATCGAATAATCTGTTTCAATGGACGGAAAAAATGGATTATTTGAAAATAATCGATTATTTACAATAAACAATAATTCTTTTATTATTTATTGTAAATACTGATTTATCGGTTAATTGGCTTTTTAATTAATCGATTATTTTTGATTTTTAAAGATAATCAAGTAGTCGATTTTAAAGGAAATACGACAAAAAATAATCGATTATTTTCAATGATCGATAATTTATTTCGATAATTACCCACCCCTAGCGACCAAATGACTTTTAATAGGTTTAAATTTTAAAATGTTGTCTGGTTTCAGACATATGCATTTCTAGAGTTTTATGTGACACATCCTGTATATTAATTAATATTCCTAAAGAAAGAAGCTTTAATGTACCATTTTCTGAGGTTACAATACAAAACAGCATTTTCTCATTTTGACTAATTTTTAATATTATGTAATAGTCGTAGAAAAAATATAATATTTAACTCACAAGGTTTGATTTGCAGTATTTGCCTGCGTACATGCCTTTTTATAATACTCGTAGACAATGAGTACCATTTCTTGCTCTATTAACAATATTCTATTTCAATATTTTACTGTAATCTTTTGTAGAAAAGTCCATAGTAAATACACGCTAACGAAATATTCTATAAAAGGTCTTCTCTTTACATAAAATGTCATGGAATCTGTTTGATATTAAAAAATCACGTTAATTTTATTTCATAATATAAAATTCCATTAAACATCTTTTAAAATAAATCTAATAGTTCATTATGATGCTAATAAACAAAGTCCGGTCCCTGTCACAGAGTTCGAATCGCCGCCCAGTTTCCCCACTCCGTTAGCCTTTCTTTAGAAATTGGCACCATTTGCGCAGGTTAAACACCAGTGTATGTTATATCTCTGGTCTATTTTATCTAAGGATGAAATTTAGAAACAATTGTTCTATGTGAATTAATAGAATGTGGGGTGTAGTTCAAAGCCCATTTTTACAGAAGTTCAAAGGTAGCCTATCATTTTCTAAACCACCAGGTAAATATTCGTGATTTATTCAAGAATATGTCTGATTTCTTCAGGTTCCAGATATTATACCCCGAAGTGTTATTTAAGTTCCCAGTTAAGGTTTTTTTTTTTAATTTTCTAACAGGTGGCGCAAAAATCACACCCATCATAGATATAGAAGATTTTGTTTTAGTGTGTTTTAGTATGTATTTGTTTGACATCTGCAAAGTAGAGATAGAGACGTGATAAATTAGTAATGAATGTGTATACAGCCCAAGACCACATGGATATTGACAACTTTTATTACCAACACAATTATTCGATTGCTGCAACTTAGCAAAGATTTCGTCAAAAATATGGTCTTGAGAAAAGAGGTAATATTGACCTAGTGAGAGAAGATGTGGGATATAGAAAATCCAAAATTAAGCCCAAGAATGCGATCAACGCAAATAGTCATTTTCCGTCGGTCTTTTAAACGACTTTTGCTGCTGGAGTTGCACCTGTATCCGTAGAAGGTGCAGGTAATGCAACCCCTAGAAACTACAGACTTGGAAAGGCGTCTGGAATATTGTAACGCTATTGTCTATCGGAAAAATCAAATTGAAAATTTTTCGAGCAGAATCATTATGAGTGATTAAACACGAAGCAGACTTCTGTCCCAGTTGTCCCGTAAATAAGCAAAACAATCGCATAGGGACAGTGAAAATTTGCGAATTATTTACAAAACTCCGCTAGATGTGTCAAAAGTAACAGTATGGTGTGCTATCACAGCAAGCAGTGTGACTGGTTCGCACTGTAACTGTGAATGGAGGCGGCACTGGACGATACTGAAAGAATTTTTAGCATCACAAATGCAATAATTGATCAAGAAAACATGTGGTTTCAACAAGATGGTGCTAAAGCACATACATCCTAACGTTAGAGCCATTTTAAATGAAATGTTTTCTGGGTGAATTATTTTGAAGTACGGCAATTTTCCATGGCTCCGATTTGACTGTGCCAGAATTCTTTCTGTGGGGTTATTTGAAGAATCATGTGTACGTGAATCGATCACAAACTCTGGAAGTCCTCACAGGTCGACATGTTAACGAGAATCATGCATTGCCGTTGACGGTGGCCATTTGATTGACATCGTCTTCGGTACCTGATAGAATATAATTTCGATGCCAATAAATGATTCCAATGTATTAAATTAAGTTTTGTAATTGGTGTCATATTCAAATTACAAATCTTTGCATGACTTTTGCGCCACCTTGTACATAGAGAATCGTCAGATATTCCTAAGGCCGCAGTGTCCCAAAAAAGTCCTATTACGGTTAATTCTGAGTTTTTTCCTGATAAGGCTTAGCAGTTGATTTTGTCTTGGTTGGACCCTTTATGAATATTTTGTCCAGAAAGTTCTAACCAGAGCCCATGTTGTTCTTTACTTATCTGTTCTTTTAGTACCTTTTACACATGTTGATGAGAACTATTACATGTGGGTTCTAGTCCAGTTAGAGTTTACTTAGATCTGCTTTCTCGTTTCCCAATACTCTTATGTTCCGACACCAATTCAAAAGTGACGTTATTATGTTCTATCATAGCCTGGAGAGACTGTTGAAATTTCAATATTAATTTGGATTGTACTTCTATCCTTTGTAGTGATTTAAATACTTCCTATCTTAATACAGACTCTCTCATCTCTAAGAGAGCTATTTGGTATGGTCTGATCGCAGGCATTTTTTTGCAGTTACTCCTACCTTGAAGATTGTTGCCAGCGACACCAGTTTTTAACTAATACCTGGTCTTCCCTGAGTTCGCATGGTAAATACCAGCTTGCGCCTTTGTATATATCTGTATACATACTAATTCGTTTTGTATTTTCCTATATTCTCGACTTTCGCCACTTTTCGGTAGAATTATTAACATCGGAATTTTTCTATCATCATTATATGGTGTCCATTTTTTGACATTTACATCCAATTACATTTGTGAACAGCTTGTATGCTGCCGAAATATTTCCTTTTTCACCAAAAGGTGCAGTGAAGGAATACCCAGCAGTACCTTCATTGCAGCAGTGTTTGTAATATTTCTAAAAGCCCCTGTTATTAACTTGGCCAATAATGAATTATTAGTAAAGATAAAGTAGAATTTTTACCTAAAAAAAAATAAAATTTTGTACTATTTGTATATTGCAGTAGCTTCATTGCAGCAGTGTTTGTAATATTTCTAAAAGTCCCTGTTATTAGCTAGGCCAATAATGAATTATTAGTAAAGATAAAGTAGAAATTTTACATAAAAAAATAAAATTTTGAACTCTTTGTATATTGTTCAGCCAAATTTTCAGACATACCCACATACTATATTGTTTAATGAAATAGTTTCGTTTTTAATAAAAATTTTAATTTTAGGTTTGCTAGGAATAAGGACAGACTCTTTGGTACAGTATACTTCTTCTTTTTCTTTGCCAGTCTAGCAGCGTATAGTAGTACATTGTTTTTGCTTTCAATTGTAAGTGAACACAATTTTTAATTTTTTATAATAACTAAACATACTTATTAGAGTAAAATTAATAAATAAGTCTAGTTATTTGACCCCACTTTGCCTTTAGCTAAAGTCCCCACTCTATACACTCAAGAATAGGGGAATTGCTTAATTGTTTACAATATTATTACTGAGTATGAAGACTCCATACTACTGAGTTAATCTTTAGATGTTAGCATTTCTAAAATATGTTAACATGTAGCAACACTGTTTTAGAATATACTGTAATAGTTTATTTAACATTATCAGCGTGTCCTAAAATAGTAGGCCAATTCGTTAACCATAGATTCCTTAGGTCAGTGTAAGAAATATCTATTATTATTTTTTTTTTAATATACAGGGTGACAAAGTTAATTTAAAAAAACAACGTTTTTCATTATGTTCGTCGTTTTATTAAGTAGATGGCTTAAAATTGGGACACCGGGGTTTTTGGGATGACAAATCATAATTGAGCCTAAATATCACCTACCTGATAAAGGGCGTTAGTTACAAGGGGTGAACCAGAGAGAAGACATTAACAGAGTGACAATTCTAATACAAATTTCTGGAAGCATGTTCCATGCGCGTTGACTGTAGCGACGCGCTTGGCAACGAGCGCGAACTAGATATTTACCGGTAATGCAGATTTTCTTTAATTTAAATTTAGGAGGCAGCATTGAAAAACTAAGCAATACAAATTTGTAACTTTGTACACAAACTCGATATTTTTTGCAAAATTGCAAAAAATATCGATTTAGGTACAATGTTACAAACTCATTTACTACAAATTTATATTTTGTAAAGGTAATGTCATTAAACAGAAGGTATTAAGTAAATGTACATAAAGAACACATTTTTTATTGCAGCAGTGACACAAAAAATCTAAAAAATGATCATTAAAATCACTCACAAAATACTGAAATAAAAAGAAAAATTCTATGGTTTCACAAAATAGTAAAAAAATCACTTAAGTCACTCACAGTAATTTAAAAAACCATTGCTTTTACTTTATTTGTCAAGAATATTTTGTCGCATAATTTTAAATAAACTGTTGGATATTTTAGTACCATTTAATATTCATAAATATAAGGAAGTATTTCAAGCTTTAAAAAAGAAAACATTCAGAAAACGCCAAAAGAGAATATATGAATATGAGACTGCTATTTAAAACTATGATAACTTTAATATTATAATATTCATCTCTTTACGTTGTACCTAAAAAGTAACTCCAATTTTTAGTCGCCAGCACATAAAATTGCCGTAGTATCCTGACCTGCAGTGGATTCTCATCTTTCAATACAGCATATTATGTTGAGACACCTATCTTCATCCACAAACTGCCATTCTTATGTAATGTCTTTATCTATTCAACACGTAACGTGTTAAGTTCGCACATATAAGAATCCATGTTCTGATCTATTCATTCTGAATTCCTTTTATCATAGCATCCTCTCTTGTCTTGGGTTTGGACATGATTAAACTGAAATAAATACAGAAATTGGTTAGGCCACGTTGCATGGACTCATATATAGATAATAAGGATTTACACATAGTGTGAACTTCTAACTATAACAAAAAACTACTTTATTAAAAATTTGTAGTATAAATATATTTATTTCCTACCTTAATATATTCAATTCATGTAGTAAACACGATTAAATAAATTTCCAGAATTTTATTTAGTTATAGGTTATGTTAATTGTTGAAATTATGGAACAAGGTACAAACAAATATAAATAATCGATAAATATTAATTTAAGTATATTCATTTAAAAATAGGAAGAAAAAGCAAAGTAATAATAAGTTTAGTGTCTTAATTGAAAAATACATTTTTGAAATCAATTATAATTATGTTATCTGTACGGAAAGGAACAACGAAACGGTGTTGTTATGGAGTATGTAAAAGTGACACACAGTATAAATCATTCAAAGGCAATACATATTTTTTTATAAATTTTCCAAAGCCTTGGCTACAATATCGTAAAAAATTATTTGTCAGGCAAAATCCACATTAAAACATGTTCAAATTGTGCATTAAGTGTGAAAAAATGTCGAAGTGACAACGGTTTTCGATGGATTGAAGATGTTACTAAAGATACTTATATTTGTTTACTACATTTTCATGGACAAAGTGGCCCAACAGAAGAAAATTCTTATCTGTTATTACACAATATTTTTTTAATAATAAATAAAACTCAGTAATATGATTAACAATGTTGATCCTCAAAATATTAAATAATTTATTTTATTAATTATACTCGTGATTGACTTTCATGTTAATTAAAGTGTTTTTGCAAGTCTAATAGTTGGTTGGCGTAACTAGTTAGAATAGAGTTATAATTATTATTTGTTTTCATTAATTTTGTCACAGTTAAGAAGTATTAAGACACCTAACCTCTCAATCAGTCCACTTTTTTCCTTTGTAACAAACGTCTAAGACACTTCAACCACGTTTTCAACTGCTCACAACTATGAGTTTCCACAGAGTTATAAAAAAGTTAATCACCATCAAATATTTTTTCTTATAATTAATTTTTCTGTAGAGATAATATTGCTTCTCCAGCCATTGTCGATCAAAACAGTACGAAACTTTTGAATTACCGCTATTTCAACATAGCGGCTGCGCTTCCGCTCATCACATGATGAAAAGGTCTATTGTCAGTCGTTTATGGTTCAATGTTGAACCACCATGCGCGATGCGCAACGAGTGCCAAAAATCGGTCCAAAACGCGTAGACAAGTTTTGTATATGATTGAAACTACAGTGACTCTAACAAAAATGTCTCGAGAGATAAAATAGTGTTAGAAATTATTAAAATTTTACTCAAAAATTGCACGATGGATCAAATATTGTTCAAAAATAGCTTGAAAGGTAAAAAGCTGTTAAAAATTGCTCGAGTTATTAAATAGTGTTCAAAATTGTACAAAAAATGTTGTACAAACATTTCTCGAGGGATAGAAGTTCTTAAAAATTGCTCGAGAGATAAAACACTGTTAGAAATTGGTTTAAAATTGTTTAAAAACCGTTCGAAAGATAAAATATCAAAAGGTGTTAAATCTTTTTCAAAAATTGCTCGAGAGATAAAATACTGTTAGAAATTTATCAAGAGATAAAATTTTGTTTAAAATTGTTGTGTTCGTATTCTTTATAAACCTTTTTTTGCTCTTTAATGACCATACTTCATAGAAAAATCTGGTAATTTTATAGAATCTAGTACATTTTTATGAAATCTGGTACATTTTTTAAATAAATCTGGTACATTACAAAAATATATTCTGGCAACACTGGTTCCATACCATAGCGGGCAGGCGTTATATCCACATACCTAAATAGGTATACGGCGTAAAACCCTCTGCGCATCTTTACTGAGTGTTTAATAAAAGAAGATAGAAATGACCGCCATTTTTATATAAACAAACTGAAACTTATGCAACCAATTTATCTTTCCATCTGTCAAAAGTGTCAAATTTTAATGTGTTTGTGAATTTGGTTAAATTTTTTTGTGTTATTTTAGAATATTTTGATTGTGGATATTATTTTCTAAGTGTATAAACGTTTTATTTATTTTAACATTTGTGAATAGACTTTAATCCCAGTATAAGTTCTCTATACTGGGCTTTATTCAAGATGTCTTGTAAGATCTTGCAAGAACATAAGAAGACTGTTGCCAATAGATTCAAATGTTACATTCCACAAGTAAGTAATAAGATTTAGCAAAAATAAAGGATATGAAAGAAGTGTCTTTATATTATTTTAGGGTTCCAAAACAAGCAGATCGTTCCTTATTTTGGTTATCTGCCATATAGAGATTGGACAAAATTTCTTTTAAGTTAGTAGTACAATTCACTGCAGAATCAATAAGGACGACCCGTTCACTAAAAATTTGTAGCTGTTAGAAATTATACAAGAAGAAAGTAAATTGTTTAAAATAATACAAATATGCAACCATCAATTTAATTTTAAAGTATCCTGGAAATTTTAATATTTTTAACTTCCTCTACTGTACTTTTGTCATTTAAAATTAGTATTTAGGTATTTAATCTATTATTTGTCGGCCTATTATTTATCAGCCTAACATATATTTTTAAACATTAAAATATTTTTTTTGTTGTAGAATAAAAATTTAATTCAGATATAATATTGTATTATTTCTTTTAAAAAATCTGTACAAAATGATGTATTTAAAAGTGAAAAGACCTAGACATCTGCAACCAAGTTTTCATATTGCTGTATTTCTGGTCACCTATGTACTAGTAATCTTGTATAAAAATGGCCGCCCCTATGTTAAACAGGTCGGACGTCTCTCTTGCTCCGTATACCTATTAAAAGTATGTGGTTATATCAATGAGTACGTGGTATAGAGTGGGGTGTGCCATCTGTTCGGAGGAGATGTAAAACCGTCATTCCCGAATCCATGGATCTCTACCTCTGGTTGGAACACCAGGGGGGCTATTTTCAAACTCGAGAGAATTCATTTCCATCAAGAGAAATGTCATACGTCAACGTAAAACCGTATTTTTAGGGCTCTTAGGGCCAGTGTGAACTCTCTCTCGGTTTATTTAGAGATAATTAAAATTCTCCTAAGAATTTTAATCCTCGATGTCTTTAAATACAGCGTTTCCACATTGACGTATGACATTTCTGATGAGAATCTTGAGAGAAAGGAGTGCTCACATACTTTGAAAATAGGTCCCCAGGGGATTTGGCTAAATTTCTGATAATTGGGGTAGCGTGCTCACTAGCTTCGCTGTTGTAATTAGAAATAATCTGACGTTAAATAAAAAAAAATACTCATTTGCATATGGCATTCCTTTGAATTAGAATGTAGCGCTATATTTTTCGATTTTAGTTTTTTGCTCTAAACTTTCTACTCTTGTTGCTTCTACTCTGCTCCTACATCATGGAAAACTAATAAAAAATTATTTTAACTGAAATGAGTTCAAGTGGTTCAATAGTACATAATAATTAAAAACATTCAACCTTTTTAAATATTTTTTTTTAATTTTTATCTGAATTAAATATGTTTAAATATTTCTAATCAAGAAGTTCAACATAATTTTTTTTATTAGGTTCTTCTTTTCTGGTGATTTTTAGTTTCTAACCATCAGAGCTGGGTAATTACATGTACTTTAAAAATAATTACAATTACAAAGTACTTTTTCAAAAAAGGAATTAATTAAAAGTACAAAGTACATGTTGTAAAAATATAAATTAAATTTATTTATGAAAAAAAGAATTAGCAATTACTTTTATAAATACTTTTCTAATTACTTTGCCGATAAAACAACAAATTATGATAAAATTAAGGAACCATGAACCAACCGGACCGTTACAAATAAAATTTTTAAATAGGTAATTCAAAGTGTCAAACTAACAGCCGTTTGCAACGACTTTCTTGAGGATTCCTTAAAGTTAAAGATATCTTAAGGGCGGGTTGTATAAATCTTACTTAAAGTTAAACTCGGTTTGAGGAGATACATGACAAATTTTGTATGGCATAGGTACAGTATAAACACCATTTAGCACTTAGGGCTTGTTTCCCCAAACATTAGACTGCACATAGAGCATCGGAAATTGACATGTATCACCTAAAACTGCTTAATTGTAAGTAAGCTTTATACAGCCCTAAGTGTATTGTTTTCTGTACCATTTAAGGTCTTCTTAACTTAAGGGGAAAGACAAAATCGATAAGAAGTATAAAAAAGTGGAATAGGTAAGTAAATAATAAAATGTGAACTTTTAAAAGTTTATTGATTTTCAACAAAAATACAAAAGTTCGTGTACCTACGCCTAGGTACTTTTATATTTTACTTAATCTGAATTTTTGTTTTGTTTTAATTAAATATTATGAGGTTATAAATAAAAGAAATAGGATAGGAAGGAATAAGTTAGCCATTTTGATCAATTATGAATAATTTTGACAGAAAAAATTTCAAAATTCTAAAATCTCTATTTTTTTAACAAATCAAGTCTGATAGATCAATGAAATTAGTTATTTAGGGAGAATCTAAAATTGTAATAAAATAGAGGGTGTGCCAAAAAACTTTGATACGCCACATTTTTTTTGGGATATACTAAGTATACAGTGTCCCCCTAAGTTGGAATCACATGGAAAACTTTTTTTATTATTAATTTTAGGAAAAAAGTTATTCTTCATAAAAAGTTCTGCATAATCCAAAACCTAATATACAGATATCAGATATCAAATTTTTCAAGCCGTATACGAGGTTTGTCAAAAAATATGAATTTTGCTCAAGAGTAAAGTACGTTTATTTTTAACAAAATCGAAAATTTTCATTAAGAAAATTGCTAAATTCTTCACAAACATCAAGAAAAGAGAGAGAATGTTTCAAAAGCTAACGTAATTTATAAAGTTTTCAGATATTTATAATCAATGTGTAGAAAATCTGTTTTTTCAGATAGATCGGTGTAATTGCATATTTGAATGTAATTTTCAATTCTAATTCGCTATAATCGTCAGGGGCGTGGTAAATTATCCTGTATAATGTGTTATTGTTATTGACAAATTATATCGAAACTGAAATAGTAGTTTAAGCAACAAGAGTGGATATGGAGTTGTACAGTATATTTTTTCTAGGACCCACTAACGAAAATATAATATTTTAGGTCATTAAGACAAAATAACTAATTTTAAAATAATTTATGTTTTTTTACTAATTCATAAAATAAAATAAACAAAAGAAAATTAGTCCCTTGTCCAGATTTGAACCCGGGCTATTCGCATGGAACGCAGATGCTCTGTCCTCAGCTCCACCGTCACTTTTATGATTTTGGTTTCAATACTCGTAATTAAACTAGTTTCATATAGTTTAATTAATTTTTTTTTCCAATTGTGGCCCAAATAAAAATAAAAATATTTATCGATTCTAAACAAAAATAACTCATTTAGTGTATATTTAATCTCAATAACTAAAAAATACTGACAATTAGTTTGACAGAATAATTGTCACTTATTTAAAATTTTAAAAATAATAGTAGTTTGGTATCCAAAATATGAACTGTGATTGGTGGATTTCATTTTTTTGCAGTGTTCTCGCTACTTAGAATAAATATGAAATATATTCGTTCAGTTAAACGCAATAGCTTACTTTTTCTTTCTTAATCTGTGCGTAGATAAGCTAATATCCCTGTAGGTGTAGAAAAATATGTTTTTTGTACGCCCACATTTCAATGTAGAAAACTAGAATAATAACTAGAAATATCTACGCAATGTAAATAAGTAGTTTTTAATACTTACCCCATACAAACTGCTTATGTTTATAATAATATAAATACAAAATACGTCTTAGAAATAAGGATATCTGCATCTACTTGCCCCTTACTGTTATTATTTTAGGTTGAACAATTTCACTGCTTCACGGCACAACGCTTTCCTCAAATACATTCAAACATGATATGGAGTCCGAGCTCTAGTGACCGGTTCCAACAAGGAATTTTTTGTTTTTATATCACATGCATCTCATAAACACGCATTTAAAAGTAATTGTAATTAAAAAATGTAATTGTACTTATAAATGTAATTGTAATTGGAAAAGTAATTGTAATTGGAAAATTAATTGTGCTTATGATAAGTAATTGTATTTAGACAATTTAAATAATATAAATTAAAATAATTACAACGTACAATTCCTTCACATATTTTGCTACAATTACAATTCCAAAAGTACTTAAATACAATTACAAATTACATGAATAAAAAAGTAATTGTAATTATTAATTACTTTTTAACTACGAATTACCCTGCTAACCATTTAAGTTTTGAAATTGTCAGTCCGTAGTTATTACACGGTATTTGGTCGTGAATAGTATGTTTACACTGTATATTTGTATATTACAAAATATGATCGTAAACTTTTAATTATTAACATATTTTATAGACTGAGCCATGGACCTTTAGATTTTTTCATATGTGCGAATATGTTTGTGCTATATTTGGTATGCTATTTACTCCTTGTTGGTTTGGAACGACAGTTACCAAAAAGGTAAAGATGCACTATATATAATCTATGTTAGAAAACTCCGATTTGCTACTAGACTACTTTCTAAGATTTTTTGCCTTGTGTTGATATACCTATTAATCTTTGAAAATTCTTAATAAAAATAATTATTTTTAAGCTATTTATTCATAGAATTGGACACACTATATCTATAAAAATATTTATTTTTAATCCAAGAGAAAATTGGAAAAAGACAGTAATGATTTGAATTTTTTTAATAGAGCGAGAAAATTCCAATGGCAGCTTATTCAGCTGGTTGGGTGGATGCTGGTAAGAATTTCAAAAATGATTTAATCATTTTCATGAATATGGTTCAAGCCCCAATACAGTTTAGAGCGTGGAATCTTATTCCACTGTCTTTGGAATCATATATGGCGGTAAGTCAGTACCAAATGAAAAATAAAATGTAGATATACAATATTTGACATTCTATATTATAATATTAATATTCACAGTTTAATAGGCCCCCCTCAACAACCCATTTGTTTCTCCTCATAGAGCTTGATTTTTGCTAAAATATCATTTTTACTTTCCTATCTGTATACAGATATAAGGAAAGTATAGGAATCATGATTTTTTTCGACCTCGAGTTTTCGACGGATTTTTACGTTATGAGGTCCCCTGAATCCGTTTTGACTATTTTCGCGATGATGTCTGTGTGTGTGTGTGTGTGTGTGTGTGTGTGTGTGTGTGTGTGTGTGTGTGTGTGTGTGTGTGTGTGTGTGTGTGTGTGTGTGTGTGTGTGTGTGTGTGTGTGTGTGTGTGTGTGTGTGTGTGTGTGTGTCTGTGTGTGTGTGTGTGTCTGTATAACGCATAACTCATGAACCGATACACAGAAAAACACCAAATTTCAAACTTAAGCTTTGTTCCAACGTCTAATGAGCTGATTAGATTTTGGGCAGAGTCGGAACATCTGGGGGGGTACTTTATAGGTGGTCATTTTTATATTTTATGGAATATATCTGTTATTTACGTTTGGGGAAGAAAATTCTTTAAATGAAAGTTACTTCTTATTTTATTATCTATAATTTTTGTTATATACAAAATTTTCCTAAAATGGTCCGTATTCGCGAAATTTGACAAAATGTAAAAAAATATTTTTTTTTATAAAAATTGTTCAAACAAAAGTTGTTTGTAATATAATTCTCTATAATTTTTATCCTATAGATAATTTCTCTAAAATGGACCGTATTCGAGATATTTGAGAAAATGTGTAAATTTCGAAATTTGAAGAAAACTCAAAAATGGATAAAGAAAAAAACATTAAATTTTAAACTTAAGTTTTATTTCGGCCTGACGTGAAATGATTAGATTTTGGACAAAGTCGGAACATCTGGGGGGGTACTTTATGGGAGGCCGTTTTTATATTTTATGGAATATATCTGTTATTTATGTTTGAAGAAAAAAATTGTTCAAATAAAAGTTACTTCTAATATTATTATCTATAATTTTTGCTTTATGCAAAAATTTCCTGAAATGGTCCGTATTCGAAAAATTTGACAAAATGTGCAAAATTCTGATTTTTATGAAAATTGTTGAAATAAAAGTTGTTTGCGATATCGATCTCTATAATATTTGTTTATACATGATTTTTTTAAAATGGACCGTAATGGAAAAATTGTAGGAAAAGTGCTAAATTTAAATTTTTCAGTATTTTCATTTTCAATGAATATCTATAGAAAAATGTTTTGCGGTAGATGTATGTGGACAATGTATATATTTAGTTTATCCGCTGCAATAGATTGTACAAAATAACCGGAAAAAGCCTGTAATATCTAGATAGGAAAGTCATGTGTTGGACACATCAGATTTTTCATTTTTGAGTTAAGATTTTTTTTATATTTCAACACCCATTTTTTTTCAAATATTTTCAGACTCAATACGCTTCATCTCGTTGTAGAGCTTGATTATGATTTATGATTTTTTTAAATTTCAACCTCTTCCACCACCATTTTTATTCATAGAGTTCGTCCCCTTATAGAGCTTGATTTTTCCTGAAAATTTCAAGTTGATACCGTTTTTCCTATTAACCCTCTCCCATTTTTAATCAGATTTTTTCAAAATCAATAGGCTTCGTCCCCTTATAGATTTTGATTTTTCTTGAAAATTTCAAGTTGATATCTTTTTTTGTTTTTGACTTATTGTGCGGACAAAAAACATGACATCGAACAGACAGTCGGACGGACATTTTTAAAAATTTGATGATAAGGATTTTGTTACACAAAATTTTAAATTTGGATCAATATTAAAAATGTTGGTCTTTCGAAAGAAAATCTTTAATGCTCTTCACAGACTACTACGTGAAGAGTATAATAAAAAGACATATATTATGTGGATGATATGACTGTATACCACACACCTCTATTCGGGATTCAAACTAAGTGATACGCCCTCTGGAGGAAATTTGTAGAAGGTGCCTATAAGTAGGATATTGTTCAGTGTTGCCAGAAGTAGCGAAATTTCGCTACGTCGTCGCATTTTAGCCCTTGAAGTAGTGGATAAGACTCCTTCCTCCATGGATAAGACCTCTTATGTAACAATTTATATCTAGTAATATGTAATCATACTCTATATTTATTTAAGGATTTTTTATAAAAAAGATTTATTATATTAATTTTGTTTTAAAATCAGTTCATCATTTGGCAACATTGGCGTTGGTGTTCATTGTTTATATTTTAATTTCTATCAATTATAGTTTTTTCTTACTCTTTAGCTTTAAATTTGTTTATTTCTTATAGTATGTATAGTCTTTATATTAAAAATAGAATCTGCGAAAAAGCCCCCAGCAAATTGCAATCTATATGGTGTTAATGTCAAAATCAAAACTAAAGTATTCATTACTTTGCAAGCGTAAGTCGTAAAATTTTGTTTCTTACGATAAATGGATATCTACAAATTCACAATATTGAACTTTTGCAAAACTCTGTTTAGAAACTGCAATCTGATTTGTGATGGTTTTATTACCATTTACATACATACAAAGTACTACACAATTCACTTCATAACATAAGAATAAAGATAGTAAGATTTTAAAATAAGTTCATCAATACCTGAAATGTCCTTTAAATCAGTATGTGTTTAAACCACATAATAAAACATGTCCTGGATTTAGTAAATACATATTTCTAGATGTTCTTGTAACAACCAATAGGTGAATATTTCCAACAAATTAAGTCATACACATGAAAAATATTATATTTATGACGAAAGCACGAAAACTAAACTTAAATTAACACTAAATGAAACTCAATGACACTATTATAATGAGAATATTATCTAAAAACAGTTAAAAAATCATAAATACAAAATCCTGCCCAAAACAAACACATGTAAATAAACAAACATTCTACTGAAAGGTGACAAATGACAGGCGCGCGAAAATTAATTTGAATCGCGAATACTCGCTGCGCCGAAGAGCTGCAGTGATCACGTGCACTTCATATACACATCAGCCTAAAATGAGTATCCGATTGCCGTCTAAAGATCGTCAACAATCGACAAGGAGCAAACGACAAGGCGAGTGTTTTAGTTTATCAGTTCAAAGCGGACCGTTTTCTATGCCACCGTTTTCTATGCCACCCTTGACCGAAAAATATGCACGGTTCATCTCCCACAATAATCTACAAGAACCTGGTTCTGGCCAATAATCTAGCCAAAGGAGCTTTCTAAGGCCCAGCCCTTAACACATATTGACCACGCAGTTTTATTGCTGCATCTCTTCGGCGCGTCAACTATAGGTGTAGGTAAACAGTGTAGGTGTATGAACTGAACAAACTTAGTGAAATGTGTTTGGAAGTAGCAAGCTAGCTTTAAACAAAAAAAAATATTTTCGCGATATTAGATGACCCTACTGTGTTCTAGCGCGTCAATTAATTGTCACAACTCTTGCTTACTAACTTTAGTCGCGTCAAATTAGCATGAAAAAAGTGAAAATGGACAACTTTTTGCGGAGAGGTTCGATTGAGATGCGGTTTTCTGCAAAATGTTCAGGAAACCGTCTTTAACAAAAGGTATATCTAACCTCTGTACACTCGCAAATTCTTGTTTATTTAACAAATGAGGCATTTTTGTTAGAGTGTTGATGAATATGTGGCAAATGTCACAAACGGTTCAACGAAAATGTCTGGAAAATATTCTCTCGGTGGGTTTCGAGGTCCCTTTTTATCACTTTGGTGTCAGATTTATTATTTATTGTTAAATTGTTGTAACACTAGAGAACCGGAATTTTTTCCAGCATTTCTGGCTCGTTAAGGCGAACCAAGATTTTTGCAAACATAATTGTGTATTGTTCGATTGTTGCCACCTCGCTAATTAACAAATTAATAATTCGACTCCCGGAATAGTTAGAAAACCAGAATTTTTTGCAATAACTCTGGCATAGGCACAAGGTTGTTGCACGTAAATATTTATGTTTTAATTGTTGAAACTTGGCTAATTAACCAATTAATATCTCAACTCCCGAAATCACTAGAGAACCAGAATTTTTTCCAGCATTTCTGGCTTGTTAAGGCGAACCATCAGCACAAGATTTTTGCAAACATAATTGTTTATTGTTCGCCATTCCCGAAGACAACTGATCTCTTGGGTATTTCAACTGGTGTAATTGAAGATGAATCAATTCAACCGCATGAAGTATTTGAAAAAGGTGTTGAAACTATGGAAAGTTTACATGGAAAAATGATTACAACTAAATTGACCAAAAACAACAAAATTCTACCCATTTCCACGGCTTATAGTAAAATTAATATTAAGGATAGGGTACTTCCCATTGATCCTATGCTCATTTTCCAGAGAATAAGCGTTCTCAAACATTCAGAAAAGGACTTAAAACAATGCTTTGCCTATGATCTGGTACCCATGCCCATGTCTATTTATGATGAGGTTGATTTGCAGAAAAATACCAAATCTACTCTGTATTCTTTATTTAATAAGCATGATGATTTAAACTTTAGTGATTGTATCCTTGTTATTGATGGTGGAATGCTTCTTCACAAAGTTTCTTGGACAACTAAAAAGTCCTTTTCATACATAATGTATACGTATGTCACGTTCTTGCGAGCAAATTATGGCAAGAACGTTATCATCGTATTTGATAGTTATGAGAAAAGAATTACGAAATCTCCTGAAAGAAATCGAAGAGATATGTTAAGACAGGATGTGTTGAATATGAGTTTCAGAAAGATATGTTGTTGGAGATCTCGCAAGAGTTATTTCTGGCAAGTCCAAAGAATAAATCAAGATTGAATAAAATGTTAATCGAAGTTTTAGAAGAGAACAATTTTAAATGCAAGCAATCCAATGACGATGCGGATACATTAATAGTATCTACAGCTATAACAGAAGAAAACATCTCTGCATCTGATTCAAAAGTAGCTACTGTTGCGGAGGAAATTGATGTTTTGGTGATATTAGTGGCATTAACACCCGATGACAAAGATATATTTTACAAAAAGCCACCAAAAGGTAAAACACCCGGTGCAACTTATTCATCTAAAAGTTTAGATCATCCACCAGTAGTTAAAGAAAATATTTTATTCTTACACGCTATATCAGGATGTGACATAACATCTGCGTTTTATGGAAAAGACAAATATTAAAAAATCTACATAACCTTATGATAAATGGAATAAAATTTATTTTGGCTTTGTACGGTGCAAAAAATTATAACAGGATTTTTGCAAAAATGTAGCACCTAAGAAGACAAAAGTACTATTGTGCTCTTTACCACCTACTGAAGATGCAGCTCTACAACACATCAAGAAAGTTTATCTCCAAATCCAATCATGGATGGGTAACATTTTGGACCACAGTGACTGGGGCTGGGAATTTGATACTAGGAAGAATTTTTACAAACCGATTTCGATGACTAACGAAGCTGCCCCATCTTCTCTACTAGAGGTCATATTTTGTTCATGCACAACCACAGGCTGTGCAACAGTGTGTGGGTGCAGAAAAGCGGGATTGTATTGCACTGCAGCGTGTGTGAATTGTGCCGTGAATGATTTCACAAACTGCAAACCTGTGCTTATAGAAGATGCAGTCGATGGCGATCCGACTGCTGTTGATTTTGTATATCCACCGACCATTGTCAGTATCCCCCCAACAATGTTTCTGTAGTTGACTATTTCGAAACAGATCTAATTGACGACAGTTTTTGTGAAGACGTGCACTAAGAATCTTTGTTCCAATGTAAAGCTTATCAGTAGGTACGTGCATGGTATTTTTCCAATAAAAAGCAATCATTAATAATATATCATTGTATTATTCAAGTAACCTTCCATTACCTACATAGTTTCAATACAAGAACAAATTAAAGCCCTTGGCTACAAGTTCTGAATAGCCCCCATTGCATTACAGAAAAAACACCAGTGTTCTGACCTTTGTTGGATGACAGTTATTAATTTGTTAATCAACCAGGTAGCAACAATTCAAAAATAAACAATCATATTTGCAACAACCTTCTGGCAATGGTTCTTCTCATGATCCCAGAGTTATTGCAAAAAAATCTAGGTTTCTAACGATTCCGGGAGTCGAGTTATTAATGTGTTAATTAGCGAGGTCGCAACAATCGAACAATAAACAATTATGTTTGCAAAAATCTTGTGCTGATGGTTCGCTTTAACAAGCCAGAAATGCTGGAAAAATTCTGGTTTTCTAGTGATTTCCGGCTTTGAGATATTAATTTGTTAATTAGCCAGGTTGCAACAATTGAAACATAAATATTTACGTGCAACAACCTTGTGCCAATGGTTCACCTCAAGAAACCAGAGATATCGTAAAAAATTCCGGTTCTCTACCGATTTCGGGAGTCGAGTTATTAATTTGCTAATTAGCGAGGTGGCAACAATTGAACAAGCCAGAAATACTGAAAAAATTCCGGTTCTCTAGTGATTTCGGGGGTTGAGTTTTTCATTTGTTAATTAGCCAAGTTACAACAATTTAGCAATAAATAATAAATCTGACACAAAAGTGATAAAGAGGGACCTCGAAACCCCCCGAAAGAGCATTTTCCAGACATTTTCGTTGAACCGTGTGTGACATTTGCCACATATTCATCAACACTCTAACAAAAATACCTCATTTATTAAATAAACAATTAAGAATTTGCGAGCGTACAGAGGTTAGATATACCTTTTGTTATAGACGGTTTCCTGAACATTTTGCAGAAAATCGCATCTCAATCGAATCTCTCCGCAAAAAGTTCCAGGTAAAATGCTAATTTGACGCGACTACTTACAAACATAATGTTAATGCCATATTAATATTTTAGGTTATAAAAACATCATTTTCATACTACACGGTTTTGAACAATCTAGTAGAAAATTGAAAAAAAAGTTTGACGCCAAATGTTTTCGATACAAGCACTTGCACAAAGTTCACCACGTGAACAAACAAGAATGGAGTAGATACCTATAACACTACACACAATTCAAGAAAACTTCAAGAACAAAAAATATTTAACCGATATTTTTACACTATAATAAATATTACACAGATTTAATGTTATTTTTATTTCCTGTAATTTTTGGGCATCCCAATAGCATAAACTAGATCATATAGTTCTTGAGGGTCACCAACAAAATTAATCATTAACTATTGTTAATTTGAGCGACACTAAATTGACCGTTCCTACCTTATCGACCCTGAGGCCCTCCACAGCCAAACTCATAGCAGGAAGAAGAGACGATTTGATTTTGAACGAAATACCCTGTGAATTTTTACATTGCTAGACCAGTTTTTTTAGAAATATTTCATTTTCACTAGGGTTTGCAAATTAATTGAAAGATGTATGTCAAAATATTTAGCTCTGTCCATATAAAAATATGTGTTCCCTTTATTTCTTAAACCTGCTAATATCAAAATATTTGGGCGCTTTACCTCAAGCCGGCCAATATAAAAATATTTTGTCCTTTTATCCCTTACGCCAGCCAATACTACTTGGCCAAATTATACCTTAAGCATATCCATGTAATAAGATTTGGTCCCTTTATCCCTTAAGCCAACCCATATCAAAACATTTGGTCTCTTTACTACTTAACCTGTTCCTACAAGTAAAAATATTTGAGCCTTTAAGCTGGTCCATGTAAAAATATTTAAACCCTTTTCACCTCTTAAGCCTGCTTGTCTAAATATATTTGCCCCAGAGCTAGACAGACAGCAATTGCCTCGAACGTGTTCAAAAAAGTGTTTCAAGCACGACAGTGCTTGCAACTGCTTTTTAAATACAATGCTCGGTAATTGGTGATTGAAGCCCTTTATAAAAAGTGTTAGGTAATTGGTAATTGAATTTTGCATTTCAAACCATTTAAAGTGCTTGCAAGCACTTAGAAGATCTTGTAAGCACTTAAAAGGGATTGCAAGCACAATTAGATTTAATTGTTTGCAAGTACTTAAAGTGCCTAAATACTATAGAGGAAAAAGTTTTTAGTAAGAATGCACACTAATCTTTTATGATCACGCAATATGATATGCTGGCTGGTCATCCACAAAATCGTAGTACTTAGTTTATCATCAAAGTTAAAGAGGTAAAGTTACTTTTGTTTTATGTTTCATGTATATATGTTTATATGTATTACATAAGTATTTATTTGTTAAAATTTTTTTAATCAAATGTTTTATAATACAGTGCTGTTTTATTTAGTTCACAGAGCAACGGCTACTTCAAAAACTATTTTTGCCGATTACAAGCAGGAAGAGTTAGAGTTAGATGGCGATGAAATTAAATAATATTTAATATTTAAAAACTTCCAACTGATACAAATGTTGGCGAGCGGACACGAAAGCAATAAACACAGACCATACCCTTTAAAGATGGGCCACTCAACAGTGAAAAATTTTACTCATCTTTCAGCGCCATCCGTAGCGGTTGCAAATAGTTGAGTTAAAAAAAAAGAAGATAACTAATAATGGAAAATTTGTTCAAGGTTTATTATATAGATGGCGGTAGGGGTCAATGAGCGCGGGTTTTTCAAACTCGGCCTTTCTAATAAACCACTACTAAGTTTTCAAAATTATAATTTTTCGTTCTTTTTTACTTAAAATGATTCAAACATTTTATTCTTCACTCAACATACTTAGATGGATATAATCCATTGGGTTATGTTCTGTGATAGATAAAATTTGAAATATTTTAAGTTAAAAAGAAAACGAAAAATTATAATTTTGGATTTGTGGAACAAAAAATACATCTTATTATGAAGTAAAACACGATTATAACCATATATTTTTTAATATTAGAATTAAAATTGCACGAATTCTTATTACAGTACACAATAATAAAGAAATATGAATATAAAACTATTGTGAAGTTCACCCATGGTTGTATCCACTAGAAGTTGTAACGAAAGTTCCTGGGGAAAGTTGGCTCTGGCTGCTGTTGGGTGTACTTGTCACTTCCTATTGCAGTGTTTGCTGATTCGTTTTCATGTAAAAAATGAAGAAGAGTATCAGTTAAAAAATATAAAGTTCAATTTTATTATTTTTGTTTTGAGTCAATTCAGCTGAGCTAGTAATTTATTAGCTAGTGAGAATGAATCGGCATTTATTAAAAATATATCGTAGATTTTTCAATAAAATGAAGGAATTTGAATTTAGTAAGAATGCAACTTCTATTAATTGGAATCAATAAATTGTGAAGATACCTAGGTGAGGTAGGTCACAGTATATGGAGCAAAAAATAATAAGAGTCGCACAATATAAAATATACAATTATTGGTATGTTTGAAAAGTACCTCATTTTGAATTCGGAAAAAAAATTGTATATAGGTATCTACTATAAAGTATCCATTACATATTGTATAATTCTAAAAAAATACTAATAACACTATTTATTTCAATCTTCTTAATATTCACATATTTTATCTAGTTACTGAAATTGTATAGAAAATGATAAAAGTTAGGTTAAGATTTTTAATTTTTCCTAGAAAACATTAGGTTAGCCGCATTATTTTGGAAATTTATTTCACAAATTGGGTACTTTTAGGTAATAATATATGCTCTTAAAATTTGGCAAAGTATTTAAGAATAAAATACAAAAAGAAGTTTTTACTTGTAAAGAAATAAAATTGTAAATGTATTCCTTACCTGCGACTAACTTTATCCTGACAATCTGGATCAGCACAAGGACGAATTCGCACCATAATTATATATGTTTAAAGCTTTAAAAATTATCTTCGAAAAACTAACCTAATAAAACAAATCAACCATTACTATTATTGCCATTAATAGCTTTTTTTTAGCTGTTGAAAGTTTTAAATAACAACTTGCGTACACTTGCGTTACTCTGAACCTGCTCTGAATACACTCTGAATCTGCTCGACGAATGCAACAACAAATTTTGTGTAAAGTAGCGCCATCTATGGGTGGTGCACAGTACTACAACACGAGTAAGCATTTCCCTATTAAAGATCCCCTAGCCTGGCAATAAAGTCGCCACTATCTGCTTTGACTAAACATCCACAATTAAGGACAGGCACAATCTTTATTAAAGTCAGTTCTAGAATGTAAGTGATCTGCGCATGTTCAGATGTCAAAATAAGAGCGGTACTAACAAGGGCCTGACCTTAAGTGAACTTGCAATAACTCTCTTCTTAAAGCACTAAAGTCAACCCGAAAGTCAAAACCGCACACGTCGATCGCAGTTTTAAATCTAAAGTTATAGTGCCGGTGCACAAACAGATCTTTCAGACACAACGGCTTTGTTCGTACGGAGAAAAGTCGTACGAATTTTTTCCGTGTCTCGGTAGAATTCACACTAGACGGTTTTCTTTTCCGTGAAACGTCTTGTATTTTATGTCAGTTGGTTATCGACATGAATCGAAAGCGCACCATTGCCATGTGGCTTTTGTACCGTCATATACAAAAGTATCGGAAACGACATAATCGTATATACTAGGGACTTCCAATTAATCAGAAAAGGGATGAAGTGGGCCCATTCATTTGCTTAATGAAAGATTTACGTGCAGACGAAAATACAATTTTTAATTACCTTCGGATGTCCATTGTATCCTCTGATGAGCTTCATAACCGACTAAAAAACAATATTCAGCGGCATAATACATAATTCTGAAATGAGAAACAGCATTTAACATATGGAAATAATAGTTGTGACACTGAAGTAAAAGAGTTCTATGTTTGTTTCGTTACTAGTTTATTAACTACAAAATCAAAAAACAAGAAAAGTTCAATATGTCAAACTACTAGTTTATAATATTGTCATTCATGGTCATATTGACGCGTAAACCAAAATACAAAATATTTATGATAAATAAACCAAACGGCACGCAATAACGGACGGCAGACGGCTAAAAATCGTCATATATGAAAGCATGCATAAAGTTACATAGGCCACTGATAGACGACCACAATATATCCCCTATAGTAGTGCATCTCACTTGTTAAAGAGTTGGCACTAAGTTTGCAGCGCAAGAATGCGTCTGTGTCTGGCCGCTCAACTAACTCGATATGGCGGTAAATTCAAATATAATTTAAAGGCGAAATTTAAATTTCACGCCAAAATTGTAAATTTTCAGCCGCGGAATGGCGGGAATTTTTAAATATATTCATTCGGCAATAATTCGATTAAACGAGCTGTAAATCCAGGCGCCATTTTTATTTTGATAGCTAAAAATAATACTAATTCTTTTATTATTAGCTATTACAATAAGAGCAGCATTTGGATTAACAACACATTTAAAAGAACATGTAATATACTTTTCAATTTTACCTAAATCACTTATTTTTTACCTATAGAGGTTAGATCTGAAAAAAAATTGGTTCTGGTAAAAAAAAAACAAAAAATTGTATAAAGTATTTTATTTGAAAAATTATAAAACTTATTTAATATATTTTAAAGATGAAGATAACTCTAGCCATATCCATTTTACTGAAAAAAAAAAAACTATTAAATGAAATCATTTAGTTATTAAGAGATGTTTGTGATAATACAGTGACAGCTATCGAATGTTGTACAATACGTTTTGCTAATGTCCAAGTAAAAACTACAAAGAGTTAGCATTAGTGGGAGAAGGAATAGAATACTATGAACGTAGCCAGCCGGCTACGTGGGGATGCATCACACCATGTGCCTGTTCATATTACACAGCACACAAGGCAACATTAATATTATTCGTTTCCTGATCGAACTAATGCGCTAACTCTTTAGTTTTCTTTTTGATTCTAGCCAAGCGTATTGGAAAGTGTTCATTAGCCGATACTGTATATAAATGCTAAAATCAATAAGTGAAATAAAAAAAATTAGTTTAAATGGACATCTACTTCGAAAAAAGTAAATTATTATACTTGAATTTTAAAGGCTGTTGCCACTGGAAAACTATTATCTAGGGCTTGGATGACAGCCATAGGACTCCCTCCTTGAATCGTGTCCATAGGAAAGCATAAGATCATAGTTAAATTATAATATTAAGAGGGTAGGTATTAACTGAAAAAATATGAAAAATTATTACAAACTTACCTCAAAATTGGCACCTACATTAAAAGAAGGGAAAACGGAAACATAAAATTGTTATACTTGAATTTTAAAGGCTTTTCCCACTGGAAAAGTATTATCTAGGGCGCAGACCCTTGGATGACAGCCATAGATAGCAATCCCTCCTTGATTCCTCTTTTTCTGAGTTTGTTGTACGTTTTGTTTCCCATATTAAATAAGAAAGCACTTAATACAACAACACAAATCACAATAAATATCGCTGAAACAAAATTAATATTAAATTTCGTAGAAGAAAAAATCAAAAAATTATCACTTGTCAACACTGACACTTCACGCTTCACTTATAAAAACTCAACGCTAAAGAATGAAAGATGATTCGAAATAGGAATTATTAACTGGTATCTCTTTCTTTTATAAGTATCTAAACAAAGAGAAGGAGTGGGAGTGAGTAACGCTCCGATCAGATTGTTTTGAATTCGTCGTCAACCAATGAACGTGCCGATGTCAAAAATCAATAACGATACTAGCGCCATGAGACCTGTGTCTGGCCGCAGCGTAACTCAAAGCCATTTCTTGAATCCCAGTAACATTACTATAGGGGATATATTGTGTAGACGACGACGGCGACGGTACGGTACCGTACAATTCAGTCGTTGACACGGCTGTTTTCAAAGCGACCGCGACAGTACGGAAAAAATCCATCTCCGTCCAGTATGAAAGCTGCAGTTAATTTTATTAGTTTACTATCAACGACGCACGGAAAAAATCCGTACGAATTTTTCCGTACGGACGAAATCGTTTTGTCTGAAAGAGCCCATTATACGACAATCTTTTTTACATTTTTAGACTCAGTGATCAGAAACGAGGAGAAAAGTGTTTAAAATTGGAAGTAATAATATATTACATACCGAGCGGGGAAGTACTCTATTATAGTCAAGTGTCAAGCTACAGACGCGAGGCTAAAATGAGTTCTCCCGAGGTATGTATACGAATTTACTCACAATTTTTATTTTTATATATTTCAAATAATATTATTATCACAATTTTACAACATTTTTAAACAAAGATACCTGTTAGGCAATATAACAAATTTGTTTAATCTCACAGTTAGATAATTAATTTGCCAGTTACATATTGAATGGCACTTTTAATAATAAAATTTACTTTATATACTTACATATATGTCAGACAGTTAATTTGAATTAACCCCACCAAAATTACGAGTAGCTACAGAAAAAGCTACCTAAGGCATGATTCCGAAAAAAACAAACAGAGCGAGATACAAAAATACTTACGAAGCAAATTATACGGCAGCGTAGGATTTACTATACGGTAGCGAAGGTATCTACGGCACTGCATTCATTTGCGAGCCAATTTTTTGGTAAAAGAGACACCTGTAAGTCAAATGGCGCCATCAATCATCTTTAAGTCGCCCCGGAGCGCCACGGCAAATAATAATAATAATAGCCACCCCTTCCCCTACACCCCATACAGCACACATTATTTCAGAAGTGTTTCAGAAATATTTCAAACGTTTCAAACACAAAATTTCAATCATAAGTTTCTGAAATATTTGTGAAATATTTTAGTTAAATGGTTCACTGAAAATGTTTCTGAAACATGGTATACGAGCCCAGAATCATATCATTTGACCCATTCAATATTATATTTTTTATTTTACTTTAGACAACATTGGTAAATACAGAAGAAAAATCTATTAAATCGAACTATTTTTATTATAATTTGAGACATATTTATCAACATTTTTTATTAAAATTAATATCAAAAAATTAGATATATGCACAGTTGTCTAAAATAAAATTAAAAATATAACATTGAATGGGCCAAATGATATGATTCTGGGCTCGTACATGTTACACAAAAGGTTACTAAACGGGTTACGTTATAAAAGGCCAATACTTAATGAAGAATTTCTGATTTGTAAGAAGATGATATATGTAGTTATTTTTTCATCCTATGTCCAGCCAGAGACAACCCTATATTCTAAATAATTATAGATTTGAGTTGTTGGTTTTTGCCATTTCCTTTTTTTTGTGATTTATGCATTGTGCTGTTATTATATGGGAAGCAGAATGTCTTTAGTAATTGAGGTGAATACTAAAGAAATAATGCATTATCTTTTCTCTGAGATAAGCGACGCCATTTCGTTTATAAAATTTACAGGCAGTTTTAGTCTTATTTTTATTTAAATATAACCTACATAATTTAAAACAATATTAATAAAACTATTGTTAATCAAATAATTTGTATAAATCCTTTTTAATTACCTATAAGATAAGTTCATTTAAAAGAATTGGTGAAAATGAAGCAATTGGCAAGCCAGTAAAAGTAATATCCAATATATTCAACGTTTTCAGAATAAAGTATCAAAGAACATCGTCGATTCACCCTGGTACTGTCGCAATACTGATCTTCGTAGGGACCTTAAAGTATAGACTGTTGAAAATACAATACAAAAATTTACCAGTAGTCACCAACGACTGTTCCAACATGGAAACCTTGAGATTATCCAGCTACTCAACAATGCCAATTTAATAAGAAGACTAAAGAGAACCAAGCCTTTTGAGTTAGTTTAGTGATGTTAAATTAAAGTAAAGTATAGTGCAATTAAGTGTTAATAATTAGACTCAAAGATGGTGTGGAAAATATGCTAGAAAAGGAATTAGAAGTAAAAACACAAGTTAAGACTGCCAAAAAAGCAGAAAAAACATGCCTAGTCGAATTTGAGAAAATAGAAGATTAAGATCAAGTAATGAAAAATAAACATAAACTGAAGAATTAATGAAGACGAAACAAAAATGGAAAGGGAAAAGGAAAAGCAAATAAGAAAGACTGCGAAAGAAAAACAGGACAAAGGAAAAATTGACAACAAAGTTACAATAGATGGGAGAGAATCGAAGTGGAATTATACCACTGTAGAATTAGACCTTAATAAATCAAAAAACTAGAACTGAAAAATAAAAATGTATTACATAGACAAAATTATAATAAAACCATAAAAACAAATTTCGAAAAAATGAGAGGAGCAAATAAGGCTTTCAAAGAAAATGAAAGAAATAATCAAAAACATGAACAAATATACTTAGCAACTTGGAATGTCAGTAGCACGTATGCAGAAGGAACCTTGATTAGATTAACACAAATTACGGACAATTACTTAATAGATTTAATGGCGGTACAAGAAACAAAACAATCAGGAAATTTTATTAAAAAAGTAGGAGAATATATATTTTTCAATAGCGGAGCAGATGATAGGATGTTTGGAACAGGGTTTAACTAGAGAATTTTACCAACACATAAAAAGAAATAAAAATAACTGTCAACAAAATACAATGATTTTCTGTAAAGATAAACAAAGCCAGTTAGTGGGAGCCATACAAGATAGTTTAAACAGATGAACTGACTTTAAAGAAGTCTTTGAAATAGAAGAAAATGATGTACCTAAAATGTATGTTGAAAATAATTTAGGAATAAAAAATCAAGATGAACCACCAACAATAGATGAGATAAAAGAAATAATAAGGATGTTTAAAAATAACAAGGCACCAGGAGAAAATGGGATAACAGCGGAAATGTCGAAAATTGGAGGATATGAACTGGAAAATAACGTATACAACCTAATAAAGACAGTATGGAAAGAGAAAAATATGCCCATGAGATGGAAAGAATCATTAATTTGTCCTGTACATAAAAAAGGAGATATATCTAATTGTGCAAATTATAGAGGAATAACTTTGATGGACACTGTGTATAAAATAATAGCCATAGCAATCAAGAATAGAATAAATAATGTCGTAGAACAGAAAATAGGACAATATCATTGTGGTTTTAGAGAAAATAGATCAGTTATTGATCAGGTATTTATATTAAAACAAATAATAGATAATATTCCAGATCAAAACTTACCATTATATATGATTTACATCGATTTTAAACAAGCTTATGATAAAATAAAACGAGAAAAAATAAATAGGGCAATGCAACAATTAGGAATAAAGAAAAACCTCATAAGATTAGTAAAAATGACACTAACTGGAACAGTAACAGTAACAAGGATTTTATTTACATAGTTAAAATATCTACAAATTCAGAATATGAAATAGTATAATCAACACTACCGGGATCTTCTCCTTTCGTGCCGGTCTAGAGTCCGACCGGACTTGTCCACCTATATCTACCCCTATTCTTTTTTTGTGTGGCACTTGTTAATGGTCAAACATCAGACAAATTTAAAGTTGATAAAGGATTGAGACAAGGAGATCCACTATCCACGACATTATTTAACATAATTTTAGACAAAGTGGAATTCAAACAAAAGGTACGATATATAATCAGAGAAGTCAATTGATGGCCTACGCAGATGATTTGGTTATCCTAGCAAGAACAAGAGAAAATTTAGAAATAACAACAAAGAAGTTAGAGAAAGCTGCAAAAGAAATGGGGTTAATAATCAATGAAGTAAAAACAAAATTTATGTTAGTAGAAAAAATGCCAGAAAACATACAGAATAGAGAATTAAGAATAGACACTGAAGGATCAAAGTACAAGTTTGAGAAAATGACCAAATTTAGCTATTTAGGAGTCACAATAAGCGATAATGGTGAAGAGACAGAAGAAATAGAAGAACGAATAGCTAAAGGAATAAAATGTACAGGAGGAATGCTTCATCTCCTTAGATCCAAGAATTTATCAAAAAACCTAAAGAAGAGAATCTATAAAACGATAATCAGGCCAGTAGCGAGGTATAGAAATTAAACAAAAAAGAAAAAACTCATTGGAAATGTTCGAGCGAAAAGTACTTAGAAAGATATATGGCGGAAAGAAAGTAGATAATGTATGACAAAGAAGAACAAACGTTGAAATAAATGAATTATATGGAGAACCCTTTATAACAAATGTAGTCAGGGCACAGCGAATATGGTGGATAGGATATGTAGCGAGACTAGCAGATGGAAGACCAACAAGGCAAGTATTAACAGGAGGAATAACCGGGAGGAGAAGAAGGGGACGACCACGGACTAAATGGTTACAGATGGTAGAAAAAGACCTAAACGAGATGGGGATAAGGGATTGGCGTAGAAGAAAAGGAAACAAAAAAGAATGGAGGAAAATAGGCTACGAAGCCATGGGCCTTCTAGGCCCGTAGTGCTGAAGTATATATAAGATACACCAGTGAGTAGAATCTTAGTTTATGAAGTTTTTCATCCCTAGATAAGTTAGGTTAGAATAAAATTGCTAATTGATCTTAATGATCAGATTGTAATAATCGTAAATGTTTCTTTACTTGGGGCATGTATTAAAAAAAAACCTATTTGTTTCAGATTAGTGCATTTAAAGGAATTGGTGGAAATGAAGCGATTGGCTTTTATTTTTTATGAAATACTGTTTAAAACTTATTTATTTGTTTGTTTAAGAATCAATGTTTGAGTTTTGTGTATTTTAAATAAACATTTATATTTTTTTTTTTTTTGGTGTGTCATCGGCTTCAACTGCTAAGGTTATTTCGCCTCGTGTTCTGTGTAGGCTTTGTTACTGTTTCCCAGCGCCACTTTAGGAACAGCACTGTTAATTAGAACCCAACAGTGAATGGTCGAGCGGGGAATCCTACCAAGGCATCAGAATTAATTTTAAATAATTAAATTAAATGAAAAAATCCCGGCCAACGGTGGGATTCGAACCTGAGACCTTCCGATCTCAAAGTCATGACTCTAACCACTGAGCCAACCCACCCCCTATTTATATTTTTAAATGTCTTTTTCTTAGTCTAATAATATTTTAGAAATAAAAAACTGGAATACATTTCTAAAATTTTGCTATTTAATATTTCAAAAAGATTTCATATTTTCATTTCAGAAATATTATATTTACAGGAAATTTCAGAAATGTTTCTGGGATGTTTCGTAATATTTATACATTACAAATGTTTCAATGTAACATTTTTGAAATATTTCTGAAATGTGTTTGTGCTGTATGGGACAAGTCGCTCAGTCGGCTTCAGGGGTTGAAATTCACTCGCAAGGGAGTGAATTCGGGAGAGTATTATTATAATAGTCAATGATATTTTTTGGAAAGAAAATGACACATACTAGCCGGGAAAACTACATTCGCGGATAGCTAGGAAAGTGAAGTAAGCAATAAATTGCTTCCCAACTGTTTCAAAGGATACAAATTCACGGAATATCTACTAACCGATTGTATGTAAGAATTTTTTTTTCGTCTTCAGGAATGCAATAGAAATCTAGAAATAAGAAATAAAATTCCTTTTTTTAAATTTATTGAAAATTAACTAATTAGGTATTTACGGAAAAATCTACTGCTATCTTTTAAATAAAAGTCAGCAGACATGAAATAAAAATAACCTCCAACACGCACCAACAATAAAATGTTTATGTCTACATAAAAGTATTTTATGGGCTGAATAAACGGCCAAGGTGAAGGTCGTAAGAAGTGTTTTTCTTTTACAGAAAGAGGAACATATTAGTTCATTAGTCTAAGATCTAAGAAAGGGAAGCAATTCAGTAGCAGCTCGTGGTTAAAGACATTGAGTGTTCTGTCTCCCTCAAAAAAATCATTATTTTACAGCTTTTATTCACCTACTTTTTATACATTAATTCTATTCTGCGATCCTTTTTGGCAACAAACTTATACTCATACGCCAGTGGCGGCACGCTAGATGACGCAGGTGCTCGCTGCTTCACCAAAATTTCAGTAGAAATTAGTAAAAAAATCAACTGAATAACTAAATATTTCTTTTTCTGTAACAAAATGCCCTGCATTTTTGTCTATACAAATTAAAAAACAGAAACCTCCAAAACTGTACCTAATTTCGGAGTATCTGGACCACTGTATGAAACAAACGAGGCACTTAATAAAAAAAATCCGACCATCCGGGCTCGCTTGTTTTTGGAAATATAATACAATAGAAAGATTTCCTAATCCGAGCGAACGGAGCGCTTGACGCGCTATGCATAAAACCGCCGAATACGCGCCTCTTCTATCGACGCGTTTATGATGGTTGCCATGGTAACGGCACGTTTCGATTTAGCCGATTAATGCACTTGACGCGTTGGTACAGTTTGCTTCTTCCGGTCGGGACCCGTTCGAATAGGAAATTTCTTCTTTTTATATCACGTGCATATCGTAAACACATATTTAAAAGTAATTGTAATTAGAAAACGTAATAGTTTAAATAATATAATTCCAAATTACTTCCCAGCTCTGTTGTAACCCGACAATTCAAAAGAAATATTCGTTGAGATTCAATTGACATTTACACAGAGCAATTCAAAGGATGTAGTTGGCGAGGAACTGTTTGTGAAATAACAACATAAATTTTTAACAGATACGAGGATGGTCTAAAAAGTTTCCGATCTGAACGTGAAGATGGCAGCACTTGTCAATAAAAACTGAGGAATGCGATTGCGCATCTTTTGACAGGTACTCACAAACATTTCAGCCGTTTTGGACGTTCAGTTGTTGTTTGACAATTGTGAGTTTTTCTGAAAATGAAAAAAATTATTCATTATTAAAGACACCTTTTATAACCACTATTGCATATTCAAAAAAAGCTTTAAATAAAAGTTTGTGAATATGACTGACTTTTTTTAAATATACCATAAAAACACGTATTCAGATTTCACGGAATACAACACATATAAACTTTTTTAAATGGAATACCCTCTATGTTATTAAATTTCTGGGATATTTTTTTTCTAATTTCACAAATGTATATTATTGATAACCCTATCTTATACCGTCTGTTCTCGAGAAATTTAATGTTGATAATGTAAACATGAAAAAGTTAACATTATTAAAGTAAAAGCTATGAAAATCACAACTATTATGTTTGATAATAAAATAATCCAAATAGGTAGTTTACAGTAAGAAAGAAAAAGTGTAAATATTTATAAGATATTCGACATAGATTATCTATGATATTCGACGTTTAATTAATCAGGAAAGAATAAAGATCATTCCGAAAATTGAATAAAATATAAATATATCTATGCTATCCTTATTAAAAAATATTCATGTTAAATCCTGTGAAATATGCACGCCACTGATATGGTCATTTGATGACATTTTTACAAAATTCGGTCAATGTAAACATTATACAATAATAATTATAGCATAAAGGGAGGGTAATTTATAATGAATAACCCTGTTAGGGGCCATACATTTTCAGTAAAAAATTTTAATTCGCACTTTTTTACGTAGATTAAAGAAAAATGTAATTTCGTGTTTTCTTGGTGCAGACATTTTGCGACACACTGTATATTCAAATCCAAAATGATGTATTTTCTTTTAACACATACCTAATACAAATTTATTAGCAAAACTTAAATACTTGTTATTTTCGGTATAGGTATTTCTCCTTTAGACACACACATTTTTAGTTTCATTGTCAAAAGATTTAAATAAAATTACCGGACCTTATAATATTCTATTATAATTTGATGATCCCAAGTGGCTATAGCAAAAAGACGAAATTTGAGCATGAAGATTCAGATTTTATTAACGTATAATTCATGTTTTGAAATTAATTTAAGTTTTACCAATTTAGAAAATAAAATTAATAAAAAAAAAGTGTCTACTCGTGGGTTTGAACTCGGAACCCTTCGATGCATAGACAAGTACTCTAAATTTTCGTTATGAAGACTTATGAAAAAGTTTTACTTTTTAAAGCTGATAATCAGATTGCTTTTAGTTTCATTAAAATCTCAGTTTATTTCTAAATATAGACGAATATCTTGTGGAATGCTATTATTTATTGATTCTCTACAAGAATCACTAATTTTTAATTATATTTAATCTAAATAACTAAAAAAATATATACTGACAATTAATTTGACGGAATTGTCACTTATAAAGTTCTAATATCTGACGTATCTAACCAGTAAATAAAATCGTTAGTTCAATGATTGTACCAATAGATGTGTATATATTGAAGATCTTTTGGCTGCCAGGCCCAAAAATGGTCAGTTTAGTTTTTATACAGGGTGGTCTTATTGTTAGGACTATACATATATGACATTAGAGTGTTCCACATACACTTGTGTTTTTATATCAGTTTTTTTTTTTATTTTGTCACTGTTCAATAAAGCTCAGAATATATTTGTATAATATTGGTTGTTTAGATTATACAGGGTGGTCCAGAATATCAGCATGCAACAAAAAAGTTAGAGGTACAAAATTACGAATATATTTTGACTCTCTTAAAACATAAAAATTTTACTCAATATAGGGAGGGACAAAATTTTGAAAAAAATTTAGAATGTTTATTTGTTGGAAACATACATTAAAATGGGTTATTCTTGTGTAGAATCGATAAATAATAGCATTTCTGTTTTTATTTCGTCTATAATTATAAATAATTTGTTTGTTTAAATAAAACTATATGAAGTCAATTTATTTACGAGTATTAACGCAACAAAAATAAAAGAGTAGGTGGTCCTGTGGTCAGGGTTCCTGCCTTCCACACATTAGACTCAAGTTCGATTGTCGGATGGGGAAAAATTAAATGAACTTTTTCTCGTTTTTTTTTTTATTTTAAAAATTATTAAAATTTATAAATTATATTAAAATTAGTTATTTTGTCTTAATAACTTAAAATATTTTTTTATTTGTACATTTTCGTTAGTGGGTCGTAAAAAAATATACTGTACAACTCGAGTGGATTGTCCACATCGCACATCCACTGTTGCACAAACTACTATTAAAGCTTTTTGTATGGATAAAATTCGCAATATTTGGACGCTATATCATTAATAGAGAGCTCATTGTGTGCAGAAAGCTCTTTCGTACTCCGGTTAGCTATCCACGTTTGGTATTAAGCTTCAAAATTTTCGATTCCAAATTTGTCGACTATTTTTATTATCGAATCAGTAGTGAAAAAAGTATTATTTTTTATATTTTTGGGGTGTAACAGGCTTAAGGAAAAACTAACAAATACTACAATCTTCGGAAAAGCGAGATGTGACAGATATGCAATAAATATATTGAATTTATAATATTCTTCAACTATATTAGCCTGAATATTATTTCTATAAGAAAAGGCAAGGGGGGCAACTGCTCCCCCCAAACGACGCCCATGATTAATTATTACGTTTAACACACTTTGTATGTATCTAGCTCCTGCGAGGCTATATTTTTTAACTTTATGCTCCCCTCGCATCGAGTACGCACTAGACCTTTCCTGAAATAATATGGGAATCATCACGGATATAACAACCAACAATTAAGTTCCAACCCAATACCCAAACTTTTATATGAAGCTCAGGAAATCAATATTTTACATGGTACGCATATTTTCTTTATATAATGTAATGGTAAAATTTCTAAAAAAATTACTGGTCATATTTTTGAGTGGTAACAAAGCAAAACATTTTCAAAATAAACCAAAAAGACTATTATTTCTATGAAAAAGACATACTCCGTTTAAAAATTGCGGGGACCTTTCAGCGAATACAGAACCATAGCTAGCGGCTGTATTACAAGTACAACGTTAATTTTGGTGTATTTTGTGGTTACCGTACCAAAAACTTGGGAGACTATTTATTGATTAAAATTAATGAGGTTATTTATAAAATTTATTTTACGTATATTTTAGAATGTCGTAAATAATTTCTGTGAAATGTAAATCAGATACTTGCATTTTTTTCGCAGTTCTGCAGTTCTACAGCACTTATTCATCAACCGCCACTGAAGCTATTACTGAAATATTTAAATTGTTGCCTATACAGGGTGGACCGGATTAAATTTGCGTATACAGAGATCTCGTAAACCGTAAGATATACATTGTCGGTTAAATAGGGAAAAAGTTTCGTATTTTGACGTATAATACAATGGTCTATAGAAGTTCCAGATTTTCTGACTGGTTCCAGAGATATTCGATAAAATCCGAAAAACCTCATTTTCGTTTTTTAAGTCGTGCGTTGTTATTATAAAAGATACAAAAACAAATTATATAAAGTTTTTGTTATAAATCAAGCTACCTATAATCTACTATGTCAAAATTTGTATTACGACGTTTCGTATTTCCAGGGCCACCTTCAACTTATTTTTTTAAATACGGCCTGGATTTTTAACTGTAATTTTTTATAGCTTTCGTATAGCTAAATACAACGATATGTTACACTTTACCATTTTACTACGTTTCGTCTATGAAAATATCATCAGCTATGTAGCTTCTGATGATACCGTTTCTTACTTGATTAAAACAAGATAGCTAATTAAATAATAATTAAAAAACAAAAAATGCTTAAAATGTGAAATTTTAAATATTATTTGAAACATAATACAAAAATTATTTGATTACAAAATGGGTTACAATTTTTTATCAAACATGATTAAGTACAACCAGCAAACAAGACTAATGAAGAACGAATTATGGTTTTACACATTCTACAAATAATAAAGCTAATAACAAAAACATAAAATGAAAAACAAAACGGTCAAGCAATCTATAAATTCCTATCACCTGATTTTCACTAGTAATACCACTAGAGGTCAAAAAATTTCCTGATATTAATTTGACCTCGCGTGGTATTCGGTAAGAAAATTCCTCGCCGAATTATGGTTGAAAATTAAATATTTTTAAAATTTATTTTTCGTTTCTTAACAATGCAAATTATTTTCTCCAAGTCACCAGTGAAACATAAAAGGTGTTGTCGCCTTGATTGTTGAGTTGTCATGGTAACTAAGTGAGACCCTAACCTCGAATATAATTTCAGTTTTGAAGTTGTCAAGCGGCCCGACGTAAAAAAATGTTTCGCTGCAATTATTTAGGCCTTCAAATTGCTTATTTCTACTCATTGTAGTTGCATGGGAATACCATTTGAAAATAGAAAATAGTATATTCTTTAATTTTACGTAAGTTTTGAATAACTACAAGTGGTAGAAAATTGTTTTCGTTTTTATTAACATGCGTTATGAGCGCTTTAAAATGGTATGAAATTCATAACCAGCCTCAGCAAGCATCAATCGTAGGAGGCTGTGATCATTGTATTTTGACAGTTCAAAACATTAAATAACTCGCGTTTTGTTGCGATGAAGAATATTGCACAGCAAGTAAAACCAACAAAATTACCTATTTGTTTAAAAATGAAAGTAGGGGGAAATTGTATGTGGCAATGATGAACCGGTTTTAATGAACCAGTTTTAGTGAGAAAGTATGTATGTGGCAATGATGAGCTGGTTTTTATATGATGAAAGGGGGGCTTTGGAGGAAACCAGTCATGGGCAGACATGCTATTAACCTTTCATAGCCTTCATATTCAGAAACTAGTTTGACGACCTCCTGGTTTAAAAAATATAAAGAGACAATGCCTTGGTATAACCTTAAGACACCTGTCTAGACATTAGGAAAAACACAAATAAGCCAGAACAAGTTTATTTATAGGAAGGGTAGAAAAAATGCAAATATTTATAAATAATCTAATTTAATTGTTACAATAATTTTATTACAATTTTTAGGAGCGTAAATATTTAAGTCAATTTTTTTAACCATTGTGTGTTCATAATAACTCAAATCAGACCAGTCATATAATGCGCCATCGTACAGATTTTCATGTATTTTGATAACAAGATGTGGTAGTTTTCCATAGCTCTCCACCTTTGAGTAAACATTTATTGTTGAAAATTTATTGAATTTGTTTCTAGTATATTTTTTATAGAAATAACCAGTACAGTTGTAAGCATCTACAAAATCACCATCAACTTTGATATATGCATATAGCCCCATTTTAATAGTGAATGTCTTAAAAAATCGCTTTTATATAAATATCTTTTTTAATGCACACCCCCCACCTCTATGAATAAAGGTATATTAAAAGAAGTTGCACTCACTGTAAACATCAGTACAAAATGTTTTCAAATCGCAAAAACGATGTTTTTGTTGGTGAAAAAAAAGTTTTATTTGAATAATTCAAAAAGTAAACACGTTGTAGTATGTTTATCTCACCATAATAATTTTTCACCATGTGTTGTGATATCTGGAAACAATAAAGATTCTGTAATCTTTAATGAAAAGGAGTGGCAAGATTTTCTCTCTTACGAGAACACAATTAATGATTTTTTAAAATCATCCACATTTAGAGACTCGATTGATCATGGAAAGTTTTTTTTGGAATTTAAACAGTTTTCTAAATCCAATACCATCAGAATATTTACTGGAGATTCTAACATTTATTTGGGATCGTGCAGTATTTTAAAGCTTTGGCATATTCTACCTTTAATAACATATCATTTGGATCTATTAAGAAATCAAGACTTTGCAAGCTCATTAAAAGTTCTTCAACTAGGTGTTAAAAATAGTGTTGATATTGTTAACGACGGTCTCAAAATAATGTAACCTATCAAAAGTATAAATTTAATGGTTTATGAAATGGCTTTAAAATTGATATATCTACACCCTGAGGTGTTGAATGAAGATTTACAACTATGAAGAGAGTAACTTTTAGAGAAGATCAAAATAAAGTCCACCACATGATCGCCTGGGGATTTGCTTACAGAGATTCTAGAAGATGTGATATAATAGACAGAATTAGGTTTGGTTGTCGTATTCAAGAAACTGAAAAAATTATTAATCCAATTTTAGATGTAAATCATAGAAATAAGATTTATAAAAAAATAAAAGATTTTAATTAAATAGTTTTTATTTAGTTAGTGGGAGTAGGGGTAATATAATAAAAGGTAAGCGTTAAGAAAACTTCATTATTAATAATGGGGTGGGATCATAGCATTGAGGTTACTTTCGAGTGTTGCGGTAAAAAGTATGAAATATGTGAATATAAGATAAACCGATTGGCACTAGCCATTAAGAAATGTAATTGTGAAAATATTAAAATTTATATATGGTCTGCGGTTTCTGAGGGTTATGGATATCCAACTGTCGTAGCCGCTTATTGGTTAAATGATCCCATTGATATGGACGTTCCAATCATAATAAGTAACCCAATCTGTTTCATGGAATTTGATGAATTTTATCTTAATGAGAATGATGGCGAGCATGGTAATCAACTAAGCTGTGAAATACCCAATTGTGAATCAGCAGCATGGATTGTAGCTTTGTCTGAAAATGATAACGTAAATAATTCTTATAATGGAGAGGGTAACATTATATGCAAATCGAAAGGGTTATATAAAAAAGATGAAGATCGTATAATTAAAGAAATAAAAGAAAAAAATCAGGAGTCAATCAAAAAGTATGGTCATGCGCTTTACTACCCGAAACGAAATATGTTTAATGATTCAGCATTATTATGTTTTACTGAATAAACCTTAATTTGTTTAACCTTCGTTTGTTTAACCTTAATCATATCCTTACCCACGTTTTAAAATTCAGGTACGCAAAACCAGTTAAACAACTGTTTAGAAACTGGTTTCTCATTTCATTATTAAAGAAGTCTGCATTTCATCGAACTCTCTAGTTTCAAAAATATTGTGAGTGAGCAACATGCAGTGTAACAAGTGCAGTAAAGTATTTTTAAATAAATTTAATTTGAAGCGGCACCAACGGGATGTAGATTGCATGTGCCCCATTCCAAAAAAGAGAATAAAACCAATTGACATAGAAGTACTCGACAATGGTGTTAGTAAACTATCTTACGCATTTAAAAATCGTATCGCATCATACAGATTTTCTAACACGAATAAAAACAAAATCAATTACAATGACTTTTTAAATAATATCAAACATAAAGTTTTAAATAAAATCAGTGAATATTTGCAACTTCACACAAACCTGAAAGTAAATATGGAAGTATTTGGGATATATGTTAAACCAGATAAAGAAATGAGTGATATTAAATCCATGAATACGGAAAATAAAATTATTTCATATTCATCCAACCTCGAAGAAGTCTATGAAGAATTTAAACATGACATTATGACTCAAGCATCAGAATTCCAAACGAAAGACTCAAATTGGAGTTTACAGGAAATAATGTTTTTAGATGTAAACATAAATCGATTTAATAGTATTGCTGCTTCTTCATACATAAAACTCCCTATATCAATAAATAATAAAAATGCCGTCATAAATATTGAAAATCAAGATAACGCCTGTTTTGCTTGGTCCATAAATGCAGCAATTTTTCCTGCGGAGGGTGACCCCAAAAACCCATCATCATACCCGCACTACGATACTCTGTTAGATTTTCAAGGTATTGATTTTCCAGTAAAACTAAAAGACATAAAAAAATTCGAGAATATGAATAACATTTCAGTAAACGTATTTGGAATAGAGTCTTATTACAAAGATTGTAAGAACATATATGAAATTGTGGGACCACTACATTTTACTTCACAGCGACAATCAACACACGTTAATTTATTGCTTGTATCAGATACAGATGGAAACAATCACTACTGCCTTATTACCGACTTGTCCCGACTTGTTAGAAGCCAGAAAACAAAGCATACTGAAAAAATACATATTTGTGATGGTTGTTTACAATCTTTTACAACTATAAACAAGTTAAAAGCTCATGAAGAACATGATTGTACACATGTATACACAGAACTTCCAACAACAGAAATAAAAAAAAATAAGTGTGGCCAATACAAACCAGAAAATATTTTAACATTCACTAACTTTGAAAAACAATTACAAGTGCCGTTTGTAATTTATGCAGACTTTGAATCTTTGTTAAAACCAGTAGACAATTGTGAAAATTTTAATGGTAATTCATTTAGTGTTAAAGTCTGTGAACACGAACCATATTCTTTTGCATTCTACCTTAAATGTAATTATGATGACAATTTATCCAAACTTGAAATGTATACAGGAACAAATGCTGCAAAAGTGTTTATACAAAAACTTGATGAAATCGTCCATGACTTGTATAATAACCATTTGAAGCATGTTAAGGTTATGCAACCACTTACACAAGAAGAACAGGATGCATATGATACAGCGACCATCTGTCACATCTGTGAAAAACCTTTCAATTCGACCAACAAAAAAGTTCGTGACCATTGCCACCTATCGGGGATATATAGAAATGCAGCACATAATTCCTGCAATTTAAACTATAAACAACCAAATTTTATTCCGGTGTTTTTTCATAATCTCACAAACTATGATAGTCATTTATTTATCAAGGAATTGACAACTAAAAAGGAATCCGTATCAGCAATCGCTCAAACAAAGGAAAAATACATTTCTTTTTCAAAGTCTATTTTGGTTAACAAATCTAACAATCCTAAGGTTCGGGATACATTTATAAAACTTCGATTTGTTGATTCGTTTCGATTTTTAGCAAAATCGCTGGATAAACTTAGTGAGACTTTAGAATCCAACCAATGTAATGAAGTTAGAAAATATTTCCCAAATGACCAGCAATTTAATTTAATGAGATGCAAAGGAGTTTTTCCTTATTCATATGTAAATTCATTTCAAAAATTAAATGAAGAAAAACTACCATTAAAAGATAATTTTTTTAATATTTTGAAGGGTGAATCAATTTCTGATATGGATTATGATAAGGCAAAAGAAATATGGGATATTTTTAATTGTAAAACTCTCAATGATTACGCAATGCTATACTTAAAAACGGATGTGCTTTTATTAGCAGATGTGTTTGAAAATTTTAGAAAAGTGTCAATGAAAGAATATAAACTCGATCCTGCGCAATATTTGACAGCACCTTCTTTGAGTTGGGATGCAATGTTGAAATATACTCAAATTGAATTAGAATTACTAACAGATATTGACATGCTACATTTTTTTAATAAAGGAATTAGAGGAGGTGTAGCTCAATGTAGTAAAAGAAAAGCTGAAGCTAATAATACATTTTTACCAAATTTTGATCCTTTGAAACCCGAAAGTTATATAATGTATCTGGATGCTACTAACTTATACGGAGCCGCCATGAGTGAACCCCTTCCATATGGTAATTTTAAATGGATAGATACAAATTTTGACTATAATTCAGTGGAAAATGATTCTTCCAAAGGATATGTGTTGGAAGTAGATTTAGAATATCCACCAAATTTGCATGATACCCACAACGATCTTCCTTTTTGCCCTGAGAATATAACACCTCCAAAAAGTAAATACCCAAAACTGATTCCAAATTTATATCATAAAAAAAAGTATATTATTCATTACCGGAATTTGAAACAGTGTCTTAAATATGGTTTAAAATTAACAAAAATTCATAGAATTTTAGAATTTTCCCAATCAGCATGGTTAAAAAAGTATATTGACTTAAACACAAATCTTCGAAATAAAGCAAAAAATGACTTCGAAATGGAACTTTTTAAGCTGTTAGTCAATGCAATTTTCGGAAAAGCTTTGGAAAATGTACAAAAGCGGAAATGTATTCATTTATCAAGCCATTGGGAGAATACTTGTAGGTCTCTAGGTGCGAGGTCATTAATAGCAAAACCACAGTTTAAAACATGTTCCGTTTTCAATGAAAATTTGGTTGCTATACATTTAGGTAATGTAAAAGTGTATTACGATAAGCCCATATATATAGGATTTTCTGTGCTAGACATTTCAAAAACCATAATATATGAATTTTTTTATGGGTATATCAAAAAAATGTATGGTGATGCTGTAAAATTGTGTTATACTGATACCGATTCACTAATTCTAGAAGTGTTTACCAAAAACTTTTATGAAGATATAAAACAAAACATAGTTTATTTTGACACTTCTAACTATCCTGAATCTAATGAATATGGAATCCCTAAAACAAAATCAGTTGTTGGGAAAATGAAAGATGAATTTTGTGGCACTCCAATACAAGCATTTTATGGAACAGGTGCTAAGGCTTACTGCATAAAACTAGGCAAGACATTTAAGAATACAACTGAAATAAAAAAAGCTAAAGGTGTTTCGAGAAATGTAATAAAAAATCAACTTCAGGTATCTGACTACATTCGAATTATTGAAAATGGTGATATGATATATAGAAAGATGTATGTTTTTATATCATCACTACATACCATCTACACTGAACTTAAAAATAAGGTTGCACTTTCAGCTAAAGATGATAAACGGTATGTCATACCACACGATGTAAATACTTTAGCATGGGGGCATCTACTTACCAATCATAGGATGATAACTGGAACCATTGATGAATTGATACAAAATATGCAAGAACTAATAGATTTAGATAATTTGTAAATAATTATGTAATAAAACATTTTATATTTAATAATATTTTTTTTTTTTTTTTTTTTTTTTTTTTTTAAAGGTTTACATTACATAAGCGACAATCTGTTTGGCTGCTGGGGGGACCATCAATATGTGTGATCCATTCTGGACGATTGTAATGGATAAAGCACGGCAATCTTGTTTGAAGATTGAAATCTTGGGTGTATTCTCTTGGTAATTTATGCCAAGCATAAAGAAGTTCTAAAGGTCTTGCTTTTTCCAATAAGTATTTCATAGGAAAATATTCTAATTCTTCTGTTGTAAAATTATACAAACTTTTACCATTTCGGTGTTCATCCACTAATTTTATTATCATACAGCAACACTTTTCCATATTTTTAGAGTATACTTTATTAACAATTCAAATACGAGAACTGAAACACACACTGATATATAGACAACTAGTCCATTATCAGTTTTAGCACTCCCTTTTATATAATAGGTATAGAGTTGATTCCAATTAGTACTTTCAACTTTGTTATTCGTCCATTCAAGTCGCAACTTGTATTTTGTACTATTATAGGGAATAATAGATGTTAGTGTAGGAACATTATTTGCTTTATAAAGCTCCATTCTTTTCCAGTTTGTATCGTTATCATTGAAACAAATAAAACATCTTTAGCACCAATAGGATACTGAATAAACAGTGTGCCATTAAAAATAGCTTGTAAAATTATAAAGTGTGAAGGCAACATTTTAAAGTAAACTAGTATTAATTTTTATTATTGTCTTTTATATATACATTGCATATATTGGTAAAAAGCAAGTAAAAATGGGGGGGAATCAAATTAAAAAATATATTTTTTATTTTTTAATAAATCTATTCAAATCAGTAAATACATTACACCATTTTTTATATTCTTCATTATTTAATAATATTTTCGCAAATTCTTCACCAATATTTTTTTTAAATTTATTCAATTTTATAGGTTGAATTCTTTTTTTTCTGTTGGAGTCATCTTCTTGCATTTTTAAAATAGTTCTTTAATTGGTGAATTAAGAATTAGTAAAAAATCCGCCAAACACCGCTCACTCACTTTTAAAGGTCTGGTCTGTTTACAATATTGAGAGCAAAAACCTAATATTAGCCTAGGTCTTCTTGGTAAAAATATATCTGGTAAAAGATTTTTAACTTTAACTTGCCTTCGACATACACAACACACTTTACTTTCTATAATTATTAAATCGGGTGATGGTTTTTCTTCATACTTTATATCAAGTTCTTTAAACTTTTTCATATTACTGAAAATAATAACTTTATCTTCAATATATATATATACATTTTTACAACTTGTCGTGATTGGTATTAAACCAGTCTCTGAAGGTCATCATCTGTCTCAATAACATCAGACCGGTTATTCAAGCCAATTTTAGTACTGAGAGTAAATGTCATTAAACCAGATATGATAATTTTTTCCAGAGTTTTGTATATTGTTATAATGAATAATAAAACTATAAACGTGTAAAAATATGCATCTATAGCAGATAGTAAAAAGAATGACAATAAAATAATTCGAAAAAACGAACATTTTTCTTCATTTATTTTTTTTGTAGACTCCATCATTTTAGCATAGCTACAATTGGGACTAAATTTTAAATGATCTAAAATCGGAACATCACCAGGCTTCCATTTATTAATTTCAATATTACATTCAAAACATTTAACAACATCTTCTTCATCAATGTAGTGGAATCCAGCTAGAGCTAAGTCTATTGGAGATACAACGCCTTTCCAATTTTCAAACGACTTTAATCTGTGATCAAATAATTCCAAAAAGCGTGAGTAATCGTTAGCACACATATTGATTTTAAGGAATTAATTTAAGGTTGTAGTTTTAAATACCTTTAAAGGTGAGGGTTACATAAAAAATATTATATTATATTTTTAAAATTTATTGCATTATAAAATTTTTATATAAAAAATAAACATTTGATATAGCACAAATACAATTATTACTAGTATGATAAAAACATTTGGGTTCCATTAACTGAAGTGATGGCTGCTCATCAAATTCGTATACTGGTGCTAGGGAGTGTTTTTTGATATAATTGGCTTTTTCCATTCCTTTAACGTAAACCATATCAACTTGTTTTGTTAAAGATTGTAAAATATTACAAAACTGGTGTACTGGAGTAAAACCAATGTTCCAATCAATAAAATGATAATTATTCATTAACCAGGTGGCTTGTCGGTGTAAATCAGGGGAGAGTAATCTTATAGGAAATGGTGGTTTAAATACATAATGACATATATGAAAACCGTCATAAGCAGCAAATTCTTTTACAAGAAATTTATTATTTTCCAGCTTAAATCCTTGTATATCCACAACGAGTTTTTTCATAATTTTAATTCTCGAACTTTTTTGATAATATTTTTCATTTGTTTATAAAATTCAATATCTTGTTGAAGTTTTCGTAAATTATAAAAATGTCTGTCTAGTCTTTCTTTTAATGACATATTAAATAAATTAATATAGGACATGGTTTTTATAGCTATATTTACGCATGCGCATTAATATTGTTTAACAATCTTTGTTGTTGGATTATAAGTAAATTCTTTCTCGTGAAGAATAAGGCAAAAAGCAGATGTTTCTGATGTTGTTGGTTCATCAGTTTCAAATTCAATTCTCAAAACAATACTACCTGATTGTAAAACTTCTTTTTGTCTTGAACAATCAATATGAACTAATGGAGCATTATTTTTAAATTCAATGGGGTTATATATTGGTTGATTCATGTGAAGGTCATAATAGCTTTCTTGGAAATTAGCAAACATTTCATACAAAGTGGCAAATTTATTATTGTCAAAATCTAAATTTAAATCATTATATGGATACCTTTCCGAATTTAAAAATATTCGAATATTATTAAGTTTACAATGGTCAAATTTACTAAAATCTTTTGTTAAATTACCCTTTCTACTTTTTTGAAACGCAATAATAACATGCCTTGGAGTCTCAATTTTGGAACTTGTTTTTACTACCCACGTATTTATTTTCGAAGAACTCAAGGATGGATATTGTATCATTTGCCAAGAGCGAAATTTAATTGGTAATTCTTTATTGCTTTTACTAATATTAGTTAGTCGAAGTTGTTGGCTTAAGCTAGGTTTTATATGTGGTATTGACCAATATAACCTATTTAATTCAATCATTGGTTTTTCAGTTTGATCAGAACTTATCACACTATCGATGTCATCACTTGATCTAATCAATACCAATTCTTGTTCCATATTCATAATAATTTTTTTATAGTCTTCAAAAAAACCTGATAACATTTTTAAAGGTATGCAAACATTAAAGTTTCCATCCTTATCTACTAATATTTTTTCAATCTCTACTGTTGTAACACCTTTAGAATCTGTAACAATTTTTTTGATTTCTTTAGGGTACCATCCTGCATTTTGCATTAAAACACTTTCGTTTTCATTTAGACTTAGATAATTTTTTATTGTTGAAGTTAAACCTAAGTCTCTTACAGAATCTATTACAACCCCATTTAATTCATAACGTAGCTCGCGGAATAAAAATGCTATCGCGTTGTTAATAAATTTTAGTTTAGTTGGTACATTTCCTGAATCAGTTAATAACTTTCCTTCAATATATAAAAAACTTTGTGATGGTAATGTATAAGAATCGAGCTCTTGAATGGGGATTCTAATCTCATCATTGTAATTTAATTTGCCGGGAATAAAGGGTTGATAATTATGAAATTGACATTCTTCAATACTGGTATCATTAAAGGGGTGTGTTGTTACATTTAGAATATCCATTATATTAAAACTTTAAATCCGAGAGAAGTTAAAAACTTTTTATTATTAGATGTTATTACTGCTCTTGATTTTACAGCACTATCACATTTTTTCTGATTTGGTAATCTTTTATAGTTTTTATATGGGTGGAAAAATTTTAAAACCATTATACTTTTCTAATGTGAAGGGTAACTGTAATCTCTTCTTTTCGAAAATTTATTAGATTTCTGCTTTGATCAATAATTTTAATAGTTAAGTTGTTGATTGTTTTAACGCTTACTGGATAATATAAAATATTTTGAGGAGATTCGACTATTTTATACCCACTGGGCACCGTCGGAAAAAATTGATGTATAATATGTACTGGTTTACCATTTAAATAGGAACCAGCAGCAACACTGCAGTCAATGCCTATGGAATTCACTTTTAAAATTTTAACAGGGTGATCTGATGTATATGTTTTACGGGGTTCAAGTCTTTTAGCATCAAAGCCAAATACTTCAGCAATTGAATTTGTATTATTAAAAGAAATTATGCGATTACTTTATATAGAAATTTTTGATGTATTTAAATCAGGAATTATTTTTATTTCGGAATTTTTATCTGTATCATTCATATGTTCTTTTAAAACACGTATAAGTTCATCTAATTCATAAGCCCCTGTTGGTACTTTAAATATATTCATTTTATTTTTTTCCCCCCATACAAATATATTATTTGTATTATCAATATTAGGAATTGTGTTAAAACTATTAAAACTAACTAACCCTATTTCATAATCAGTATTTTCATCTAAATATATTGGGGGGTTAAAATCATAACTTAAAATTGAAGAATTACCAGTTAACGTAAAAGAAAAAGACATATTTACTCAATAAAGAAATATTTAGAATGAAAACTTTTTTAAATTATATTGATTATATAGGAATTTTAAACAATAATGACCGCACTTGTAAGAATTATTTTGAAATCTATCATAGTTATAAGTTATATTTACACCCCCACTACTATTTAAATATTTAATCAGCTCTAATGGTGGTTGTAAGTTTCCATAACTATCAAAATATACAACATTTTTATTTTTTTTTGTAAATGCTGTCCAGTGTGTTCCTGGTCCTTTACTTGAATCCATATTTATAATACCACTTTCATATTTATGAACTTTAGGTGGTAAGGAATCTCTCATAAAAACCCCTCTAAAGTGTGGTATTTTCAATATTTTTACAAATTTTTTTAAATCTATGTCTGTAAGCGCTCGCTGTGGTAGTATTAGTTTTTTGACTTTTTTTTATATTTTTTTTTAAATCGCAATCCTTTTCCTTTATATGGTCTTAAATATAAACCTTTTCCTTTAGTTTCCATTTGTAAATTGTGACGTTTTTGTTCTTCAAGTTGTTGACGATTTGTTTTGGCATCATTTACAGCCTTCGCAATTCCAGCACCCATTCCACCCAACCCTGCCAACGCAGATATAATAGGGATTAGTAAGGGTAAAAATCCACCTTTTTTTGGTACTCGAATAATCCTTTTTTTAGTTTTACGTTTTTTTAAACCCATCCCAAGTTTACGTTTGCCTTTCATCACTGCAGCTGCTTTTTCACCCAATTTAGCGTCTTTAGATTTAACCCTTTCCCAAGCTTTATTTTCTAATATTTTATCAGCTTGATGTCTATATTTGAGATCTGAACTTTGTGAATATGCAATATCATGTTCTTTGCAGGCAGCGTCTAATTGGTTTATGCCTTTATCACCTCTCTGTAATCTCTTATCAACTTGAGTGCCTGGACCACAGTAGGAAAAACCCGGAATATGTAATTCAATTGGTAGTTTGTTTATCAAAGAATTTACTAAACCTTTCCCTCTTCGATGTAAACTGTTTCGCAGATGTCTAACCATTATGCTTTTTATATACTACCACCCACACTATATATACTCTCAGTCATCAATAGAATTCATTAAAATGAAGGTTGAAAAACAACACATGACTTTACCAGTCAAAAATCATGATTTAATTGTTAATGATGAAAAACTTAATAAGCATGGTTATTTGTTTAGTGGTGATTCTAAGAGATGTTTAATAGTTGGACCTAGTGGATCTGGAAAGACAAACTGTATGCTTTCATTAATTGAACACCCTAACGGATTAAGATTTGAAAATATATATGTGTATTCCAAAAGTCTTCATCAACCCAAATACAAATATCTCAAAAATCTCATTCAACCCATTAAAGAAATCGAATATGAAGAATATTGTGAATCTAAAGATATAATTCAGCCAGAAGATATTAAAGATAATTCTTTAATTATATTTGATGATGTAGCCCCCAGCGATCAAAAAATTATTCAAAGTTATTTTTGTTATGGTCGACATAAACACACCGATTGTATTTATATTTGTCAAACCTACAGTTCAGCTAAGAAGCAGTATATAAGAGATAATCTGAATCTTCTAATTATTTTCCCACAAGATATGACTAATTTGAAACACATTTACGATGATCATGTTAATATCGATATGTCTTTTAAAGAGTTTATAGATATATGTTCATTTTGCTGGCAAAAAAAATATGATTTTCTAACTATTGATAAGGATTCACATTGTAAATATAGGAAAAATTTTGATAGTTTTATACGTATATAAAGAGATTTAGTATTCGAACATTTTACTTGAAATGGATGCACGCGTAGCGAAACAACTAATAAAAGCTAGACAAGCTTTAAAGAAAAAATATAAAAGTTTAAAAAGTGATATAAATAAATCACAAACTCATTTAGAAAAAACATATCAACCAATAACAGACCCCCTTAAACAACTGGTTTCAGTTTTGGGGAAACAAGAAATAATTAAACAAGAAAATTTAACACCGAAATCAGAAAAGTTCAGTTTTTTGCGTAAACCTCCGCGAAAAGATTATAATAAAATAGCATATTCTTCTTTTCCATCGCCGGTAAGTCAAACAATTAAACATGCTCCAGAACATGAAAGTACTCGTTTAAATGAATCAGAAATTTATGAAAATCAACCAGATCAAACGTATGAATATCAACCTAGGACCAGTGATGAGCAAGTTGATGAATATATAGAGGATACAATTAAAAGTCTACAAAATTTAACTACAAATCCACCTCCTGCATTCGTTGAATATATGGATCAATTTACAGCACCATTACCTAGAGATTATATTCTTAGAAATATTTCAGATATCGAAAATAAATTTGATCATGTTTTGGGGATTTACCACGATATGGAAACCGAAAAGTTTCGCATTGGAGACTCTGAATTAAACTTTGATGGTTCTGATATTGTAATAAAAGGTATTAAATATAATGGAACACCTGGACTGTATGAATTACTTTTTTTAAAAGAACCGATTGCATATAAACAAACTGATGTTAATGAATATGTGGATATAATAAAAAGAACCAATGCCGCTAAAAGAAATAATGATCCGGATTTACCAATTAAAAATTTTTCTAGGGATATTAAGGATAAATATAATTTTATTATTAAACCAAAGTTAGAAACAGGACCGTTTAGACGGAGAGTTTCATCAATACCATCCTCATTAATGAGTGGAATAATGACAAGGAGTAAAAAAATTGGAAAAGGAATGTTACAATATTCAAATAAACCTATTGATTATAAATATTTTGATAATTACAATGAGTTAATTGACCGACTTAGATTACTTGTAGTATCTCAAACAGCTGGAAATACGGGTAATAATAATGAGATTGTGTCAATCATTGAGGAATTGAGAGAAGGGGGTATAATAATGTGAACCCAATTAAGTTTTAATTAGTAAGACAATGCCAATCAACAAATTCGGAGGTCACTTTTTGAGTAGTCAAAGCAATGAAACTAATGTTTTAAATTTCACTTCACCATTTTATATTTGTGAGCCAGTTTCATTCCATAGTAAATGTTTTATCAGAATAAGAGGTGTAAAACGAATAAAATATAATAAAGACTTTTATATTTTGGATAATCAAGGTACTGCTTTCGTTTTCCCTATAGCAGGTAAAATTGAAAGTTGTAAACACTACAGTGCAGATGGAGAAGTTTTATTAAATTCTAAGCCATATAAATACCATCAATTATCTGGGATAATCGTTAATAAAAATGATAAAATTGAGTTTAAACTGGGAACACCAGATGAAATGTGTGCTGATTTTGTTTTTCAATGTCCATTAGAAAAAAATGTCTAAGATTCAAGTTGTTAATGAACTACATAAACCAGCTAGAAAAAAATACAAGCGACGACATGTTATTGTTAAAGGGTTGAATGATTTAATTCAAGCTGATTTGGCTGTTATGATTCCTTACTCTAAAGTTAACAAAGGATATAATTATATTTTGGTTGTTATTAATGCATTTAGTAAATTTGTATGGGCTATACCGATTAAGAAAAAAACAGCTAAAGATGTTACTGAAGGTATGGCTCAAATTCTATCACAGATGACTCCTCCTAAAAATTTACAGACTGATAATGGAAAAGAATTCTACAATAAGGAATTTCAAGAACTTATGCGAAAATATAATATAAATCACTACAGCACTTTTTCCAATGTAAAAGCTAGTATAGCTGAGAGAGTAATAAGGACCCTTAAAACATTATTATGGAAAGAATTTAGTTTACAAGGATCATATAAATGGTTAGACATTCTTCCTAAAATAGTTAAAAAATATAATAACACCAGACATTCAACTACAGGAGTTATACCCAGTAAAGTGAATGATAAAAATGCACAATATATAATCGCATATAATCACTTAAAAACAATTGATCCACATAAACCTAAGTTTAAGCAAGGTGAATTTGTTCGTATTAGCAAATATAGACATGTCTTTACTAAAGGGTACACACCAAATTGGACTAACGAAATTTTTAAAGTAAAAAAGGTTAAACTAACAAATCCAACTACATACATATTGGAAGATGAAAAAAAAGAAGAAATTCAAGGTGGTTTCTATACTGAAGAATTACAAAAAGTTAAATACCCCGACGTTTTCTTGATAGAAAAAATTATTGCTAAAAAAGGAAATAAGCTTCGAGTCAAGTTTTTAGGAATGGATAATTCACACAATGCTTGGATAAACAAAAATAATTTATTGTGATATTTATTTTTGTATTAAAGACATATTTTATATACCATTTTTTAAGCTTGAATTCATCCTCGGTCAATATTTTTTAATTTTAAAACTTAACTGCTTGTTAAAACTTACAGATTGGAGGTCATTTAGTCATTATTTAACAGTTTAGAGGTTATGATGTCTGGAGGTTATTAAAGGTAGTAAAAAATTGCAGTTGTGTTTGAAAGCTGTTTAACTTGTTTGAGTTTTAATGTTTACACTGGTGGGGGATGGACTATAAAAGATCATTACATTCAAATATAATAAAAATAATATGGATAGTGATAGTGATTCTACAGATTCAAATATTGAAATTATTCCTGTGGAACATTTAGAAAACTTATCGAATGGTTCAGAAGATAATTTGTCAGATTTTGATAACGAAAACGAAATCCTGATATTGGACCCAACTTATTTAGACTTTAAAGTAAACCAAGTTAATGTTGTGAACAACATAAAATGGATAAACTTTCAATGTCGTCAGCCTTTATGTGTTACTCAAAATTACTACAGTGTAAGTGATGAAAAACTATGTAATAGTTGTTTCTATGAAACTTTTAGAAGAATTACTGAAAATCTTAACCCCACACATCATTCTGAACATTTTTCAGGAACTATGAATAGTATAAAAGATTATATTTATGAATGTTCAAGCTGTAAAAGGCAACTTTTTACTTATTGTTTAGTAATATATTGTACAACTTGCAATTATTAAATAAATGTTTAATAATATTTGTTGTTTTAATCCTCTAACCTCTTTTAATAAACTCTATAGACTTGTTTGATTTCAAAAAAAATTATTAATCTTGTATAATAATATTGTGCTTTATAAGTGTAATAATAAAAAAATAAACTTTTTAACTAGACCGCACTTAGGTATTCTGACTGGTCTTTGGAAAGTACGAAAGCATCACCATATCATGGGGCTGTCAGAATCCGCACTCTACAGAGGGTGCAAACAAGAAGATGAGACCATCAAGCATATACTTTATGAGTGCCTGACGCTCTCATTTATTAAAAAATTTCTGTTTAGTGAGTGTCGGCTAACACCGACCGATATAAGAGAAGCACCTCTTGATTACAATTACATAAAATCTGGTAGGCTTGGAGGATGCACAATGGGCCTAATGAGGCCTAAGTGCTGTGGGGGTAACCCACCCACCACATGCTACAAATACCATACACTTGTTTTAATATCAAAAAATGTGGAATCAAACCTTATACATTTTATGCCGCAGTACAATAATAAAAAATTTCAAGGTAAAATGAAATCGGGTCTTATAAAATATTGTTTTTATATCACCCATATAATAAAAATAATTAAACTAAAGAGAAGCACCTCTTGATGATGTTGTCAACTACATAAAATCTGGTAGGTTAGGAGGATGCGCAATGGACCTAATAAGGCCTAAGTGCTGTGGGGGTAACCCACCCACCACATGCTACAAATACCGCACACTTGTTTTAATATCAAAAAATGTGGAATCAAACCTTAAAAATTTTATGCCGCTGTATAATAATAAAAATTTCAAGGTAAAATGAAATCGGGTCTTATAAAATATTGTTTTTATATCACCCATACAATAAAAATAATTAAACTAAAGAGAAGCACCTCTTGGTGATGTCAACTACATAAAATCTGGTAGGCTAGGGGGATGCACAATGGGGCCTAATGAGGCCTAAGTGCTGTGGGGGTAACCCACCCTCCACACGCTACAAATACGGATATCTAAAAAAATGTGGGTTCAAACCTTATACATTTTATGCCGCAGTACAATAATAAAAAATATTGTTTTTTATGTCACCCGTATAATAATAAAAATAATTAAACTTTATATCGCTTAACTTGTAAAATATTGCTTTTTTATAACTCGGTATATTAATAAAAAAATAACAATTATTTTAATATTAAAAGTTTTTGTAGTAAATAAAAAATTAAATAAAATGTAAAGTAATATTTAATGTTAATGTCATATAATTGAGTATAAACAAATATAGTACCACTATCATTAAAACTCTAGATTAGAAAAAAAAATTAAAAAATAATTTTTGTGATCCATATTTTTACTTTTTCTACATATTGATTAATAATCACAAGTCACCAGATAATTTAATTTTTTTTGCTTTGTTTAAAGCGGTTTTTAACCGGTTTAATCTTTTAGCAACCTGCACTGATTTTGATTGATAAAATTTAAGTTTTTTTTCTAAATCAAGTACTAATTTATTTTCAACTTTGGTAACAAAAGAATTGTTAAAATGTAGAAAAGTAGTTAGCAAATTTTCGTAATTTTGTAGAGTTTTATCTTCATCTACAGTTGGTAAAGGTGTTAGGCATATAACTTCGTCGCTTACCTCCTGCGATTTTAAACCATCCCTGGAATGGCTGACCGGGTCGGTGTGATGATCCATGGGTTCATTTATGTTAATTTTTTGATCACGGACATCGTCTGCTTGATTTATTTCTGAGTTATCAAAGTAACCCTCAGATTGATTTTGATTATCTGGACTTTTTGAGTGACACGCACCTTCTTCGACGTTATTTGTTTCATTTAAAAAATCACTAGCACACACACTAACGAAATTACCATCTGCCATTTTTCTTAAATTACTAATAATGTTTATTTTCGTTTGCATTTTTAAAATGCAAGTGACATCTGCTGATATGCACATCCATTTATATCAAAAAGCTAAAGGCCATCTTCTTACTTTCCCATAAATAAATTTTACATAAATACAGACATAATTTCAATTAAAATTATTCGTTGCAGTTTGAATCATGTCTCAACATACCAAACTCTCCAATCAGTCTCAGGTAAATATAAAGTTTTTATACTATTTTTCGTAAATAAATGACAATGAATGAATTTTTTGGTACATTTCTAAATTTGTGTTTTATCAACTAATTATTTAAAAGAACCCCATGCAGTGGCAACTCTCGCACTAGGTCTAGTCCCGGTATAAACTAAAATTATTCTAGCGAAATCTTAAAATATTGGCTAAAATTATTTTAACACATTATTTTCTGTCAATATTAAAACATTTTTTCTAATTTCTTTACAGGACGCTTCTAGCAAGACAAATTTTAGGGGATATCTTCCTGCGGGAATAACAACGCTGTTGCCCGGCGAGCTAGAGGTATGTATAGTTTTTATACTATTTTTTGTGAATAAATGGCAATGCATGATTTTCTAAATTTTGTTATTTAACGTTGCCTGCAAAAATATTTATAATAATTATTTTAAAGAAAAAATTGCATAGTTTTACGAGCTGAACCACGAAACACCCTATACACTTAAAATTGATAATAATAGAAATTTTTAATGCAGTATGTTTATAATTTCCTAAATATTTTAGCTGTATTTCCTTTTTAAAGTAAATTATTTCAACTAAAAAAATTAATTGGTTCTAGTTTAATAATAAAATATTTTTCTAATTTGTTTACAGGACGCTTCTTGGGACAACTATAATTCGCCTTCCTACATACCTGACATAGAAAACAAAAATATAGTTAAAACACCCCCCGCAGGAATGTCCAAGTCGGAAAAAAAAATTTTAAATTAAAAGAACGTCTGAGGCATTCAGAATTAGCGAAAGTTGTGGTAAAATATTTAATTTTATTTAAAATAGTATTTTTCAATTTTTTAAATCTGTTTACAGGGTGTTTCCTGTCAAAAGACAGATCGGGAAGAACTTCCTGCGCCGCGGTGGATACCATTGTCGCCAGGCGAGCTAGAAGTATGTATATTTTTTATACTATTTTTTGTGAATAAATAACTTTACTAAATTTTGTTATTTAACGTTGTCTGCAAAAATACTTATATCTACAATAGAACAACTTTAAATTTTATTTTGTTCTAATTATTTTAAAGGAACACGACTGTGGTAGCTCATGGTCTAGATTACGCGGTATTGCTGGAACACAAAACACCCTATACACTTAAAATTGACAATAATAGCCGTTTTCTAATACAATGTGTTTCAAATTTCTTAAATATTTTAGCTGTATTTCCTTTTTAAAGTAAATAAGTTATTTCAAACAAAAAACTGAATGGTTCTGGTTTAATAATAAAATATTTTTCTAATTTGTTTACAGGACACTTCATGGGATAAGTACAACTGGGCGACTTATGTGCCTCATATGAAATTTATTTTAGAAAAATAAAAACAACAAAAATTTAACACGTATTTTTTTAAAAGCCTACCTTTAAGTAATCCAATAGTAAAAAAACAATCAAAATATCACAACACTTATCACATCACATGTTTTTTAATAAATAAAAACAACCTTTCACGAGCGAGGTCTGAATGTGGTTAACCATATTCGTCTGGGTCATCTGTCTGCGACCAGTGTAATGACCTAGTTTGGGTTTCTTTATAATTTCACCTCGGCTCGTTCTTAATAGCGCTGTGTTCGAAATCTGAATATAAATTTCATTATCAGTGGCGTTGCTATTAAAAATTAGAAATAAAAATGTTTTAAATTAGAGTTATTTGAAAAAATTTATAAATATTCTTAATTAAATTATTCTGCTACTACTATTTAAAAATAAATAAAGGTGGTTATTTAACAGGCATTAGATCTTATATAAATTTTTATTCAAAGATGGGGTGCTATGGAAAATAAGTATGACGATGCATTATATGACTGATTTGAGTTATAAGCATGCAATGGTTAAGAAAATTGATTTAAATAATTACACTCATAAAAATTGTATTAAATTATAACAATTAAATTAGATTATTCATAAATATTTGCATTTTTTCTACTTTTCCTATAAATAAACTTGTTCTGGCTTATTTGTGTTTTTCCTAATGTCTAGACAGGTGTCTTAAGGTTATACCAAGGCATTGTCTCTTTATATTTTTTAAACCAGGAGGTCGTCAAACTAGTTTCTGAATATGAAGGCTATGAAAGGTTAATAGCATGTCTGCCCATGACTGGTTTCCTCCAAAGCCCCCCTTTCATCATATAAAAACCAGCTCATCATTGCCACATACATACTTTCTCACTAAAACTGGTTCATTAAAACCGGTTCATCATTGCCACATACAATTTCCCCCTACTAATGAATCGATTTGAAAATCATACGCTATGCAAAATATGCGTGAAATTGTCTGTGTAATGATCAATCATTGCACCATGACTTACTTACTCGGATTAATAGAGGATTGTGGCTCCAACTTGAAAAACGAAAATTTGTTCCGAATTGTCCACGAATATTTGCACCTAAACTACGCAAAATTCAAAGTGCTGAATGGGAAAAAGGTGAATAAATTAGTGTCTAAATATTATATAATATATTTTATTAGACATAGACACATAATTCAAAGCATCCAAAGTCCTGCATTTTCGCCATTAAGAAGAAAAGAAGTGGCCGAAGAATATAGAAAACACCTTAGCATTGTAACTAAAATGTATCAAAACTAAACCTATTATGTGAACAAATAAAAACCAGTCTGTCAAAAATGGTCTGTTATTGTAAACGTCAAAAAATTTCCAGTATAATTCGCTGTTTGGTACCCCACGAAAAAAAAATTTCCACTAAAATACCTCCGTTGCCATGGTGATCTGTCAAAAACACGTATTTTGATTGGTTCAAAATTACAGGTGTGGAATTTTCTGTAAAATCTTTCGCTTAGGTTTCTCACACCGTATTTTTTCTATCTTTAATGTTTTCATTTTTGCATACATAAGATCTTAACAAAATCATGTTTGCCATGCAAGTCATTTGTAACTTGTCACCAATATTATTGTTATATTCTGTAACATCTAATATAACAGTACTTTTTTAGCTTTAAATAATTTAAAATTAAATAAATATTATGGTTCGTTATACTGAAGAAGAGAAGAAAGATATGTATGATGTGTACATAAGATGCTATAGGAATGAAACCCGGTCAGCTCAGACTTATTTAGATTTATATCCTGATAGACAACACCCATCTAAGACGATGTTTTCTTATATTTCAAAAAATATGGCAGAGCATAGCAGTGTAAAGAAAAGGAGAACTAGATATCAGGTTCGACATACTGATAATGAAATTAATGTTCTTGCCCAAATACATATTAACCCTGAAAATTCTACTAGGCGAATAGCTAGAGAATGTGTAGTAGGAACCTCCACGGTTAAAAGAATTTTAAAGAAACATAAATGCCACGGGTATAAATTTCAAAAAGTCCAGAAATTACACGCTGGAGACTCTGATAGAAGACTGATGTTTTATCGTTGGTATAGTAGAAAACTGCGCAATGACCATTCTTTCAACAAGAACGGTCCTGTCTTGTTTTAATCAAGTAAGAAACGGTATCATCAGAAGCTACATAGCTGATGATATTTTCATAGACGAAACATGGTAAAATGGTAAAGTGTAACATATCGTTGTATTTAGCTATCCAGGTCCGTATTTAAAAAAATAAGTTGAAGGTGACCCTGCAAATACAAAACGTCGTAATAAAAATTTTGACATGGCAGATTATAGGGAACTTGATTTATAACAAAAACTTCGTATAATTTTTTTGTATCTTTTATAATAACAACGCACGACTTAAAAAACGAAAATGAGGTTTTTCGGGTTTTATCGAATATCTCCGGAACCAGTCAGAAAATCTGGAACTTCTATGGACCATCAAAATACGAAACTTTTTCCCTATTTAACCGACAATGTATATCTTACGGTTTACGAGATCTCTGTATACGCAAATTAAATCCGGTCCACCCTGTATATATAGTGGAAAAAATTTATCTACACGTTGACTATGTTTAAATGAAAATCATATAATAGATTCTAAGACAACAAAAGTTTGCTTCTAAATAGGTACAGTCAAATCGCATAAATGTAGCTGTCACAGATAATGGTTGCTACGAATACAAAATACAACCCTTAAAATGTACATACGAACGTTTCCGATCTATTCCGTACTCGACAGGTGGTTTCCACTAGCTTTTCAACCGCTTTGAATTCCGCGAGTGTTTACGGGATTCCAGTCCAATGTTAGCTCTTATTTGGGTTGAGCCGTTCATCGATCCCCTTGCGCACGTCTCTCCACTCTCGAGGTCTTTTCGAGTAAAGAAAAGCGGATTTTCCGATTTGGACAACAACTTTAGATGAAAATGAGCCGATGCTCATTGTTGTGTGAAGTGTCGCACGATAATGACGCTTTGTTTATGCTTATTGACCGTGAACGGGAAGTGAAATTGAATTAGGTAACTCCGGTTGGTTATAACCTACAAAATGAGCAGTGTTGTAAAATGTAAATACAATATTTTTTTCTATTATGAATTAGTTTGTTTGCGTAAAAGAAAATATGCTTAGTTTAAATAATAAAAATCAGAATAATTGCAAAGATAAACGCGATTTTTAGTCTTTGTCCTTATTGTGATTGTTTGTTTACATAATGAATTGAATCCCACTTCTGATTGAAATAAGTAACAGCAGAGTGCTTCTAAAATAATATAAGTGTATTTTTAATCATATGGCTATTTATTTTAACATATAATAATTATTAAATATACTAAAAAGAATATACTATAAGTTATTTATTTTGAGATATATTTTTAAGGTAAATATCATCACAATATGTCTGTTACTTGAGAATTATGAGTTTTAATGAGGTCCTGTTATAATTATCAATTCACTAATAAAATTCTATTTTAAATTTATTGAACGAACTCCGTAAAACAATTTACCAGAATGTAGATGTGGCCTGAATAATCCAAGAAAATTAATTTTACATTCATAATGTAAATTTCCTTAGAAAATGTCCAATGAATATTCACTGCTTAACAATTTTAATGAATAAATTTCTTCGTTAGCTGAAAGTACAATAACTGTAAAACTCTAGAGTTCGAGCTTATAGGAATTTTAAATTTAATTTTTAATAATTTTATTATCACTATCATTTGAATATCTCTTAAATTACTTTCAAAAATATTTTGGATATCTTTTTTAATACGAATTGTGCTACATAAAAGTTAAGTTAACAAATATTAATGATCATCTGATCTAGTTATTTATTAACATTTTACAGATATCCTTGCACCTGTAATAATTAAAGCTTAAATCGAAAATAAAAAAAAATGAGCGATCATTCTAAAACGCCAAATGCGTGGCAAGAAGTTAGTGCTAATAATGGAATTGTCAATTCAAGATACCAAGTGCCTGAGAAAATGAATTCCCGAAATGCCGTAGTGGAAATTTCAAGGACAGGAACCAAAACCGTCGTAGTGCCTAGGTCCAGACCTGATAAAGAAAAGTTTTTAGTTATCTTAATAATAGCTCTTCTCCTGTTTTGTGGGATGCTTATGATAATGGTTTTTACTAGGAAAAATCAATCTTGTACGGGTAAGCACTAAACATTTTAAACTTGTACACCTAATTAATAATAATTAGGCATGAACAGAATAGTAATTTACGTTACAAGACCGGAAAGTAGTGTTTTACAGGTCGAGACAAGCAGATTCCAGGGCGAGCCGTAGGCGAGTCCTGGAAGCTTGGTGAGGCCTGTAAAACACTAATTTCCGGTCGTGTGACGTACAATTTTTTTAATACCGATTTTTTAATGTAAACTAATTTTATTTATTTTATTTTATTTTATAGTTATAATTAAGTAATAATCAACAAATACTACATACAACTAAACAGAAACTAGATAACGCCTAAATTGGTCAAAAACATTATTTTTGAATATTTATGTTAAATGTACAATTATGAACGTTAAATATCTGAAGGGAAGATGTGTCTGAAATACTGGGAATTATTATGTTTTTTGTAGCGGTACTAACAAAATTAGTTTGCTGCATATTGTTTGTGGAACATCCCGCATGGATTTTGTTTGCTATATCAATTTTGTTTTTCATTGAATTTTCAAGGTAACCTTCTGCTACGGTTGAGGATTTCTATCCTCCGTGCCGTTTTAAATTTATAAGATCACCCCCTCCATCTACTAGCAGAGACGAAAGCAGTGACCTGTGAATTCGCTTGGATTTTCCAATTTAAGATAGGAGGCGATTTTGCTAGGGGCTTTTCCCACAGAATGCAAACCTACTGCTTGGGTTGAACACTTCCCATTTAAAAAAAATAAATAGTCGTTTATGGTTGGTATGCGGTGGCCTCAATTGCAAATAACTCCTATAAAGTTGCAAATCTCTTTGGGAATTTACAATAAACGTTCTGGTGGTATTCGTTTTGGTTATGGGGATTTTAACTATCAACATTGTTTTCTTATCCTCGATATCATTAAGTGTCATATTAACGAGTTTTTCGCGGCGACATGCACCTGCGGAACCCATAATTAAAAGCACCTAGAATAGAATTAAAATTTATTGTAATCAGTTTTTACTTCGTTTCTTTGATTTTAACTTACCTTAAGCATAAGATATTCGATATCGGGAGCATTGTTTAGAAATGTTTCGATTTGTTCTCTTGACATAATCTTAGATTTCTTTGCTATATGACCAACCGATTTCTTTTTAATAAACGCTATTAATTTGAAAAAATTGTTGATATTTACATTATCTTTTACAATCATCGTTGATTTCTGCATGGAATATAGGCTCCATAATGATGAAGGAGCCAGTTTTTGTGATTTTTCGGCAAAATATGCGTTTAATTTTTTACTTTTTTTTTCGGCACCAATTTTTAAATGAATCGTATGTCTTTTCATAGCGGGTTTTTGATTTTATTGGTAATAAATCGTAAATAGCTTTCTTCGCGGTTTCTAAAATATCTTGTGGAATTTCATTTTCAGCATCTGAATCCATATTATTTGTAAAGTTGAAAACTCACAAATCAAGTTTGACATAAACAATAAATTAAAAATCAACGAACTGTCACTTAACAATAAATTGCAAGGCAGCCTGGATTATCAAACAGCGATTGGAAAAATTGAAAAAGAGGGACCGGTAAAGACTATTTTTACCGGTCCCTAGAGTCTACTTTCTGGTCTAGACCGCCGAAACGTTACTTTCTGGACGAAAAATTGTCCAGAAAGTGTATATTTTCTGGTCGGTCTTAAGTGCTTGAACACAGCTGGCCAATATAAATTAGGATAATATTTTTCTCTTTTTTGCAGTCAAGAAGAAAAATGTCTGTTTAACCGAGGAATGTGTACGGACAGGTTAGTAATTTTTATATTAATTCTCATATCAGTTATTCCAAGAAGTATCAATAATTAGCCACTTTTAATATCGTGTATTTACTTAATTTTAGACCGTATTATGCAAAGTTTAAAAATAAATCTGAACTACTTTTTTCTCTATACTTATTTATTTATACTTAATAATTTAAAAGTATCAGTTTATTTAAATTTTAAAATATTACCTTTTGGTTAACAAAAGTAAGATTTTTAAAAAATATATAATAGTACTTATACAATATTAGCCAATAGGCTTCAGTGTTATTCGGAGACATAGTCAGACGAGCCCAGGGGAAAAAAATACAATATTTAAATATACTGTATAATAATTGTAAAATGGTAAATACCAATATTTACATACATTTACTTGTTTTTGAAAAATCATATAAATCAGTCTATTAGTAGTGTTTTTAAATTTATAACAAAAATAGGTAGGTATTACTGTTGTTGACAAGGGGTAAAGAGGGGAACGTAATTAAAGATACATCGCTATTTTAATAGTTTATTACGTTATGACTTTTTATAAAAATTAATTAATCAGTTCTGAAATTTTTACACTCTACAGAGTGATTTTATTTCCTATATTCTCCCCCCTTTTCCAAGATTGGAAAATAAACGAAAATGGTGAATAATCAATTATTAATTCCATAACGAACTGGTAATTTTGAAAGTCTTCCCGATCTGGTATATGTTTCTTTAGGTTTTTCTTACTTGAATTTCGCCTCTCTTTTCTCTCTTCTTTCTTTTTGTGTTGTGAATTTTCTGCCATTCTATCTTTTAAATTTGATTGTTTTTCTAGATAACGTGTTTTAAACCCTTGAGAATCTGTTTCACATATTTCAAGTGGAAATAACCTCTAAAATGGTCGAATCAGGTTCCCATTCATAGTGTTTACTTTAGCTACTCTGAGCACTTTATCTTTTCCTGGATATACCTCAATTATTTTTTATAAAGACAAATCTCCGCGTTTTTTACTGTCATTTCCTATATAAACTACATCACCAACCTTTAGGGTTCTTTGTTTTCTTTGACCAACGTTGATTAATTTAGCTAAGTATTATTTTCTGAATCGTTGTCTAATGTCTCGAACTTTCTGTATATGTCTCACACATTTAACTAGATATGTTCGATCAATAGCGTCCAAATCAGGCACTTCACAGCTACTCCCTGTGTCATTTAGGAAGGTAGAGGGACTTAAGGGAATAAAGTTGCCTTCTTCGGAAAGATATGTAAGAGGTTGGGAATTGACAACGGCTTCTGTGTCACACAAAATTGTCATTATCTCTTCATAATTAAATAAACCTCTTCCTAAATTTCTTCGAAGTATATCCTTAACTAGTCTGACCATAATCTCCCACCATCCTCCATTTTATTGGCTTTATATTTGTATATTCGATGATTTTAGTCTAGTCTATTTGATTAAAAAGATTACTGGCACCTACAAAATTGGAGCCCTTATCCGTATATATAGTTGAAACTCTCGATCTTGTTACTATTATAAAGCCATTATAAAACTATCAGTTGAAAGTGATTTTACCAATTCCAAATGTACCGCTCTCTATACTCCACAGATAAATAAAACAATCCAAGCTTTGCCTCCTTCTTTTAGATACAGTGTGTCTACTTAAGTTGGAACCATATGGAAAACATTTTTATTATTGATTTTAGGAAAAAAGTTATTCTTGATAAAAAGTCCTGCATGACCCAAAACCTAAAATACAGTCATCAGATATCAAATTTTTCAAGCCGTATACGAGGTTTGTCAAAAAATATGAATTTTGCTCAAGAGTAAAGTACGTTTATTTTTTTACAAAATCGAAAATTTTCATTAAGAAATTTGTTAAATTCTTCACAAACATCAACAAAAGGAAAGCGTATCATGTTTATAGTAGCTAACGTAATTTATAACATTTTCAGATATTTACAATCAATGTGTAGAGTTTATAAAAAATAAGAAAATCTATTTTTTCAGATAGATCGGTGTAATAGCATATTTAAATGTAATATTCAATTCTAATCAACTTTTCTTAATGAAAATTTTCGATTTTGTCAAAAATAAACGTACTTTACTCTTGAGCAAAATTCATATTTTTTAACAAACCTCGTATACGGCTTGAACAATTTGATATGTGATGACTGTATTTTAGGTTTTGGGTCATGCAGGACTTTTTATTAAGAATAAAACCTGGAACACAATTCCTTTCTTTAATCTGACTGCATAGTCAGATTTCCTTGATTCTGTTTTTAACAAAAGTATTCCAGTTTGCTTTTGTTTTAATCCACGTCAAGGCTATCATTAAATCACTCCAATAATAGTCTTTATTTGTTCAAACAATGGTATATCTGTGTTATAACCTTAGATGTTATGACTACATTTATCAATTCCTTGACGTATACCTCAATAAGCATATCATCTCTAGCAAATCTGGCCTTTAACTGTTCAATAACCTTAATTCTGGCTTCATGAGGAGATTTTTCTTCAGTAGCTTGTATCAAATACAAACACTTGTCTTCTGCATCGATTTCTGGATCTTCGTGGATTTTTCTAAATTGTCCCCAGAAACCTAGCCATTGCTTAATATCTCCATTAAACTTCTTCAATTCTAGTTTTGGTAAGTTAAAATTTCTCTTACTTCTTCTACTGGTGTAACTTGTGTGTCTTTTGATACTTCTTCTTGTTGACCATCATCATTCGTTATTCTAAATTCATAGGTGGTTTTGAAATTGATTTCTATATTGTTGGACTTCTTCAAATTCTTTTCTTATGGAATCGATAGTGACTATTGAGGAAAAAAGTAATTAATTTATCTTCTCATCGGCCGTAAAAAGTCTTTCACTGATGCCTTCTAATTGTTGTAACACTGAACATATATTTTTCTTGTTCACGACTGCTTTGCATTTTCCGTGAACAATTCTGTTAATATTTTTCTCTGTAGCTTTAAGTTCTCCATCTTTAACGTCCTGTCACGATCGCCAAAATGTTGATGAGGGGTAAAAATGTGAACGTAATTAAAGATAAATCGCTATTTTAATAGTATATTACGTTATGACTTTTTATAAAAATTAATCAGTTCTGACATTTTTACACTCTACAGAGTCATTTTGTTTCTGAATATAAAACTATTAACATAATAAATAACTCTATTTCCTACAACTATAACTTTTTGGAAAATATTTTTATTAAAATGAATTTTAGCATCATCATTATTAGCAGCTATGGATCACGGTGTCGATCCATGCGTGGACTTTTTCCAGTACGCATGTGGAACGTGGAACAAAATCCATTTAATACCGGAAGATAAAAGTTCCATTAGTACGTTTGAAGTAATGGCAGATCAACTACAAATCGTTCTTAAAGGTGAGCTAATAACGTTCCACAATCATTTCAATGAAATACATTTTAATTTATAGAAAATAACACCGGCACACAAAAAAAAAGTTGTTTGTACATCAGACACGACCTACCTACCAGTATGTATTTTGACCCGCTGAATCCGAATTTCAAGTCAGTTTGGGCCGTCCACCCTTCAATATCCACCCTTGCAATATCTCTAAAAACTGATTTATGAACTGAATGAGGCGAAAGATTTTCTAAGATTTTGAACTGTTTTTTGTTGGTATCCAACTTTTTTGTTCTCATATGACCTCCGCAGTATTCAGCGGATCAAAATACATAAGAATTATGCTTGGTTTCGATTCATAAATTTTTTTTATTACTAATTATCTTATTTTTACTATTTTTACAATTTACTCAATATTGAAGGGTGGACGGCCCAAACTGGCTTGAAATTCGGATTCAGCGGGTCAAAATACATGCCGGTAGGTAGGTAGGTAGGTAGGTCGTGTCTGATGTACAAACAATTTTTTTTTTCTGTGCCTGTGTAATTAGTGAAAAATATTCTTACGTGATTGTGTTTTAGGTGTCTTGGAAGAACCAATAAACATGAAAGACAATGACGCCACCAGAAAGGTTAAAATTTTTTACAGCAGTTGTATGGATTTACGTAAGTACTATAGTATATTTTGTATACACTATACTACATGGCAATACAGATACAGAGTAAAATATATACAGGGCGTTAGTACATTCGACCGACATCGCTCTACCCTAGATAGCTCTAGTTAATTGATGCATTTTGATATAGGGATACGAGCTCTTAATGGGCCGAAATACTGAGTGTTACAAATTTGAAATCAAAATTAAACATTTTCCATAAATCAAAAATATTTTTTTCAAATTGGGCAACCGATATACTCTTTAAGAAAGTGAACTAAATTTTAAACAATTTAACCAGTGGTGCGCTATCAAGGTAAGTGGCAAGCAACTTTACTTTGAATTTGACAGGTTACACAGCTCCCACCACCGAGACATAGTACATGTTGTTCACCCTGTACCTATCTACAAATAACAAGCAGAAAACATGACATGCCACTTTTTGCAGTCAGAAATGTCTTATAAAATTTCTTTAAAATATTAAAATAACTAAAAACACTAATTTCTTTAATTTAATTAGAAACAGTGGCCGCAGAAAAAGAATAGTACTCAACACGATTTGTAAGCCCATCGTGCACTATTAATAAATTATATTTTAAACATATTATTCAGGGTTTCCCATAAGTTATGGATCAAACGAAGTGATGTCACAGCGGGGTTATTTACTATAAAAATGTTGTTATTGAATTGTTGACAGTTCAGAAGATAATTAAAATTTTCTGGGAAAACACGACATTCTTTATTCTTTCTAAAATATGTAGGGAATCTACACGTCATGTTACACCAAAGTATTTGCTGAAGAAGAAAAACTACTAGAAACTTCTTTAAAAACTGTTTTATTTTCTTGAAGAATCATATAATTTATACACGATTACAAACGTTTGTTTCCCCCTTTTTTTACGCGACTGGAACAAACATTTTTTATTTTTGTTTTTAAATTCTCTGTTAATTTTTAGTTAAAAAAGTAAAAACCTTTCATGGAGCCAAAACGAATGGTATTGCAGAAATTTGCTTCGAAACAAAAGTCTACATGTACTTAGGTTCCCCATTTTCGCATACAAGCCTCGAAGAGGGTTGAAAAGGACATCGATGTTGAATAGAATAAAAGAAAATTTACGGGTGGCTCTTGGGTACACATGGTAAATTCGATTTTCCTTATCAGAAAAATTTTCCGACCCCAAAATGCACTTATACATTCGGGTCATTCAAGAAAATGTTTTTCGGACTAGTGACGACGTACGTTTTCATATATTAGATGGGCTTGTGTGAAAAAATCGGGCTAAATCTCGATTTTTCTTTAGAAGATTACACCCTTATTTCAACCCTTTAGCCACTTGCAACAGATGAAAGAAATAGTGATCTGTGTTTTATTAAAACCGTTAAAAAATCCCACCCTTGCTACTTCTTATCGGCCTATTTCTCTTTTATCTTCTTTAACAAAGACACAAGAAAAAATGATAAAAACTCGCCTAGAATAATGGTATTTAGAATACTACTCTCTTTTACCTAATAGGTACACAATAATATGGATTCAGACGAGGCCGCGGAACAATTGATGCAGTTGCACATTTGGTAAATGATGTACAAAACGCTTCCACAAAAAATGAATATGTTGTATATTTATTTTTGGACATAAAAGGAGCATATGATTCTGTAAACTTGGATTTGCTTCATAGAAAAATATTTTCGTTAGGTATAGACGCGAATAGAAGTATAATTGAAATTTACAAAAATAAAAAAATATATATAAGAGATCATAGAAGTGTTACATGGTCCAAGAGTTATTTATGATGGTTAACCGCAAGGGTATGTGCTCTCTCCAATGCTTTTTAACATTTATACAGCAGATTTGCATAGTATGTTTGATGAAAAAATTAAAATAATTCAATATGCAGATGATATTTGTATATACACTATCCAAAGTTCATACCAGCAAGGTGTAAGTAAATTATCGCATGCAGTGTGTCATGTACTAGATTGGCTGGAAGACTTAGGTTTTACTATTTCTCCAGAAAAATCGTCAGTCATGTGGTTCACAAGACATAGAATTAGTAGTTTCCATCAAACCCTTACCATAAAAAATACAAATACAAAATTGTAAACCAGTACAGATATCTAGGCATAGTGCTTGACACGAAATTGTTATAGACAAAACATATTGCTCATATACAAAAAATAAGTATAAAAAAGGCATTAACATGCTGCAATATGTTACGAAAACTAAATATGGTGCAGATCCCAAAATGGCCCTTATATTCTATAAGAGCTATATTAGGTCAATTATGGACTATGGAAGTGTGTTATATGGATCAGCATCCAATACTAATTTAAAAATAATTGACCGAATACAATATAAAGCTATAAGAATTTGCATCGGTGCAATGAATTCATCTCACTGCTTTGCAATACTTGCTGAAGCACAAGTCCCGCCCTTAAATTTAAGAACTTTTTTTGCTAACAAATTAGTAATAAAATACAGAACATTTAACACGTATCTTGATCAATCTATCTCTCAATTATGTATAGATAATTTAGTTAATACCTACTGGATACCAAAAAAATATCCTTTACTAGCAGATGCATTCGCTAATACCAGTGTATTCAGTAAATACTACAAACAAGCCTGAAAATATCCACTTTATGACCAACACTTTGAGGTTACTGGTTTAATGAAACGGGACTTAAACTAAACTGATTTTATTCGTAAAAATGCCCACAATCGGCGAAATAAAATAGTGACAAAAAAGCGTTACTTCTAGAAAAAAAAAAAAACAGTACTTTGAATTCTCTGCGTTCAGCGTAGATATGATTAAAGGTTTCATACAATTACAGGGAGATAGAGAAAATGAGTTAAAGAGAATAGAAAAGTAAATAAAACAAAACATATTTATAAAGTAGATTTACCACACAACCAAGTTCACAGCATTATATCCTTCATATTTAAATCTTTATCAATAATACCCTCGTTTCATCCATACTAGGTCTTTTCCTTTGCATCGAAAGTGTAGCACTGAGCTACACCACTTCTGAAAATATCGTTCCATTTATACAAATTGTATGGATGGAATATCAGTAGGTCATATTCCACAACAATAACACTAATAAAACTAAACCACGGGTGTTTCCCAGCACACCTCTTTAGAATCGGTATCAATGAGACCCCTACATGGGAGTGTGACAACTTATTTTTAATTATGATTTAAAACTTTTAACACCCTGTATCTCTTTAACTAAACTCATTAAGGTTTCATGTGCCTATATCAATATTCATAAATTTGCGACAGCCTCTGTGGCAGAGCGTTGTCGGTCTAATATACTAACAACCTGTTGCCACTCAAATTTAATCGAACACATGAGACTCACACTCAAAAAAACATGAGAACACATGATAAATTTAATTAATTTAATTCTGTAGTTTTGTTTTGAGTATAAACAAGTATTAGAAATTAAAAATTTAAAAAACCGACTTCAAAAACGTTCAGATGCCATCACATCTTAACCAAATTCTCCTGAGGTACCCCCTTAGTAGCAAAAAAAGAATCATATAAATCGGACAAGGTGGTAAAGCATTATCGCTAAACATACATAAAAAAATGAAGAGTTTGAAGATTTTCTCATGGACCCAATTATTAGATTTTGAACAAATTTATATGGGATCACCCCTGAAGTACCCCCTTTCCAACAAAAAAAGAATTATTAAAATCGGACACCGTGTTAAAGAATTATCGCTGAACATACATAAAAAAAAATATCGCGACGAATTGAGAACCTCCTCCTTTTTTGAAAGTCTGTTAAAAAGGACTATAATAAACACATAATTACTAATCTAAGTACCTGTTTGAGTCAATTTTAATAGTTTTTAGCTGTCAGTTATTTTTTCATTACGATCATTTAAAAAAAATAAATAAAATCATGGAAATTAAACAACAGAATAAACATTTTATGTATTTTCCTTGTACATATAGATACCATCATTGTACATATTAAGGAGTTACAGTAAGATGATCTCAAAATAAATGTTAAAACGAACACATCATAATATTAAAACTTGGTTTTTAAACTTAAAACAATACAGCACAGCACATTGTTAAAACAAACATTAAGGCATAGAGGCCACATAATTATAGAAGAAGTATTTTATTATGCTCTATATAATGACATGGCAAATGCATGTACGAGTATGTACTTTATTGTCACACCAATTTCGCTGAAAGCATCTTGCATCTTTGATTCGACGATTTTCAAAAAACTGGAAAACATGAGAATTGGCCTCTGAAACATGAGAACATGAGATACTTTATCAAAACATGAGATCTCATGTTAAAACATGAGGAATGGCAATCCTGAACCTGTATTCGCTTAGTGTGACGTCATGGCAGGGGAAGCAAAAGCAATACTAGCGCTAGCTGCGGATAATTCGTGCATTTTAGGGCGATATTTTAGCATATCAATTACACGTATACATTTTACTTTTGCTTTTGCTGTGTTGTAAACTTTAAAAATACTAGCAAAAAAACAATGTAAATTACATAAAAATTCAGTAGCAAAGTGAAAATTAAATGAAAGAAATAAATGGATAGCTGTACAATAAGAAGAAAAATTACCTTTATTTTTGTAATAATAACAATAATACTAGAAATAGCAGTAGACATCAGAAACTTGAAAGGTTTTAAATAAACAATAAATTATTATTTTACGATGTTCTTCAACATCTTAAATATTCAGCAAGAACTAGACTTCTGCAATTCAATCCAATTTTGTGACTTAATGATATGAAACCAGTTTTATTTATTCATTCTGTTTTCCTTCGAACAAAAATGAAAATATAAATAACAATCTTTCTGTTTATACATTTTAACTTCACGCTATTATTTAATGGTATTTTTTTATGTTGACAGAATAATCTAAAAAACTAAAGGTTATTATTTTCTTTACTTAAGCCAACATTTATATTTTTCAGAGGGTATAAGGAAAACTGGCGATACACCCATCAGAGAGGTATTAAATCAACTAGGAGGCTGGCCGGTGATAAAAGAAAATTGGCAAAGTCCTTCGTTTTCCATTGAAGTTCTAATAGGTTTGATAAGAGGATTCTATAACGAAGGACTCCTCATAGAGCAATGGGTGGGACCTGATGATAAAAACAGTTCTGTGAATATTATTCAGGTATAGTAAGATAAGAAAAATCTTGTGAATTTGGTTTTAGAAATAAGCAAAATTAATATATTTTTCAGATGGATCAATCAGTATTAGCTCTACCAAGTAGAGATTATTATTTGAAATCTAGCAGTAAAGGAGACTTACAAGCATATCACAAATATATGACTAATGTAGCGATACTATTAGGTGCAAACGCTACCTCTGCTGGGGCAGAACTTCAAAAAGTGCTAGAATTCGAACAACAACTGGCTAATGTAGGTATTTCACATAATATTACATATTTTACAAAACTAACTAGCTAGAGTTATCTCAATATTATTCGTTTGAAATATTTGTAGGCCTCGCTTCCAGAACAAGACAGGCACGATACTAGTGCTATTTACAAAAAAATATCTATCAGAGAATTGGCCAAACAAGTTCCGCAAATCAATTGGTTGGAATATTTTAGAGCAATATTCGACATACACATTAGCGAAGATGAACTAATTGTGGCTTACGGTCTTTCCTATTTTGTGGAACTAGGGAAAATTTTATCCATTACCGACAGAAGGTAAAATAACGTTGAGTATTATTTTTTTTATTTTCAGAAACGATTTTATTGCATTTTAGTGCATCAGAATCTTAGAGCCACTTTACAGATAGCAATTTTCCTTTTCCTTGCTAGTAAAATTGCGGAAATTCATATTGCACGTCTGCGCACTAACGTCAATCAGCTATTGAAATTTTTCTTGCAATTAATCAATACAACGTCCTGTCAGAATGGACTAAAATGGCCGACACTTGGCAAAAATAATATCCAGTTAACAATTATACATTCTTAGTATCGTCACTGTTTTTACAAAAGGGCATAACTCATTTATTGTCGATTTTAAGTTATATAGTGGACGGTGTGCCTCGTAGCGTATATTTTCTTTTCTCAAAACGGCATATCTCTACGATAAAAGGCAACAAAGTTATGGGGAAAAGTGTGTTTCGGCATATCTCAGCCGAGACGAATTATTATTTTTACAAAAGGGCTTAACTTAAGATAGGCCCTTTTGAGAAAACATCAACAAAATTTAATATCTGCGTCACATAAGGGCATATCTCAATTTAATACAAAAAAACTAAATAAATAAAGTTTTAACTCCTCTACGACTTTTTTCTTCAAAATATTGGTTTTGAAAACATTGCAGAGTTTAATTTGTCACGGGACAATTTAAAAATACTGTAGGTAGGTGTAGGGGAACCACACATTCAAATTCATAAAGACGAGATTCGTTTGCGTGACAAAATAACATAACCTCACAGTTTATTGTGTGTTATTGTTTCTAGTGAACACATTGTGTGGTAACTCTTTGACGATTTAAGTGCTAATTATATTGTATTTTTATTGAATAAGCGTAATTGCAATGCGTGACATATTTGTCCCAACAGTACCTAATCTACTGTAGGTTCATTTTAGCCCAGTTATACAGGGCTGAATGTAATTTAATTTTTATCGTTCACTATGAGAAACTTAAATTTTACTGGCTTCAAGGAGAATAGACGTATATCGAATCATTAAAATAATAAGCTGTCATGTTTGATATTTGTTTTACGACGCCAACGGAGATTAGACGTTTATAGTTTTTGAAAACAATTATTGTGTAGGATAAAAAGTTATGTGTAAACCACTGCGGCGAGCCTGGCCACTTCTTGAGGCTTGAAAAGGCACTTTACTGCCTAGGAATACAATATACTATTTAGCGGAGCAGTCATCAAGGAGAAAAAAAATATTTTTGTATTATGTAGGTAGGTACCTGTAATGATTATTTGTTTCAGATAACTAATTAATAATCATGGATGTTTTAATTAAATGGGAAGATGGAACAGAAAATATTGTTGCAATTAAAGAATTGTCTCTTATGGATGGATCAACCCGTTTCGAAAAAAATAAAAAAGTAATATGGTGGAAAATTCTATTATGGAATAATAGTTGCTACAGAAAATGATGATGATAGTGAAGCACAGTACAACAGCTCTGATGATAATAGCCAGGAGGAAGTTGGCTTATCAAAATCTCCTTTAAGCGAATGTGGCTCTGATGATAATATTCCTCCCATTGTTAAAAAAAAAACAAGAATAAAGTTGATGTACCAAACACACTTTTAAGACGGCCGATAACAAGAGAGGCTAAAAAACGAAAGTATACTTAATCCAATAGTGAAAGTAAGGACTCACTATTTGGCGATTACACTAATGAAGACCCTGATTTTGTTGTTTATGAATGTACCGCGAGAAAATGTAAAAACAAAGGCATTAACAAGTGTAGTGCATTACTTTGCAAAGAAGTTGTTTGTAATAATCATGATCTATGTCGGCGTCACTTATTTAGTCTAGAAAGTTGGACGAATAAAGAATTAGAGAAAAAGTCTAGAAAGATAAATAAAAGAAGCCCGAAGGCAAATGAAGCAGCTAACTTAGGAAATGAACACAGCAACGAAAAGCTCTGTGAACACCCAAATTGTTCATTTAAAATATATAGTGCTTATATCTGCTTAAAAGTCTTACTCTGTTTTGAACACTTTGAAGCAGATAATAACTGCCGCTCACACCAAGATTACAATCCGGAGAGCTTGTTTCCAGTCGAGGGATATCCAAGAGAAGTTTCATTTAAAAAAGTCAGCAAAATAAATTCATTTAAATTAGCCAAAGACTTAAAGAACAAAGGACAGTGTTATGTAAGACCGAAAACAAAGAACCTCATGCCACCATAACAACTGGGACCTCGTTGCAATGGGGAATCATGTTCAAAACGTAATAAGAAATGTAGTCTCTTCAGTGATGGTAAACGACAAGAGATTATGCAAGATTTTTGGGATACTTGCAGTTACAAAGATAGTACACTGCAAGGTACATCAAAATGAAAGAAATAAAAAAAAAACTACACAAAAAGAGGTATCACGAAGAACTAAAAGCAATTATTACTTTCTTCCGTTAGACGGCGACGAACTACCAGTTTGTAAAACATTTTTATTAATACTTTGGCAACGACAGCAAAGACTATAAGTACAACATTATCTAAGAAAAGTACAACTGGAATTATAGAAAAAGAACAGAGAGGAGGAAGGTATAAGTCACAAGTCGATAGAGACCTTCAATTAATTAATGGAATTACCGAACATATAAATAAGTTTGGAAGAGTTGTATCTCATTATTAACGTCAAAATTCAACTCGTGAATATTTAGATGAAAATCTTAGTCTACTAAAGATATTTTCCATGTATCTAGCAGATGAATCTGGACCTCTAATGAAAGGAGCTTATTCTGTGTACCGCAGAGTATTCAAATCTATGAACCTATCCTTTCACCGACCCAAAAAGGATCAATGCACCCTTTGTATGTCATATAATAATGGCAATGAAGAAAAAACACGGGTTGCACTCCGGGAGTGCCGGCAGAAGTGAAAACTTGAATATTAACGTTATGCATTTTTGATTTTTTGGAATAGTTAGGGAATAATTTTGAACGAATTGCTTTTATTATCAATATAAAAGTACTATCATTTATGTGGTAGAATACAATATTTATTGCGCTATCATACACACACATTACAATTTATGTTACATTAAATTACATTGTATTACATTAAAAAGTTTATCTCTCAGAAAAATCAATCAATCAATGTTGAAATCTCCACTCAACATCATTGGCAATTCATCAAAGTGTTTTCCAATTTTTTTTTTGAAGCAATGCGGATGCGTCATGAGAATAAATAAATAAAGTTTCGTACAAGAAGTCTCGTATAAAAAATTTTTGAAATTGAAATTGATTGCACGTTTATTGGCTGTTTTTTTTTTATTTGGTGTCATCGGCATCGACTGCTAAGGTCATTAGCCTCGTGTTCTGTGTAGGCTTTGTTTTATAAAAATAGATTTTTTAAAAATCGATTTTTTTAATTAATCGAAACCCTTACAATCGATTAAAAAATATCGACAATCGAAAGAAAACAATCGATTGTTCGATTAATGGATTTCGATGTTACAATACTACTCTCCAACCGTCTTACGAATTTTCGATCAGCCCACGTGTCCTGACGCGAGTTTCACAGTTTTTACCCATCCCGCAAAAGTGCTCAACGCCGCTAAAGAAGTTTTCACTTCAAAAATAACTTACATATTTTATATTTTCCTCAATGCCTATTATTATTCCAATTTATTCCAATTTATTCCAATTTATTCCAATTTATTCCAATTTATTCCAATTTATTCCAATTTATTCCAATTTATTCCAATTTATTCCAATTTATTCCAATTTATTCCAATTTATTCCAATTTATTCCAATTTATTCCAATTTATTCCAATTTATTCCAATTTATTCCAATTTATTCCAATTTATTCCAATTTATTCCAATTTATTCCAATTTATTCCAATTTATTCCAATTTATTCCAATTTATTCCAATTTATTCCAATTTATTCCAATTTATTCCAATTTATTCCAATTTATTCCAATTTATTCCAATTTATTCCAATTTATTCCAATTTATTCCAATTTATTCCAATTTATTCCAATTTATTCCAATTTATTCCAATTTATTCCAATTTATTCCAATTTATTCCAATTTATTCCAATTTATTCCAATTTATTCCAATTTATTCCAATTTATTCCAATTTATTCCAATTTATTCCAATTTATTCCAATTTATTCCAATTTATTCCAATGTATTCCAATTTATTCCAATTTATTCCAATTTATTCCAATTTAAAAAATATCGACAATCGAAAGAAAACAATCGATTGTTCGATTAATCGATTTCGATGTTACAACACTACTCTCCAACCGTCTTACGAATTTTCGATCAGCCTACGTGTCCTGACGCGAGTTTCACAGTTTTTACCCATCCCACAAAAGTGCTCAACGCCGCTAAAGAAGTTTTCACTTCAAAAAAATAGCTATTTGTATTAATAGGGAGAAAAGTGCCACTTTTCCTCCCGCAGTAAATATCCAAGGGAGGAAAAGGCACTTTACTCCCAAGTAATACATATGATTTTTCCGCCTCCCTCAAATAACAAGTCATTTTTAAATAATTTTCTTCGGCGCTTTGCTTGAAATGTAAATACTGTTTTTATTCATTAACCTGTTCCAAAATATCCGGTGGTGTATTAATTATATCTTCAAATTCGCTTAAATTACTCATTTTTTAAATATTTATTATTTTATATTTTGTAGATATATTATAGCGTAACACACTTTGAAACTGATCTGTCAATCGACCATAGCATGCTATAATATTTCTGTCCTAAATTCGAAAATCGGATGAATCTATGAATTGAAGTCAAATTATTAATGTAAAAATCGTTAAATTAAAATAACAATTTACTGGTTTTTACTATTTTGCAAAATACAAGGTGTTCTATAAATAAACGGTAAAATTTATACTTATATAATAGAATATAGTTTAGGTCGTCAATGCCGTATAAGCTATTTCATTTATGACATACCATGACGTCACTTTTATTTTTCCTCCCTAGGGAGTAAAAGTACTTTTCCTCCCTAGGGAGTAAAAGTACTTTTCCTCCCTAGGGAGGAAAAGTACGATTTTGCTCCCTGTAATGAGGCCAGAAAATGTATACTTTGGATAGAGGTAGGCGGAAAAAGAAGTTATCACTAGAATATGAATCACACATCGTTAAAAAAAATAACGTTAGAAAAATGAAAGATGAAAGTAAACAAATGGCTCAGCAACCGAACTCAAAGTATGCTTGTGCTGTTTTCGACTTGCAACAAGTTTTTTCACTTCCAATATCAAAGGAGAGTGCTGTATTCTACAAAAGGAGGTTGTCAGTTTACAACTTTACTGTTTATAATATAATCTAGAGACTGATTGCTATTTGTGGTACGAGGCAATTAGCAAAAGAGGGTCATCTGAGGTTGCCACTTGCGTTTACATTTCTATAAAAAAATTTGAATCCCAAAACAAATGTGTTATTCACTTATATTGCTGGCCAAAACAAAAATACAATTTTACCCACAATGATGCTTTATTGCATAAACAACAGCACTACATTAGATGAGATTCGTATCACGTTTTTTGAGCCCCACCATAGACAAAGTGAAGGGGATAGTGCACATAGTGCCATAGGATATGCCGTTAAAGGAGCGAGAGATATTTTTATACCCTCACAATTAACAAGTATGGCTAGACGCAAACACCCTTACAATGTAGAAGAGATGAATCCTGAAAAGTTTCTAGCTTTCAAGGAACTGTCTAAAAATCTAGGAATCCTGACCATTCTAAAATGTGACAATTCCAGTGACACCGTCGCCTGGACAAAGGTATCTGAGCTGCTAGTTACGAAACTAAAGCCAAATACAATTCAGTTCAAAACTAAACTTAGCTGCTCATCATACAGCAGCATTTCTCTTAAGAGAAATATAGAGTCTAATCACCCTCTTAAGAATCCAGTTCCTAAATTAAATACAGGCCCAATTAAGATACCGAACTTAAATATAGAGACTTGTGCTCTCTATGTCAAGGAGAGAAGAGTGTTATAAGGTCGGAGGACCACAGGCATTTTTACACTCACCTACCCCACGAATAATTAGTTTTCCCTGGGACCAAAGACTAGGTACTTACAATATAATATAAATAAATCTTTGTTTTTAAGTTTTTTTTTTGCAATAGCTTATGAGCTTCACATTTTTTAATAAAAATTATTTTGTTTAAAAAGACTCAATAATGTTACGAAAAACAAAAATATCATGTTTGTTAACAAAAAATGCATTAAAATCAATTTGTATTGTCTTATAATATTGCATGTCGTCGGACCTAACTCAAGGATTTTTTGGAAAATTCTCGTCTCAAAAGGGCATATCTCAAGAAAACCTGATTTTCTAGGTAACTGCTCACAATAACTCATAAATAGCATAAGTCAATACAAATTACATTCTTTAGCTAATCTTGTTCGAAAAATCAAGTAAATCGGGAGTTGCACTTCCATACTATGATTAATTAACTGAGACCACCTCATTTTTAAAATCTTAAAATCGCTCTCCTGAAAAGTTGCAAAAAATGAGTTATGCCCTTTTGTAAAATGGGTGACGGTATATTGTAAGGTGTTTTCTTGCTTCTAAGAAAACATAACCCTTACAAGTGACGCCTTGGGCTCGGAAACCCTTGAGCCCCAGTTTTTTTTTTTCTAATGTGATTCGCTCCACAATCTTTTGATTCGGGGCCAAAAGGGCTCGGGCAGCTTCTAGTGGAGATGACGGAGAAATTCTCAAGGTCTCGTTGATATCAGGGTAAAAATAACGGCTTTTAATCGTTATTATTACTCAGATAATTTCCGGAAGCTGAAAGAGAAATGAATAAGGTCGATACACGGTTAAATAACCGCAATTATGAGCCAAGTTGTTAAAAATTCATACACCTATTGCATACGAAAGCTAATAACAAACAAAATGTAATTAAATATTTTACTGGTTGTAGTAACTCTGAACAAAAATAAATGGTTTTGAAATGATAACTTAGACAGAATGGTGCTCAATCAGACGTTAAAAATAATAAGAAAATAAAACGGGGTTCTTTACTAAATCGGGCAACGCAGATGAAAAGTGAATTTAAAAGGAAACAATTCATAATTAAATATTGTTTTTTTTTTTAATTAATCGATACCGGGTATCTAGTTCAGTATCTCAACTCAAATTTGCCCACTCTTTAAGAAATATAATAGAAAGTTTCCATGACACCTAAGTAACTGGTTTTGTACTTTTAATGAGCCACTATATGGGCTATGTAGATAGAGCGAAGTAAAACTCGGGGGGTTATAATCTAGGTAAAAATACCTTCAAAATTAGATCATTCGACCTCTCTTTCTATTTAAGACTTTAGGTGTAAATCATACCTCCGCTAGAGGGGTTCCGTTTAGGGGGTGAAACAGGCAAAAAAATGTTTTCGCCTTAAATCAAAAATTAACGGGCCCGAGCGTTTTGTTTTCAAATAATGTATGTAATTTTTTAACTAAATGCACCAAAAAAACTCTAAAAACTAGAAGAAATAACGTGGATCCATCTTGATGTTTCAAGGTTTCTCTAGGGGTTGATAACTGACTTTTTCCGGAAAACAGATGCCAGACCTCAAGACTGGCGAAAATATATTTTTTTTAGAAGACATTATAGCAGAAGATGCATCATCCGAAAATACATACGTTTCCGGATCGAAACCATCACTTTACATTGCTTGTTAAAATCACGCTGCCCAACTCGGGTTTCTTTCCTGTCATCTCCAGCTCACGGTTTTCTAGGTCTCGACGTAGCTCGATAATTTTTAGTCATTTTAACCACTACTTATTTACGATATCCTGACTCGTGACAAAAATGTAACGTTGAATTATTTTAAAAGTTTATTTATTTCATTTATTTATACACTTTCATAATTTATTTATTTATTTATTTGTACTTATTACTATCTGTATCTGTAACGTGTGGAGGGTGGGTTACCTTCACGGCACTTGGGTCTCACTAGGCCCATTGTGCATCTTCCTAAGATGATAGACACCTCCTAGCTCGTTAGCCAGCCTACAGATTTAATGTAGTTGACAACGTCGCCAAGAGGTGCTTCTCTTATATCGGTCGGTGTTAGCCGATACTCGCCGAACACAAATCTTCTAATACATGAGAGTGTCGAACAATGTATATCCTTTACATTGTTCGATGGTCTCATCTTCTTGTTCGCACCTTCTGCAGAATGCGAATTCTGACAGTCCCATGATACGGAGATGCTTCCGTACTTGGCAATGACCAGTCGGAATGCCTGTGACTAGGCGCAGATTCTGTCTAGTGATAGTCAAGTATTTGTTTGCTGCAGTGTTGTCAGGATAACTTAAGAGCTCCCTGGCAACTCTGCAGTTTCTTTCCTTGAATTTCACAAGGGAATGTTCTTTAATTAGGTACCTATGTCACTACCGATTTTGTCAGGACAATAGAAGGGCCAGGTAAAAAAAGTATTTGGTTGGCTGCTTTCTTGACTAGTGAATCAGCAAGACGGTTACCTTTCGATGTGGCGTGACCTTTGATCCATCTTAAGGTGACCACATTGTTGATGGATACTTCAGCCAAAGCTTCGTGACATTCTAGTACTAACCCTGAATAAATTCGTGGTGTGTTCAGGATAAGTATAGTGCTTGTCTGCTATCTGTATAGATAAGCATGTTCCTTCCAGTGATTTCTTTTGCTGCTATGAGAATCCCCGTTACCTCTGTTTGAACTACACTGATACTATTGCTCACAGCCAATTTTATATTTAGGTTTAACAATCTGGAGTATATTCCACATCTTGAGTTTTGTTTTGTTTTAGAACCATCGATGTAGATATGAAGCGTAACTGCCACTTCTGGCTCTTCTATTTGTTCTGTTATAACTTTATATAACTTATGGAAGATATATCTCGGTGAGATGGATTCCATGTTCGCTTGGAGCAATGGGAGTGTATCGAGCGCCTCCTTCCAAAAGCGACGTCTCTCGCCTCACCAGATGCTACATCAGGTTCTATTCCAACTGTGCGGAGGCGTGTCATTGTCGTCAGAGCAACCTCCTTGATATAAATATCAAGGGGAGCGAGACTAAGAATGACTTCCATGGCTCTGGAAGATTGTTGTTTTCATAGCTTCTGTTATATTGAGACATGCTGTGCTTTGAAATTATTATCGTTTACGGATAGCTGTTTTTTTTTTTTTGGTTTTTTGGTACCCAGACAACTACGCCGTATGTTAGCATAGGTCTTATGATAGCCGTGTAAGTCCATGCGACAGTTATTTAAATACCAATTTATGTGGACATTTATATTGATTTGCTCATAGCTACATCTCGATTATAATTGACCGCCAAAGCAACACAGCTCATTTATATAATATGGTGAAGGCTCTCGAAGTTTCCACCAAATTCATCGATCATATATTACAATATAGCACCTTAGCCAGAAGTTGTAATTTATTATCATCGATCATTCTACTGTGTTTTAGATTGTTGATCGGCGTTGGCCATAGGCGTCCCATTTACCACAGGCATAACATTAAGTTGGGTTTTAGGATTTTTTTTTAAAATATTGTTGGTAATCGGACAAGTGCGGCCGTAAGGTCCCATACAAGGTAGAGTGGGATTTAAGGGATTAGAGCAGTACCAAAAAGGTCGAAAATGGCTCGTATTACAGTATTAACTACGGATGAAAAGTGCTTTTCGAGTTGCCGACAAACTAAACTTTCCTTGTAACTAAAACAACTATTTATGTATCTCTAACGTATCTCTAACGCTTGTCAGCTGGCCTACAGATTTGGTGTAGTTTACAACGTCACCGAGAAGTCCTTCTGTATAGAGAAAGTAAAAGTTGAAAAGTCTTTTGGTAGGTAGAGAGGGGGTAAACGTTAAACCACGTCGGGCGACTCCGAGAATTTCACAGTAATGTTTACCTGCCAGTGTCGTTTCATAGAATAAGTAATTTTAAATTGTTATCGGCGGAACCGGACAATCGCCTGTATTTATGGATTATAAATAATTATTAAACATGTATTATAATATTATAATTTTACAAAATTTCAAAAGCTATTCACAATTTATTAAACTATTTACTCGAAATTGTTATTAACATCTATAAAATAATTTTGTACGCCACTGTATCGCGTCCACTTCGGTGAGATCCGCTGACAACCTGTCAATTTATGTGTATAAAGTGGGAGAACTGGCAAAAGCATTTCCAACTTTTACTTCTGTTCTAATATCGGCCGGTATTGGGCAATATACTAGCCGAACAAATAAAATGAGAGCGTCGAGCAATAGTAGAGGATTTGCTCTATGGTCTCATCTTCTTGTTCGTACCCCCTGCAAAGTGCGAATTCGGCTTGCATACTTTGTAATGACTAGTCAGAATGTCTGTGATCAGCGCAGATTCTGTCTAGTCATTGTCAAGTATTTGTTTGCTGTGGTGTTATCGGGATAACTTAAAAGCTCCCTGGCAGCTTTACAGGTTCTTCTTTCATCCAATCTTTCCTTGAATTTCATGTATGGTTTTTTGACTCTGTTTTCTCGATGTGAGTTCCATGTTAACTTGCTGTCAAAGGTGAGACTTAGTTACTTCTCCTCTGTTGCAAAGTTCACTTTAAGAGCTCTAGAGGTTTTAGATTCATTTTTAGCCTTTTTATTGTGAAGAGAACCATTTCTGTCTTCTTGGGATTGACAGACAGTCCTCTTACCATTGTTTTATAATTGTGAGAGCTATTTGCATTTTTTCGCAGAGTATATTCTCAAAATTCCCTGTTTGCGGAATGACCTGCGTACGCTATAGTGTAGAGACTGTCATTAATGAGGCGGCTGATGAGGGTGCCGAGGGTGTCTTCTATTCTTTTACATGTTAAGGAAAAATAAATGTTTTTCTGATTTAAACTAAAAATAGTACCCAGTCTGTGCAACAAGTGTACAAAGTTATACTTTTCCTCGAGCGCCGAATCCGAAAATGAAGTGAGGGATAAAAGTGTTTGCGCACATGTTGCACACTATACTTTTTCTACGATCAAACTATTTAGAGCCTCAAAAATAACAAACATTTTTGGGAATGTGTATATTTCAAAGTTTTATGTTGATATACTTAAGGCTAAATTTTTCATTTTTAAAAATGTTCCATACAGTTTTTATAAATCGCCTATCTATGTGGTTTTACTTGACATTTCACGGAGTGGGATTTTATGGGATCTTTATAGAATCTAATATGGAATTCCAGTGAAAGTTCATGTGTACAAATTTTTTCAGGAAGTTTAGCCCTGGGCGTAATATGAAATATTGAAATAATTATTATTAATGTGCGTTTTATTTAATTATTGACTTATTGTTTCCCTAATATATATGGTATATTGGCGACTCTGTTTAGTTAACTAAGTTGGTGTATTTAGTAACTTTTCTCTTGCATTTATTAGAAATTAGCACAATTTTACTTGCAGTAAAGTAAGGAAAATTGCAAATGTATAGCAACTTTTTATTAAACCAAAATTTTTTCTCCAGAAAACGTTACTGTTATTTATTTTTTTTTTCACAGAACCATACATAATTACGTTTTGTGGCGTCTGGTGATGTCTCTTTCATCGCATTTGGTGGACGATTATCAAAAAGAGCGAGTAGAATTTAGGAAAATTTTGCAAGGTGTTTTGTCCGAAAGACATAGATGGGCACAATGTGTCGAATGGACCAATAAGAAAATGGGTATGGCTGTCGGTGCCTTATACATTAGGGACAATTTTAATCTTTTAAGTAAGGTGGGTCATTACAAAAACAATGAATAATATGAAAAATGTACGCATAAGTCTGTCTCGCCTACCTCAGCGGTTACAACTGTTATTACTTTTTAAAAATTGTATTATTTAGGAAACCGCTTTAGAGATGATTCGCACCATCAGAGAAGCTTTCAACGAACTACTTGCCGAAAATCATTGGATGGACGACGAAACAAGAACAGTTGCCAAAGAGAAAGCTGATACGATGAACGAAAGAATCGGTTATCCCAAGTTAGTTACCGACAAAGAGGCGCTTTGTAAAGAATACGAAGGGGTTGGTAAATTTATTTCGATCGTTATATACTATTTTTAGTAACAGGAGAAAGAGTAATAGAACCTTTTTATGTATGCGAACTACGTGGGTTGATCCCTATGCTCCAACCCTGGCCTATTTGTACTGAAAATAATATTTCAACATTTACTTTATTTTCAACATAATCTTCCTTAATTATAATGCACATATCCCAGCGATGCGCTCTATCATTTTAAGAGCAATATGGAAGAATTTTTTTAAAACCATAAAAACTATTCGTTAATAGCTAATATATGAAGACTAGAGAGGAGGCGAATCGGCAATGGTCAAGTTTCAAATTTCCGTCCTTCTTTAATAAAGTTGGCATGTCGAATAACAGCGGTGTCAATTTTCTATGTAAGTCAATGTAAAATGAAGTGTTTTTTAAAAAATTGGTGAAGAGAATAAAAATAATGTGAAAAAAAGTATCTGAGTACAAATAACATGAGTGACAAAAAACATCTTAGCAAGATTTACGTCGTTCCAGATTGTAAAACAGGATACAAATCAAATGTAAAATAATGCATTTATTTCTAAATATAATATTTGTTGTAAACTAGTCACAACACACGTATCACGGAGTGTAGTTTATTTTATTACAAGTTTCTATAAAATAAAATTTTTCAGTCATAGATCCTGACTTACAAACAACAATAATTGTACATTAAATGTAACCTACTATAAAAGAAAATTTGTTTTAATGTTAGATAAAGAGTTGCTACTGTTATTTTTTGGTTAAACCCCAAAAAAGACATTGAATTGATTTCTCCTTGTGTTTTCTTTAGTATTACATCTGATTTGTATCCTGTTTTACAGTCTGGAAGGAAGTAAATCTTGCTTTAATGTTTTTTGTCACTCATGTTATTTGTACACAGGTACTTTTTTTCACATTATTTTGATTCTTTTCACCATTTTTTAAAAAATCACTTTATTTTACATTGACTTATATATGTTATTCGCAATAGCCGAAATCGCCCACTGTCCGAATTTTTTGTCCACAACGCGGTATGGGTAAACAATGCTACCCACGATACGAAATAATGGATTACGCGTTTTTGTTTGGCATTGTGGAGCTCTTCGTTTGCCCACGTCGCGTTCTGGCTATTGCGTTTTACTCAGAACGCGTTGAAGATGAGCTATCTGACGTTTGTAGTAAAATATTCCTTAGTAACCTTATGCGGCCATGTTCAAACATGATACATGGATACATGCTTAGATACACCTGGTAAACGGAAGAGATCTGAAATTGATGAAAAAGCAATTATTGGGAAATATAATTCTGAAATTGGCGAATCGGAACTAGAGATCGAAACCTAACTAAAAAGATACTGAAACAGAAAATGATGGAAACGGCAAAAGGTTGAAGAACGAAAATGTCAATATGAATAAATGTTTTGTTTGTAATGTGTGTCTTGAATGCAATGAACCATTTCATGCTGATTTGGATTTACCATTATGCAAACTTTATGGCAATAAAAAAGCAGCTGATACAAAGAGACTAGGTTGCAAACAGAGACTTGAAACACAAGCTGATAAAATGCCTACCCAATCGTAATTCTAATTTCCACCTATTAATATAGGTGTTTTGATAAACATGGACGTCTAAGCTCCTCGAAATGTATTAGCAACCAGTATGGAAAAGACTAATCAAGATTTATACATTATCGGCAATAAAAATATAAAATTTAAACTGTTATATAGTCGAAATAAGTTTTAATTATTTCCTCCATTTTTACCATTATCTGAGATCGCTTCAGGTTCTCCTGTACATGGGCATGAAGAAGCCAAATTGTTTGTCTTTTGGGCCTAAGCAAGGATTTGTTCGGTGTAAATGTCTAAAAGTATATCAAAGAAAGGCATGTAGGTGCATGAAATTAATTATAAGATTAAAAATGTCAATAGGGCTATTTTTGTAATGTTTGTTTTTTAAGGATATTTCACTATTTCTAGTTTTTTTTCCTTTATGTTTTTTTAATATATTTATGTTATATACGTTTACCTAAATAAATGCATTTTGTTTCATTTATATTCATTCGACCTGCCAACTACAGTCATTTTAGCGAATTTTATAAAAAGGACAAAAATTTGAAATTTGATCATTGCCGATTCGCCTCCTTATCTCTAGTCTTCATGCGTTTAATCTGGTGCCAACCGGTCGCATACTCAAGTTCGAAGTTAGGCGTGTTTAGTCATTTGTATTTGTAAGAATCTGACAGATTACTTTAAATAGGTCAAGGGTGGAACATGGTGATCAATCCTCGTACAATAGTACCTACTACGTAAATTAAATAAATTGTTTTTAGCTCAACCTTACAAAACACGAGTTCATGTTAAACGTATTGAAAATTTTAAAATTCGAAGCCAAACAGAATTTGGAGAAGCTTCGCAAAGAGGTGGACAAAGAAAAGTGGTCAACTGAACCAGCGGTGGTGAACGCGTTTTACAATCCGAATAAAAACGATATTGGTAAGAATCTTTTTGCGTACAGTAACAAGTTGCATTGTACATAGGGGCTTTTTGTAGTTTTTCCGGCTGGAATATTGCAACCTTTATTTTATAGCCAGCATTTTCCAAAATCGTTAAACTACGGCGGCATTGGCGTTGTTATTGGACATGAGATTACGCATGGATTTGATGATAAAGGTACTTAATTTTTAAAATCAATTTATATCAATAAATTCCATGAAAACAGAGACTAAAATACTTTGATTCTAAATAGCAAAGCGTTTTTTAACTATACCGCAATTCAATTCTGAAATTGTATGCAGTAAAAACATCTATTATAGTTATCAATATTTCTGAAAGAAGAATTCCTTCCGAAATATTACAATCGATTACTTTATTGTTTCGAAAAACAATCTTATTTGTAGGTAGACAGTTCGACAAACATGGCAACATGATGCAATGGTGGAATAATGCTACAATCAAAGCTTTCAGAGAAAGAACGCAGTGCATTATCGATCAATATTCCAGATATAAAATTGACGAAGTTGGTCTTTACATTAACGGAAGAATGACTCAAGGAGAAAATATCGCCGACAACGGAGGATTAAAGCAATCTTTTAGGGTATTTTTATTATCAATGTTATTTTGTATATGCTATTGACGTTCTTGTAGGCGTATAAAAAATGGGTCGCCCAGCATGGAGAAGAATTCGATCTACCTGGTTTAAATTTAACCCATGATCAACTGTTTTTCCTCAATTACGCTCAAATTTGGTGTGGATCGATGAGGCCAGAAGATGCTTTGACAAAAATAAGATCCAGCGTACATTCTCCGGGTCCCGTAAGAGTTTTAGGCCCATTATCCAACTCTAAAGACTTTGCACAAGCTTATAGATGCCCCGTCGGATCTCCTATGAACCCTACAGACAAGTGTAGTGTATGGTGAAGAATGTATATTGAAAATATGCACAACTATCAGTGCCTCGTTATTATAATAATAATAATAATTACAAATACAGAATATTCAAATGTGTACTTCTTTGTCTCATTTTTAACTTACCTAATTATTAAGAACATGCATTAATAATTAAAACATCAAAGAAAAGATAAATTAAATAGACAAAAGGGCTAAATCCAACTCTGTCTAAAACTTATTAAACCAAAGACCTTTCAAAGCTAGACAAGTAAGTAAATACGGAGAGTGGGGCAAACTTTATACAGAAAATTCATTGTTCAGGACTAAATAATTACATTAGATTGATTTATTTAATAATAATACGATAATATAATAATTCAAGGAATAAACTTTTGATAAGAGGACACCGTTTTGTCTACGAAGTTGAATATTAATTTCATAGAAAAATTGATTTCTTCATAGAAGATCTTTGTGGCTAATGCTTCACTCGGTAAACTTAATAAAAATAAAAAGAAGAATTTAGATTTAACAAATAAGGATTTCAGCCCTATGGCCTTTTTTATAGAAGTTGTTAGAAGTATTCTTCAGGACGGATTTCAGTAATAATAACTAAAAAAAGAACATTTATGTCTTCATTTAGTTAAATTAATGCGTAGCTCAGAAAATGCACGAAATCTAGTTTGTTATTCCTGCAATGCAAATCATTTCAAAAAGAGATATAATATTTAAGGCAACATTGTAGTAGATGACACCAATACATCTGCCAATACCCTGCAACGCCGCACATCGTTGACGTTTACCGTTTGTCGTATTGACGTGCGGCAAAATCAGAGAGAAAAGGGAATGTCAAATAAATAAGTTGAATTATGGAATATTAAAACTTAAAATCCAATAATTAAGCGAAAAACTTGGTTTTAGATACACTTAGGCAACGGGTCATGATATCATAAGGTACGTAAACAAGTTATAAATAATAAGAGAAGTTATATTAATTTTTCAACCTTGGTGGGCGGATCTGGCAAGTATATATCACTAAAATCGCACGAATATGGGTTAAATAACCCATTTTTATTTTCCGATAGCAGCTTAATTGGTACAAATCAATATTTCCTATCATAGTTCCTTTGATGGATTTCTTAATTTTGAAACCTTTAATCTCTGGACTGATAATTGGATTCCTAGCATTGCAGACATCTCTTTATTTGTTAATTAAATAATAATAAATATAGGATCTATAACCGCAGCTTATTAATATCAATAAAATGACAACTATAAGTTTTAAATGACTATAGTTGTTTTAAGCAAAACAGCCAGATGTGATACTTTAAAAACTAAAATGATCTATATATTGCAATATGAACTGCTTCTCTAACAAAATTCAAACATTTTTAATAAGGAAAAAAATCATCTAATGTAGGTATTTATTCCGATAGCATACCAAAATGATTGGAGGACTGTTTGTGTATAACCACAAGGGTGAAGTGCTCATCTCTAGAGTTTATCGAGATGACATCGGAAGAAACGCCGTAGATGCTTTTCGTGTAAACGTTATACATGCTAGGCAACAGGTCAGATCTCCTGTTACTAATATAGCTAGAACGTCATTCTTTCACATTAAGGTTAGTAAATAAATTAACAGTTAGGCAGTGTATCTTTATAAATACGCTATTTGCATAAATTAAATAAGCAAAAAAATAATGTAGGATGAGTTGATCAAAAGCTGCCCCTTTCAGTGTATTGACTGTGTAATCTCTCATAATTTTGTGGTCTAAAAGACAGATAGTACTACATAAAGATTTTGTTTTATAATATCAGATATTAATGAGGTATAAGTAAAGATATGACTGGCCTAACTGTAACTACATGCTTTTAGTACCAGAGCAGGAACAGAAGTTAAAAATGCTTTTAGTAGGTGGAGAGGTGGTAAACGTCAAACCCCATTACTCGACTTCGAGAATTCTGCGGTAATGTTTGTTTGCCAGTGTCATAACATAGAGTAAAAATAATACCAAACATTTTAAATTATTACTGGCGGAATCGGCAATCCTATCTATTTATAGGCTAGAAATAATTATTCAAACAAGTAATATCCCAAATCGAAATTCTACAAAATTTCAATATTTATTCACAATTTATTAAACTATTTACGCAAAATTGTTATTAGCACATATAAAGTTATTTTTTATACCAAAGTTCACTTTGGTTAACTCCGTGGTAAAATTGTCAAATCCTGTGTATGAAGTGGGATAACTGCGAAAAGCCTTACCAACTTCTGTCCCTGTTCTATACAATTTTATATACCTTAGAACGTTTTGCAAATAAAAAAATCTTTTCATTATTTTTACTTAATTGCTGTATCCTTATATATTTTCAGAATTTGCCTATTTCTAATTGACAAATTTTTAGTTTCCTTTTTTTGAGAAGTATTTATATTTAGACAAAAATGAACACAATATTTTTTTCTAGAAAGTCATCTATTTATATTTAAATATTTATTGAGATATTTTTATTAAGTAACTGTAATTATTTCAAATTTGTACTTGAGAGATACAGATATCTTCAATTATTATCTATGTGTCATTTGGGTTTTTTTAATTGCAGTTAGTAAATCAGTAACTATAAAATACAATCGAAAATTGAATAAAAGTTATCTAATCATGGCTGGAGGTATCAGAGGAATAGCAACTTAATAGTCATGACATCAAAACAAAGTTTGTAACACATATTTGTTACAGGGTGACCATAAAACTTACATTGGTCATGCTGCCCTCCTAAGCCAAAAACGTTATCTCTTCAAAAAAATGACTTATTTTTTAGTGCAGTGAAAAAATCGGCATCAGATGAACTAAGAAAAATAGCAAAATCTCAGTCAGAAGATTAAAAAAAACCTAAGAAATATTTACATATCTCAATTACAAATTACAATGTTACAATTGTAATAAAATAATTTATTTATTACAATTTTTCGTTATTATTTTGATTTGATGCACCTAGATGTGAGCATCTGTATGTGCAATACAATTAAATAATTTTACTAAATAAAATGCATAAAATTGATATTATTTAATTTTTTCACTAACTACTACTGATATTTAAAAAACTGAAGGTAAGCATTATTACATCAATTTTGACAAATTTTTATAATTACTGCTGTTGAACTTGTATTTACTAAAAGGCTAGGGTATGCTATTATTACTAAGTTAAATGGCTGCATATCCATATTCGACTAAAAAGTAATATTCAAAAATAAGAAATAATTTAAAGTAGTCCAGCAGTACCTAAATTATTTTTTGGACTCAAGGGAACCTGTAAAGAACTTTTAGAAAATGTATTTTTTCTCGAAACTTGCTTCAACTGAGATACCTCTTTTTGGCTCAGGAGGGAGTATATCATGAACTAAAGATGGTATCAGTGAAACCGTTTCAATGAGACAAAGAAAGATGTAAATGATGACAAAATACAGAATTCACCCCCATCAACTCCTTAAGGCTTACCGACCTAAAAATAGCAACCCATACCTGTCATATGCCATTGGAAAGCCAGTAAAAAACGCTTTTCAACGATATAATTTATAACCTATACAGGGTGGTTCAATAGTAAATAATAATTAAAAACCTTATTCCAATTAATATAGCATGTTTATCAGAATATAATATTTCTAGTCCAAGAGTACAAATAAAATTGTTTTTATTAGGTTTTACTTTTCTGAAATCGTCTTAAGTTCATGAGATATAGCCATTGTAAATTTTTTAATTGTCACTCACTATAAATAAATAATAAAAATCAAGCAAAATGTACAGAATACAATTATAATATAGTTATAAAGCCATGGTTTTTTTCTTGCATAGATATTGAATATTTAGTATGTCCTGTAAAATTATTTAAGTGCTAAGGGGAACAGTGCTATTTAAGGTTCCATCAAGTTTATTAATAAAAAAAGAATACAATTTGGTATATTTAGACCCAGAGCTTAAGACTATGTGGGTCTTACAAGGTACAAATTTTATAATATATCACAGAAGAAGAATTCGGTACCTGCTTAGTTACAATAATAACAATACTACTACAAAATAACTAATAATAATTAAAACAAAAACAAAAATATACAGTAATTAATATCACACTTACTTAAACCCTATTTAAACATGAAGATATCAACTAAGAAAATTCTTTTAAGTGGCCTTTTAGTTTTTTTTTTTTAAGAGGGCAGTCCTTATGTTCTTTATGGTGCTAGGAAGCTCATTGTATTGTCTTAGACCATCAGATAGTATGCTTCGGTCACCAAAGCATGTTCTTATGGCTGTGGTTCTGAAGCAGCGATTATTCCGAGTATTATATCTATGGATATCATAGGAAGTAGTCAGTTGTATGGATAAGTGTATATTATTCAGAGATAGGTTATGAATAAAAATGCATGTCTGATATTTAGAGAGGGACTCAATGTCTAGAATATTATTTTTAGTCTATTTTAGGAAGCTTTGCTCCAAATAAGAGTTAAATATGATAGATATGAACGATACAGAGTGTTCCTTAAGTCAGCTGAAAGGTAGCAGGCAACACGTCCCAATACTCGAATTGCAGGACTAATTTTTTTACACAATAATTGAGCAATATGATGTTCCTAGTTAAGTTTGGAATCTATGTATAAGCCAAAATATTTAATGCATTCTGTCCTAGTCAACTGTTCATTGTCTATACTTATTTGGAATTTGTTCCAATCAGGTTTTTTGATATCACTAAAAAACTTGACTTGTCAGTAATCAAAGTTAATTTATAAAACTTTAACCACTCAAGAATTTGAATTAGATCTTGCTCTATAATATACTTTATTTCGTCTGTATCTTTTCCAAAATAAATGAGACAAGCGTCGTCAGCATAAAGTTGTAAATAACCAGCTAATGGTAGCTGAGCTATGGAGTTTATATAGATCAGGAATAACGTTGGTCCAAGAATTGACCCCTGGGGTACACCATATTGTAGATCAGCCATTTTACTTGAGGTATTTCCATTACTTACAAACTGTGTACGACCATTGAAATAATCTCTAAAGAAAGCCAATGCATTTTCTGTTATTCCATAGTCTTCCAAAATAGATAACAGTACTGAGTGACTAACAGTATCAAACGCCTTCTTTAAATCAAGTGAAACAATGATACATGCATTACCTTCATCCACATGATGTTGGTAATCATATCTGTGACTGCCGACGTTGTGCTACTTCCACTACGAAAACCATACTGTCCCTTGTACCAAAAATTCTTTTTTCAAGATAGGAAACAAGCCTTTGATTAATACATTTTTCCAGGACTTTGGAGATATAACTTAATAGAGATATCGGTCGGTAGTTATTAGTGGAAGTTCTTAGCCTCCTTTAAATAGTGGTAAAACTTTAGCTACTTTTAGTCCATTGGAAAATGAAGCATGAGTGAAAGTTAAGTTTATTAGGTTACTTGAGATAACCGACATCTCGTTTTTGAAATGTTTGATCAAGTCCCCAGAGATACCATCAGCACCACAGGCTTTTCTCGATTTAACTCTGAAATTACTTTGTTGATTTCTTGAGGGGTAGATAACTCTCATTGATATAGTTCTTGATGGTTTATAACTATAGGTTTCATGTAGGTAGACTTTGTACAAATGTAAAATTGTTTTTACTGACATATTACATAGCTAATCAGAAATTAATAAAAAAACATGATTCTTTATTATCGGGGAAAATATTGGGAAAATTTTCAACATTGTCTTTAAAGCAGCAGTAATTTCATTATTATTTAACAATTGTATTAAAAGGTTTTCCTTTAAACCCAAGAAAAAATGCTTTTTGTTTATTTATTGTAATTTTACACTAATAGGAAATATTTTTTGGTGCTCCAATTATTTAATAATTTCTGAATGTATTGAAACTTTTACTAAGAAAACTTCATACTGTACCATTTGGTATGAAAAAGGTTTATACCTTGGTTCGGTTTTTTGCCATAAACTTGTTGATAACCAGATGAAGCTAAGATTTAGTAGATGCTTATGAAGTTATGCATGCATAGAGACTGTTGCAATGCCTACGTCGCAAGGTGATGTTTAAATGGAGTTAAATGATGTGGTGTCTTAAGCCAGTGTTAAAATAGTTCCTGTAACACTCAGTGCGATTTATGCACTATGATTGTGGGCAAAATAGCAGGTACTGTGTAACATACATGTGAAGTGGGCAGTGCAGGTGAGTCATGTCGAGTTCTAAAATAAAAGCTGGTACGAGGGGGAAACCACTAAGGTCAAAACGTATTCATATTTTGGAAATCAGTTGAAAATTTTTCATGTGATTTCGCTGAAAATCTTCCTTTTGTTTGGGGAGATCTTTTGATCCACAAGCTGCTGCATTTACATTTTTGAGTGACGAATTGATTTCGAAGTGATTTCGGTGATGATTCGACCATGATTTTCAAAATTTCGATAAAATTTGTAGTGATTTCGAGTGAAAACGTACCAGTATTTCGGGAGTGCTTTCATGCTATCTAAGGACAATGCTTTAGTGGAATATAAGTTTTTTTTTATCGAGATTCAGTAAATTAAAGAATTGATTATGAAAGTATGTCTTAAAATTGGTGTATTATCAACAGGATACTTATATATACAAGTATTTTGAATGTCCTTGCATATACATATATGTCCTTACATTCCCCCATGTCGACAAAAGCTAATAAGTCCATCTGGTTCTCTCTGTCCTGCTCCTTAACCAACATCATTATCACCAGCTTTTTACTTCTTCCCATCCATCTTGGTCAAAGTTTATACTGAAACTGTATTGTTCCGCACGCGTCATTACAGTCTAGGACATAATTATTCCGGTGCGACTTATGTTGTGACTTACTCATTGCATTCATCACTATGAATGTGTAACATCATAATGTATGCTTATACCAAACAGTAACACTTTTGATACACACTGTATGAATGTTTTTAATATATACATTGTACATTATATGTAATATACATTATGCATTATGAACATTGTGATAGGTAAATTTATATATTTTCAAATCGTTAGAGAGCCAATATATGGATTGCAGCAGTCACCAAACAAAATGTCAACGCTGCCATGGTCTTTGAATTCCTATTGAAAATTATCGAAGTAATGCAATCTTACTTTGGAAAAATTTCTGAAGAAAACATCAAGAACAACTTTGTTTTAATCTACGAATTACTCGATGGTAAGATCTAGTTTCTACTCAAGGATTATATAATATAATCCTTGCTTCAGATCAGTAATAATTATTTCTCATCTATTATAGAAATCTTAGACTTTGGGTATCCTCAGAACACTGACACAGGTGTTTTGAAGACGTTCATTACGCAACAAGGTATTAAATCAGCTACTAAAGAAGAACAAGCTCAGATTACATCCCAAGTGACAGGGCAAATCGGATGGCGAAGAGAAGGGATCAAGTATCGTCGTAACGAATTGTTTTTGGATGTTTTGGAATATGTTAATTTGTTGATGTCACCTCAAGGTACATTATCTATCAACACTCGTGATTAATAATAATCAAAAAAACTTTGTTTTATTTCTTCTAGGTCAAGTGTTATCCGCCCACGTGGCTGGAAAAGTAGTGATGAAATCGTACCTATCTGGCATGCCAGAATGTAAATTTGGCATCAATGACAAAATTGTTATGGAAGCTAAAGGAAAGGGTACTTTGGGTAAGTCATCACATTCATTGTCAATTAACTATAACAAGTATTGGAATTTTCAATCATATTTACATAAAAAAATATCAACAAACGTCTTTAGTTTTAGAAGAAAATCTTCAATCACATCTTTATTTAGGCTTTAAAAGTAAATTGGTAATTAAATACTATTATTGCTTATTATTCGCGCTTATACGCAGCCAATATAATAATTACAAATAGTTACAGTTTTGCCAAATGTAATCAGTTAAGATTCATAACCTCTGGAAAATAGAAATATGAACAAACTTTCAAATTGTAATTATAGTTTCATACTGAAACATAAGAAGTATCCGCTTGGCTTATTGGGGAACATGATATTCCATTTTTTTTTGTGAGCCTAAATGTAATCAAAGAGTTATTACCAATTTTACTGAAAGTAAACATACTAATCGCATCTAATTAATGACCCATTTTAAAACAAATTTACTAGAGAACCGATTACAATCTAAAACAGGAAATTTAATAGGTCACTTAACGTTTAAATAACTTAATTTATTTATAATAATAAACAACTTTATTAAAAATAATAATGTTACAACAATGGGCGAAATTTAGCTAAAGCTAATTTTAAATCTAACCCTAAAATCTTCACATTTTCATAAAATTGATATATTAGATACTCACTTTTGTCCCTGCAGTAACGTTACCATAGGAGACCTAAATCATATTTTCTTCGAGTGCAGTAACAGAGATGAGACGACTTACTAATTTTAGAATTACACAAACAACAAATTCCTCTTCCTACAAGTATTACTTTTGTCCTCTTTTGATAAATCATTATACAATTTAATTATAAACTTTATAAATAAAACCAATATAAGGCTTGTTTTGGTTCTTTTACAAACTAATTCAGAATCAGTGAACTACATTCATTCAGGCCAATAGATTGATTATTATCGCGACGTATTTTTGAAAAATAAATTCGTCAACTGTGTTTGAGGACTGAAAATGACGGTTATGTTTGAAGTAAAACAAACCCATAGAGATGTAAACATCCCTAGTTTAGTAATCTTATGTGGCAAATGAGTTTTTGTTTAAGATAAAATATTTTAAAAAATATAGATAAATATTGCATTTATATATTTAAATTTGCATTTTATTCTATATAAACTAACCACCTATGCATGTAAAAAATCTAGATTAGAAATTTTCATTATAGGTAGCTAATTGTTTATATAAAATTCACATTCACAACTACAAAAATTGAAGAATAACTATCAGTAAATTTTAATCGACTTTACCCTTTTTGTTTATCCAGAATTGTTTAAATAGAGAACAGACACCTACTTTCACTCTTCCTACAATACACACATAGGTGGGATTAAGTGGAAAATAAAAGTAAACATTTGACAGCAAAATTTATTTCTCGGGATTTATTTGTAGACGTCCAAAGGCATACGAAATATACAATTTTAATAAGCATTTCTTTGGCCTCCTCTGAATGACAAAATTTTGTTATAGTACTTTGTAATTGATAAAGTCTCTAAGGACTATTTAAAAAGTATGACTACTATAGCTAATTATAATAATTGTGTACATGACTTTAACATGATTTTAGGTACAACAAGTGATCCGGACCCAGCCAGATCTGGTAAACCAGTAGTGGTTATTGATGATTGTCAATTCCATCAATGTGTTAAATTGAGCAAATTTGAGACAGAACATTCCATTAGCTTTATACCCCCGGATGGAGAATTCGAACTTATGAGGTAAGTTGATAGACATTTTCTGTAATAGTAATTGATCGAGACTGATATTTTAAAGTAAATTGAGACTAGTTTTTTAAGGTATCATTTTTCTATTTTTTTATGCGAGTTCGCCATAAATTGGCGCCCAATGTGAGATTCTTTTTTTAAGAGATCTTGACACATTTTTTTTAAAGTAAATTCAGCTTTGTTTTTTGGGGTGATAAGTTGCAAGTGAATGTTTTATTTCAGATATCGAACGACCAAAGACATATCTCTGCCATTCCGAGTCATTCCTCTAGTGCGCGAAGTCGGACGCACCAAAATGGAGGTAAAGGTGGTCCTGAAAAGTAACTTCAAACCATCTCTACTGGGCCAAAAGATCGAAGTAAAAATTCCGACCCCTTTGAATACTTCCGGTGTTCAATTGATTTGCTTAAAAGGGAAAGCCAAATACAAGGCGTCCGAAAATGCTATAGTGTGGAAGTAAGTGTAAAACAGTGAGAAAAGAATATTTTCTAACTCCCCTCTTATTCGTTATTATTGAATTCTAGAATAAAACGGATGGCCGGCATGAAGGAAACGCAATTATCGGCTGAGATCGAACTGCTGGAAACCGATACCAAAAAGAAATGGACGCGCCCGCCCATCTCCATGAACTTTGAAGTACCGTTTGCACCGTCTGGCTTCAAAGTTAGATATTTGAAAGTGTTCGAACCTAAGCTCAACTATTCAGACCATGATGTTATTAAATGGGTGAGGTACATCGGCAGGAGTGGTTTGTACGAGACCAGATGTTGAATCTCTTGTTTCTTTTTTGGTATATATTTGTGGTTATTTTTGTTCCTATTTATTAACGTTAGAGTTAAATGTAGTATGGGATAGTAGATGTAAATTTGTGTCGGAACTGTTTTCTTCTATCTTCTTTTTGGGTTTAACTTTCGCTGTCTGTCCAATTGTTAGCCTTTTACATCTTTGTTTTATATAAAATAGAAAATCGCACTATGTGCGTCTGGAGTTCACCATACTTTTTTTCTTGATTAGGATGTGAAAAGTCAAAATTGTTTTAATGCTTTTAAATTTGGAAATTATTTCGCTTAGCTTTTTTTTCTTTGTAAATCTATTTCCTCTATATGGGTAACCTAAATAGTTCAACTTGTACTTTTTTTGATTGAATCTTTGGCCTGAGCTAACCAGGTCAACATATATTTCGACACATGTTCTATTGCATTACATTCTTTACAAAAATACTTTTTTAGTGGTAATCAAAAACAAAAAATGTTGAATAAAAATGTGTAAATATAAACAGAAAATATCCACAAATATTACGGGCTTTGTCTAAGAGCGTAAAAGTAATATATAAAAACTACCTAAGGTTCGAATTATGAGCGTACTATAGAGAACAAAAATTTTAAACCAATACAAAAAAGCCATTGATTATGCTGTTTGATAATTAATTTGTATATTTTGTTTTAAAGAATTTAGGTTAAAATGAAATAAATATGATATTAGTATGTTATTGTATTATGTTTGAATGCATATCGAATGAAAGTTATCAGAAATTATCAGGAATATATTTCTGATAGTTTTTTAGAGATCTTTTAAACAAATCTATTTGTATAATCTAAATTGTTATATATGTTATATAAATGTAGGTAAGTTGCTTTAAAAATGTCAAGTATATAGGATATTCTTTTTTTATTTAAATGCATTATAAAATTTATTTGTAGAATAGATTGTGTATGTAATAAATATTAAGTAAAATAAAAATTTTGTTGATCACTATCTCCCTTCATTGGTTCTATTTGTCCGCATTGCTTTGTAGAGATGCCTAAATATGAGCTGTAGAATTCAAATATATATGCAACAAGTATTAGAAATTAAAAATTTTAAAAAAATCGACCTCAAAAACGTGCAGATGCCATCACCACATCTTAACCAAATTTATATGGGACCACCCCTGAGGTACTCGCTTACTAACAAAAAAAGAATCAAATCGGACATGGTGGTAAAGCATTATAGCTAAACATACATAAAAAATAAAGAGTGAGGATTTTACCCAATTATTAGATTTTGACCAAATTTATATGGGACCACCCCTGAAGTACCCCCTTTCTAACAAAAAAAGTAATTGAAATCGGACACCGTGTTAAAGAATTATCGCTGAACGTACATAAAACAAAATATCGCGACGAATTAAGAACCTCCTCCTTTTTTGAAGTCGGTTAAAAATAACAGGGTGGCGCAATTTATAAAATCAAAGGTGTAGGCATTTCCGTGAGTGCTATTTTTTATTTGAAAAATATAATGATAAAAGTAATTGTCCTACTAAAACAAAAATAAAATTATTAAGTTATGGTCATGAAAATAAGATAAAAGAATTTACGTCGTGTCCATTTCAGAAATAATATCTGGTTACAAAGGGTGCCCTACTCCCTGGGTACATCCAGTAGTTATATTAGTAATGTAATTTATTTTTGTCCCGTTTATTATATGAAAAACAGACATGGGACGATAATATAAAATCCGAAACAAAAAGAACCAGTTCTTTTAATTTTTTTATTTGTGTATATTAATATAATAACAATTGTTATAAAGAATAACTATGTAATATGTATTCTTCAATAATTACTTTGTTTGGACTCAATATAATCTGAACACATTAAAATAGCACCTCGATAAAAACTAAGTAGGTATAAAAAATGTAAAAGCAAATCTGTTTATCCAAATCATGTATTGCTTCTTCAATTTCCACTCATGTACATATACATATAGAAACTGAAACAAATTGATTGGTATTAACGATAAGTAAGTATAATTATTAAAAAAATGTTATAGTTGCTCAATTGTTAAATCATATGTTCTGGAAAAAATTATTGGTGCACGTTAGTAAAAAAAAAATTTTTTCATCAGCAGTCTGGATTGTGGGATGTCTACCATTCTCCATCAAGTTCGGATGCAAAATTTCTAGAAGATTTTGAAGCCATTTGCGACAATATTGTTTCTAAAGTGCATAGATTTGTATTAGTGGGTGATTTTAGTTTAAATTTGCTTGGTGATAGTTTTTATGTTAACAAAATTAAGAATCTTTACTCAAGCTATGGTATCCAACAAAAAGTTACTAAACCTACGCGAATAACTATTGATAGTAAGTTTCTAGTCGATTTTGTATTAACTAATGATGATAATTGTGATGCTGAAGTTCATGATACTCCGAAAATCAGTGATCATTCTGTGATTCCTGTAATTTTTTCCAATGCAAGCAATACTTCAAACAAAGTTATAAAAAAGTATAGGAATTATAATGAAACCAACATTTTTAATATACAAAATGATCTGATTATGTGCAACTGGAATCTTAATACTATTGATGTTGAAGTAATTTATCATGAGTTATATTCAAATTGTGAGAGTTATTAATAAGGTTGCCCCTATTCAGACATGTAAGTATAACCCTAATATACCATGATTTGATAATGAGGTTTACAATAAAATTAAAATCCGAGATAATGCTTACAAGTATTTCAAGTCATGTGCAGAACATAAAAAGCTGAATATGTGGAATAAATTTAAAAAATGTAGAAATGAGGTAGTTAATGTGCTGAAGTCAAAAAACCCCACTTATTATTTTAATAAAATTGATTGTTTCAAAGAAAATCCTAAAGAGATGTGGAAAACTTAAAAAAAAACTAGTAAATATTAAATCAAATGATGTGACTGCTCATGTTCAATTTAGTGATCAAACAGGCCATATCGCACCTCCGGAAGAACAATGACGCAAGTGCAAAATTAAAATTTTTCTAGTTGAACATGTCAAAAACAATCATTCTGTCTAATGAATCAATGATCTAATTGTAGTTCGCATGTGTGTCGACAGGAGATAGATGTGTCGTTCTTCCATTTACCTAAACATGCGCCCATATTTCAGAGATACTACGACGTAATCGTCACTTGTGTTTTGAACTCGGACAAAGATGCACGTGTTCCGTTACTATAACGACGCAATTGTTAGTTCTAACCTATTTGACAATTTTTCGCTTAATCCTAGTGGCACAACGACATAAGTGTGGTATTGTTGAATTATTAATCAAATGATTTTCGTTCGAGTTTCAGTGGAATAACGACGTAAGTGTTTACTGTGGCAATGTTAATCTGTAGCTATTATTTGGCATGGTGACGTAAATGTTCTTTATGTCATTAACTCAATTTTTTTGATTCCCGGCACTATTTATGACTTATGTGGTATTCCAACCTGGCGTGTGGGTAATTATTTAATATTTTTTTAGTCACAATCTTAATAGAACTTACCTGCAAAATGACCTCCCGAGGTAAAATGTAAAATGCTGGTTACAAGGGCACTTAAGGATTCTGAAATTGCAAAAAACTGGCGACAATAATGACAATGTGACTGCAGAAGTAGTGCCAAATTCTTCGAAAATAATTTGCAATGCACCATCCAATTTGATGGGACAATGCATTAATAGTGAATCGCAAATATCAAGCAGATATCAAAATGCTACGTTTTGAAAAAGGTAGCGATTCCTAGTTCTACAAAATAAGCTATAATGATTCAAGTTGGCAACGTGTCCAGATTAGAACCGTTAACAGGCGTTCGTCTACCGCACCAAAGGATATAACAAATATTTCTTTAAAGCCCGTATATAATTCCAAATTGCCAATAAGTGCAAACAAAAAGGAAAGTGTACTAAGTTTAATACACGGTAATATCATTCCTAAGTTCTATGTTCCGTTTTTCAATAGCATTATGGAAGCTGTAAAAATTGTAATTAAAGCTACTAATAAAGTTTTTGGTACATTTATTTTTCTAAAATACTTATTTACTCAATAAGTTCCCTTCCCGATGTAATGAGTTGGTAAATATAGGTTATAATAATAAAGTATTTTTGTATTAAATTGTGGCATACATATTAAAAGTATAATATATCACGTAAGAATAATGACGCAAATGGAAGGTGTTTGACTTGCATAGACTGTATATAGCTACTTATTTTTCGGAAAATGTTGGTAACTCATGGCACTGTTTAAAACTATATAGAACAAATTTTATGAATATTATAGCTTTTTGCCTTATTTGCACGATTACTGTTGCTTAGTTAACCAGTTATTAGAAATAAAAAGACTTAAATCGTAATTTCTGAGGAATTAACTTTACTGCACTTAAGTCATTATGTTCTTCCGGAGGTGCGATATTATCCTTTATGATAATGTTGACACAGCAACTAAATTTAACGAATATTTTGTTGAAAGTATTATGGATATTATTGATGCAACTGTTCCCTGGCATAATCTAAACAATAATTTATACTTACCATTTCAAAACTTTAATTTACTAACTTTACATTACTTATATAAAATTTTGAACTCGTTAGATAATAAATATTCTGCATTTAATATTCTTAATTCTAAAGGAAGTGTATGCAACAATTGGGACCTCACTTGATACTGGCGAAGTTCCATCTCAACTAAAAATTAGTACTATTGTTCCAATTCAAAAAGTTAATAATACAATAAAATCGGAAGAATTTAGGCCTGTAAATACTCTCCCGTCAATTGAAAAGGTATTAGAGCTAGTTGTGTATGAACACCTACTTGAATATGTTAATACTAATTATATTTTAATAACTAACTAGTCTGGGTTCAGAAAAAACTATTCGTGTGAGTCTGCATTACAGTTATAGTAAGAGAGCCCACCGCAAATTTCGACCGTCATCTAATAACGAAATGAAATATGCTCCAAAGGCATGTAACAACATTGTACTTTACCAAATTGCACCTGTGCCAATCCATATCCTGAGCAAAGTGGATAAAAAAATTATTTTATTTTAAAAAAATCACGAAAGACATGACAGCGACAATTGTGTTTGCCCTGAAAATTACAATCCTAATTCATTGTGAACCTAGCTTTTAAACCTGAATTATTATTATTATTATTTTTACCTACCTTTTAAACCTTGTGCATGTGTGAAAGGAAGAAGGATGTCATTGTATAAACCATTTGCAGAGATAGTCAATAATTATTATAAACTCTTGTTAGATAATTCTTTTAAACCATAATCATACTAGTTTTTTTTGTCGTTTCTATGGCAACCTGTAAAAATGAATCACAACAAAAGGTATACAAATAAATTTTTAATTCTGCAAAAATTGATTAATATTTTTAAAGATTTTTACCTACTAATCGTGGATAGATGTTTTTGTGCGATGTTAAGAAGAAGAAAACATTTCTCTTTAACGATATATATCAAGATATATTTGAATATGTTATTTTCTGGAAAACTTTAAGGGCAAACAAAATTAGCGCTGTCATGCCTTGTGATTTTTTTTAACCACTTTGCTCAGGATTGGGTTTGGCACAGGTTCCATTTTGGTAAAGTACAATATTTTTACATGCTTTTGAGAGATATATAATTTCGTTATCAGATGACGGTAAAAATTTGCAGTGGGCTCTTGGGCTATTAATGGTGAGTAAATTTAAAAATGATGTGGATAAGAATAAATATGTAGTAGCTATTTTTTTAGATCTGAAACGTGCATTTGAGACCATTGATAGGGATATTTTACTTAAGAAAATTCATCAATATAGTGTAGGTGGAAAATTATACTAGTGGCTGAATGATTATCTGTAAGGTCGTAGACAAAAACTACATTTTAACAATCAGATATCGCCCGAGAATAACATTGACACAGGGGTTCCGCAAGAAAGTGTCCTAGGGCCGCTGCTTTTTATACCATATTTGAATGATATTGAACTGTTTGTTGATTGTGAATTCATTAATCTCTTTGCTGATGACACTCTGCTATAGCATGCTCTGATATAAATTTAAAGAGTGCAATCGAGAAAATGAATAAAATACTGGAGAAAGTTTCCCAGTATTTTCAACTTAACAAATTGAAAATAACTAAAACAAAAGCACTTATTTTTAATGATTTCTTTAATTATATTAATAAAAAAAATTCGAACAAATTATATTTCTACTCTAGAATTTCAAATAACTTGTCAACTTCAACTAAAATAACAGTATATAATATACAATTATTCAGCCTCACTTCGATTATTGTGCCTCCATTTTTCATTTATTTAATCTCAACAAGTTAAATCAACTTCAAAAACTACAAAATCGAGGCATGCGCATAATATTAAAAACTAATCGTCTTACACCAATTGTCACAATGTTAAATTCTCTTCAATGGTTTTCGATTCAGCAAAGGTTGTACTACTTGGCAATTATGTTCATTTATAAAATAATTCATTCTTTGGCTCCATTCTACTTTCATCAATTTATTTGTTATCATGGGGATATTCATGATTAAAGCACAAGATCAACTAACAATATATAAAAAAGTTAATTATTCGAAATCACAGGCATCGTTATAAAGGTTTCCAAGAATATAATGAACTGCCCAGGGGCATGAAGGATTGTAATTCATTAGCAAGTTTTAAAAAAAATTGACAACTTTTATTAAAACTGATAAAATTTGATTTTAACTTTTATATATTTGATTATTACTTTTTTATTCTTTTTTAATATTTGGGTTCATGCTTTCAACTGTTATTTGTTTTATTGTTAATTAAGGCTGTCTAAACTCAAGATTAAAATGAAGTATCTTTGTAATGTGTAACAAAATTTATTTTTCTTAACTCAGATTATGTTAATGTTAATAATAATTAGTTTTAAGTGTACTGTATTTGTATTTCTATAGTATTTTTTATGTATATTAGGTTTATCCTACTTCAATAAATATCTATCTATTATTAGATGATACAAAATACACATTTTATTCACACTTTTTTATTTTATTCACAAAACGCAACCTTTTGTTCAAATAATTCATCACACTTAATAATGTTTTGAGGCTAATTGGCCATTTTTCGTCTTTACTTTTTAAATTCACTGCTTAAAAATAATTACAATAGCAGCCTTCTATTAAAAAAATTGATTGGTTCCACCAACGACAAACAACTACTAGACCAAAGTTGCCAAATTTTTATGGAAGAGTCTAGCATAAGGATTGTTTGTGAATATAATTCGAAATTTACTTACCAAAAACTTCTAATATACAAAAAGGTTTATTAATGTCTTTCTGGTTCCAAGAATTGTAGTTGAAGGTGATTTCCAGGAAAGTAAGCAATTTATTTTGCAGCGTGACAATTTAAAGCAAGCGTCGTAGATGTAAATATGCTGATTTATTTATAAAATGCGCATAAATCATTCCCACTCAATTTAGTGGTCGTCTCGGTTTTTTCTAATGTGGCAGCCGAGGCGACAACTCTGTCTAACATAAAAAACATATATTGAATACTTGCAAGTGAACAGATCATTATTTAGGAATAATTGTTCGTTGTTGGATTCCAAATTCGATTATTCGTAATAAGAATACTCGTTACAGACATTAATTTTCACTACCCAAATACCGTACAGCTACATTTCAGAGATCATTCACCTACAACCCCATTAAAGTATATATTTTTTTTACCAGACCAGTTTAAATTGCCTATTTAATGTAAATAAAAAATATAAACTTAAAAGCTATCTTCTTGGTATAAAGAGGATCGGTAATCTTAATAATATCCGTGTTTTTAGAAGATTTAAATTAAATGAATTTTCCTTTATTTATGTAACTATTTTTTGTTTACCAAAAACAAATCTTATTTTTTCTTTTATCAACTAAATTCCGAGTACGATTTACGTATAAGCTACACAAGTTATAGCTTAGGGGGTCCCCCCCAAAAAAATTGAATGAGCAATTGTAATACATATTTACTGTAGCATTATTTGTCCCAATGCCGCACGTCCAATAATCTTCACCCAATTTTTTAAAGAACAAGGCGCTATTGTGCCTAGGATTTGGAATACATATAACCGGTATTACCATTATATTCCTTTTAAATGCATGTTTATTAAATATTCTGCCCACAGTTTGCAAGGTGTCAACTGTCAACCAAGAGTTATAAAAGTGGAGCTCAAAAGAGGAAAAAGAAGCAGATAGCTGAAGAAAGTTTCTTAACAAAGATAAATAAGGAGCCTGATGAACCAAAAGTCACTACGACAGTTAGCCAGTCACGGGATATTCATCCTATTCCTGATACAGAAGCTGGCACATCTAGTTGTATAGAATCTACTTCAATGAATGAAGCAACAATTAATTAAGATTTATAAAGGTGCAGTAGTACAAGCAAAGAAGATTCAGCATCATGAAACAAAATAATGTTGTGCTATGGGGTGATTTAAGTAAAGATGAGATTTTATACTGGGTAGAAAAAGGTCTGTCAGAAAGTTGGTACTGAAATGGCTCATCTGAAAAATCAAAGAATCTTTTTGGAAACCAAGACAGATATTGCTCAAAAAGCTTGTTCTACCACAAAAGGGCTAATGGTAAAAAATATTGCAGAGAATGGTTAGTATAATCACCAGCAACTAGTCGTGTATACTGTTTCGAGTGTAAACTCTTTTCAAATTCTTCTACACCATTATCATTCAATGTATTTTGTGATTGACAGAGCACCTATTTAGTTCAAAGTCATGAAAACTCTGTAGACCATAAAACAGCTTCGGTAACATATCTTACAAGAAAACGCATGACAGCCAACTAGCAGAACATATAAATAATAAACGGCAGTACTGGAAAAATGTTTTTGAACGAGTTGTGGCAGTCATAATTACATGGTTTACCTTACAGGGGAAATAAGGAAATATTTGGTTCTATTCACAATGCACAATGGCAATTTCCTTGGATGTCTCTAACTTATAGCTAAATTGAATTCTTTTCTAGTAAGCTATATAAAAGAAAATTGGGAATCCAAAACAATGTGATGAATTTATCCAAATTATAGCACATAAAGTAAGAGACTCAATCTGGGATGATTTAAAAACTGCAAGATACTTCAGTTTATAGGTAGATTCCACTCCAGATCGGTACCATATTGATCAGCTCACTGTTATTGTAAGGTTTGTTTCACCAGATGGACTCCCTATTGAATGTTTTCTGATAACTTTCCCAGAGATGGGTAGCCACACTGGGGAAAGTATTCCTAAGATATGGTTCACAACTACCTTACAAATGAGTGCAAAAAGGGTATTCAAGAAATAATATTGAAGATTAACAAGTATTCCCTGAATCTTTTTGGTAAAGCAGCAGTTGACTGTTGTTTAGATGCAGTAAACTTTTTCGGAATTGTTAAAGAAATATATAATTTATTTTCATCATCTACACAAATATGGGCAGTACTTTTGTCATTCTTCAAAAGTTCCAGTCTTTGTCAAAGACCAGATGGGAAGCACATTCAATGCCCACAAGTGCAATATTTGATAGTTATGATGAAATAATTTCTGAATTGCATCAGCTGCATATTGATTTTACAGAGACAGGCGAAACAAGACTTCAAGCCATAGACATTTGGAATAAAATGGAGGAGTTTGAATTTATGGTAATGTTATATTTTTTTGTGGAGTTACTTGCTGGATGAATTTCACAAGACTAGTTAATGCAAAACCCTCAAATTACTCTAGATGTGTGTAGGAAATTGTATTCACTTCACTTTAGGATTTTGTTAAAGGTTCCAGGTATATGTTCGATCATTCTAAAGAAAAAGCAACGGAAAGTGCCTGGTAATGATTAAAAGAAAAGTAGATATAAAAGAAGTCATATCAATGATGATGAAGATGATGCTGTAGAGAACCTTGAACCAAGAGAAGTTCAGAATCAAAACATTTATTCCTGTGATGGATGCATTAGATTCAAGTCTGGCACAGAGGGTTGCAGTATACAATGATGCTACAAAATTTTCGTTCTTAACATAATTAGAAGCTACAGAAGAGATTTGTGTAGGAGTTAGTGCTTTATGCCAAATATATCCTGAAGATGTGGAAATGAATCTTGTAGGAAAGGTCAAGTATTTTCGTCAATATGTCAAGTCTATGGGTCAGCGGAACATGATAGTCTGACACATCAGGATTTTTATAGGGTAAAATTGATCGTGTCCAATTAGCAGTCCCTAATGTAGAAACAATTTTGAGATTGTTTCATATTATGATGGTTGCAAATTGTTCTGGAGAAAGATAATTTTCTGTGCTGAAGAGGATAAAAAAATGAATTTAGAACAATGACTCAACATAAATTGTACTCCCTCAGTCTCATGTGCATAGACAGTGAAAAACTACGCAGTTTATCATTTGATGATATCATCAGTGACTTTGCTCTGGCAAAAAAGAAAATATTTTAATTTAATATAATAATAATAATACTCTCCCTACTCCACCCTCTTACGAGTAAATTTCAACCCCTGAAGTCGACTGAGCGACTTGTGTAGGGGATTATTATTATTTGCCGTGGCGCTCCGGGGCGACTTAAAGATGATTGATGGTGTCATTTAACTTACAGGTGAGGAAAATCCGGAAAACCTCACCCACCATCATCTATATAATTCGTTATCCTTATAACATGTTTCATAAGCAATTGTAAATTGTGCCTTTTAAAGGAACTTTTGTTTCTTTTTACCAGTTTCCATTTTTACTTTCCTATCTGTATACAGATATAAGGAAAGTATAGGAATCATGATTTTTTTCGACCTCGAGTTTTCGACGGATTTTTACGTTTTGAGGTCCCCTGAATCCGTTTTGACTATTTTCGCGATGATGTCTGTGTGTGTGTCTGTGTGTGTGTCTGTGTGTGTGTCTGTATAACGCATAACTCATGAACCGATACACGGAAAAACACCAAATTTCAAACTTAAGCTTTGTTCCAACGTCTAATGAGCTGATTAGATTTTGGGCAGAGTCGGAACATCTGGGGGGGTACTTTATAGGTGGTCATTTTTATATTTTATGGAATATATCTGTTATTTACGTTTGGGGAAGAAAATTCTTCAAATGAAAGTTACTTCTTATTTTATTATCTATAATTTTTGTTATATACAAAATTTTCCTAAAATGGTCCGTATTCGAGAAATTTGACAAAATGTAAAAAAATATTTTTTTTTATAAAAATTGTTCAAACAAAAGTTGTTTGTAATATAATTCTCTATAATTTTTATCCTATAGATAATTTCTCTAAAATGGACCGTATTCGAGATATTTGAGAAAATGTGTAAATTTCGAAATTTGAAGAAAACTCAAAAATGGATAAAGAAAAAAACATTAAATTTTAAACTTAAGTTTTATTTCGGCCTGACGTGAAATGATTAGATTTTGGACAAAGTCGGAACATCTGGGGGGGTACTTTATGGGAGGCCGTTTTTATATTTTATGGAATATATCTGTTATTTATGTTTGAAGAAAAAAATTGTTCAAATAAAAGTTACTTCTAATATTATTATCTATAATTTTTGCTTTATGTAAAAATTTCCTGAAATCGTCCGTATTCGAAAAATTTGACAAAATGTGCAAAATTCTGATTTTTATGAAAATTGTTGAAATAAAAGTTGTTTGCGATATCGATCTCTATAATATTTGTTTATACATGATTTTTTTAAAATGGACCGTAATGGAAAAATTGTAGGAAAAGTGCTAAATTTAAATTTTTCAGTATTTTCATTTTCAATTAATATCTATAGAAAAATGTTTCGCGGTAGATGTATGTGGACAATGTTTATATTTAGTTTATCCTCTAAAAATTTATAGAGATGCTGCAATAGGTTGTACAAAATAACCGGAAAAAGCCTGTAATACCTAGATAGGAAAGTCATGTGTTGGACACATCAGATTTTTAAGTTTGTTACGAATAAAAATCAATTTAAGTTAAATATTTATTATGTCACTATCTATATACTTCTTAATTGTATTTCAATTTAACCCTCATCTAGGTATTCGAAAATCATTTTGACACTGATAAATAATATCTGGACTTATAAGGGCTCAGGGCCTTATTATCAATAAGTCTAAATTCGGCCATGGGTAGGAGAGGCGTATATTTTTATGATTATCATTTTGATCTATCTAAAACTCACCTCGGCACAATCATTTCTTAGATTAGCCCTCGACGGTAATGATGCCTCGATATATATTCTACTATTCCTAAACACTCCCGAGGTAATAACGTGGAGCGTTGCCATTGCACTATATTTAGTACTTTACTGAACTGGCCCATATAAAGTGTGTGTCATAAAGTTGGATCCATATGCGATTTTTTTTATTAAAAAAATGTTTTAGGTTAGGTTGAAAATGAGTGGGATGGTCTCACCGCCTTATACTGTGACCTAAATGGATCTATTGTGACTACCTAGTAGGGAATTAACCTATGATGATAACTTAATATAGCCCACATCAAAGTTTGCTACTGACATTAGTTATCTGTCAAATTCGCAATATTTTTGAAAAATCGTTCAAAAATGGCTTTTTTTTAATACGGATCCAACTTTGTGGCATACAACGTATAAATATTTATTCTGATTTAAACGAAGAGATTAATAAAATCCATTTTCAAGTGTATTAAAATTATTACATAAGCATTTGAAAATGCTGAAAATTATGTATAGTATATATTGGTCCGAAAGCGACAAGTTGATTAGGTCCACCCTTTCTATCCACGATCCAGCTAGCCTTCAAAAACGAATAGATGACAACAAGTGATGCCCGAATCGCCGTGGTGAATGATTGATTGGTCAAGCTGTAACGCGGGGATGCGGACGCTCGTCTCCATATGGTTTGCGCGTTAAAACGACCAGAAGCACTTGTTAAATTAGCGAACACCAGCTTTTCGCATTGCTTTAAACACCCAAGCCAAAGGATGCACGAAAAGGCGAAAAAAACTCAAAGTGTAAGACATTAGTAAGTAATGCCAAGACGAAAGATTTACTAAAACTTTGCAAATCAGGTGCTACACTTGATGAATTTCATTATTATCATAATTTACCCGTATCCAGAAATGTAAAAAAATATGAACCTTCCATTAGAGATATAGACACATACATTGAATATTATGATTTGTATGTAGACAGCTAAAATAAGCTAAGTAAGTTTTTTTTTTCTTTTGCTACCAATCAATAAATTCCTAGTTTATACTTTGTGAACACTTTTTTCCATTGGAGTTATTGTTTATTAAACAGTTTGAAGCTTTACTGATTTTTTTATTCCATTTTAAACTTCTGAACAACGTTTTCTTGGGGCCTGTGTAACATAGCAAACATGTGACCCGAAAGGGTATGGCTGGTCTACGAAATAGTGGCCGAAAGGTAGTACGATCGTACCTGCGGCTGGAATTTTCCGAAGTGGTTGGCGGAACCGTCATTTAATTTTGAATCCCTTCAAATGAGACGTCAGACAATTAAAAGATGTAAAAAATATCGGCTAAAAAAACGATCGTATTACATATCACTTCTTTGAAAGTCAGAGATGAGGTATGCAAATCGCTAGATGGGTAGGCCATTGCTAAAGAGATGTCAGGCGCCATCACAATTGTAATTGTTTATTGATTTTTTTGTTTCGTTTCCCTTGCAAAATCTCCCCGCAAATTAAAAGTAACTACATGTTTTTTCTATACATATATTTGATTAGATAATTCATTCGACATAGCTCAGATAGTGTGTTCAACTTTGGATTTCAACGATTTCGCAACCAGAGTTCAATTCCCGATAAAAGCTTTTTTATTTTTGAAAAAAATATGAAAAAATACCTACTATAGTTGTTTATTTATAACACATTTTATTTATCATAATAAAACCCCTACAAAATCCATTAATCTTCCCACTATTTATTTTGTAAAATATTGTACGTTGGTAAAGTAGGTATCATTTTTAATAATAATATACAAAATTTTGTTCAAATTATTGTTTTATTTAAAAAAGAAAACTATTGTATTCTAATATTTTTTGAGCTTAATTTATTAGTATATATAGTACAAAGTAAATAGAGGAACGATTAATGGATTACCTAACTGTAGAGGTTATAAACCGCAATAGTACGTTTTTTCAATTTTCATATTTTAAAAGATCGCTTTTATCGGGAATTGAAATCGAAAGTTGTGGTTTATGTCAAGTGAATTATCTAATCAAATGTGTGTATTAACCGGAAAAAAAGAGATTATGTAGTATTTTTAAATTGCAGATTTTGCAGCGATCTTTGTGTCTGACGATTATAATATGCATTTAAGGTCATGGAGATATCTCAAAACGATTTGCGACTTTCAAAAAGTTGTATGTAAATTTTTAGCCGATATGTTGTACAACTTTGAGTTGTTCGACATTTTTTTTGCAGGGATTCTAAACCTTGAAGGCGACACTTCCTGATGATCCCGCCAACCACTCCAGCCGGCCGCTAGTTCTGTCTATAACACTTTTCTTTATTGTATGACTGGTTGTTTACCTACTAGTTACAATTTATTAATAATGTGACTACTGCTCTGACGTATAAATAATATAGTTGCTTAAATAGGCATTGACTAATATTTCAATATCTGTTACAGCATCGAAAAAAAATTGTAACAAATGTACTTCTTATTCCTAATGCCATAAACAAACAAAAAAAAATCAGCCAGATAGAGTCACGATTTTCCCAAAAGCACGAAAAAAACACACATAAGCCTTTATTTACATAAATACATATATTATATTGATTTGTCAATTAAAAAGAAAACACATAAAACTGGAATATAAGTTACAAGAAAAACTGGAGTATTTAGATCAGTCTCCAAAATTTGATTCCAAACAAAAAATATTTTTAATAACTACTTAAGACTAATTATGTGTGCAAGATTCAGCCTAATATTTATCTAAATCCAGGCCAAATATAGTTTTAATAAAGAACTATAAATATATATAAAAAATAAGAAACAATAAAAAAGAGTAGTAAAAATTAATATTATCATTAAAATTTTATTAATATATTTACATTTAAAAAAATTAATCCTAAAATATGAGCCAAAACTTAACCACTAATTTGATTATATTTGTTAAAATCAATGTTAAATGAGCATCTCCTATAATTGATATTCAAAATGTTGTTGTATAGTCACAGATCTTTCGTTCTTGTTGCTTGATTAAGTCATTTATTTATAAACGTCAATGTTAAAATGAAACATCAATATATGTATACATTTTAAAAACGTCAAATGTCAATGTGATAATTAACCTCCTTTTTCCTATCTAATTTCTAAGTAAATAATAACATATCTTACATTACTAAAAATAAAACTTAATTCAATCGATCCTAAATGTTTTTAGTACTTAATTTTGAAATATAAAAATCACTATTCGAGTTATTTTTTTTTATTGATCATTATTATTTGGAAACTGGTCTAATTTACAGACTTTGACGGAACGAGAACACAATAACTGTTTAAAAAATTTGGACCTCATATTTACAAATAATCCCTCTATTTCAACTGGCCCACCTGGATTTTTGCAGGTCAATTTGACCTTCTAGCGTTTTGGCCAAATATATTACAAAGAGTTGCGACAGGGCTACTCCTAGGGCTATGCCAGCGATCGTATACAGATTCCTCTCCGCCCAGGATCGGACTATCTCTATGCATCCCGACGTCCACACTTTTTTGCCCGCTTCGGCCACCTAAAATTCAAAATACTATTTATCCATGGAAAAAATTTGCACAAACTTGTATACTATTTTTAGATTCAACCAACACTGATTTGGTTTCATCTTTACCAGCAACCATACAAGGCAGGGCGTTATTAAAATACATGCAGATATTAAAACAGATAAATAATTAGCAACAACGAACAACTATTAGACTAATCTTGTTTATAAAAATTGCTAACATTCATGCTGTTATCGACGTAAATGTCAAATTATTATGACAGAGTATGGGAGAGTCTTGTTACAAGGATTGTTTATGATTATAATTCGGAATTGACTTAACATAAGGCTCTAAAAAGCAGAAAATGCTTTCAAAATTAGATTAAGGAAGTATATTTACATTCTTAATGCAAGTTATTAGTTTAATGTCTTTTTCTTGATACATCATAGTTGAAGTCGATTTCCAGGAAAGTAAGCAAATTTATTTAAATGTGATAGCAGCGTAAAGTAAGCGTCTGAGCTGTAATTACAGATTCATTTATAAAACGTGTGCTCGCACATCAAATAAACATGCACAAACCATTTCAACTCAAATTAACAGCTATTTCGCTCTGTCTAATGCGATAGCTAGGTATACCTGATACAAAATACAATCTGAATGATTGCTATAAATAAGAGCTTAATTTTGAATGAATCGATTAGTATAGTAGTTTATTTTTATTTTATTTAAGTTATAGTAAATTGTTAAAAATTACATTGGTGTATTTTGAATGTTGTGCTAAAATCTACACACATCGCCAAAATTCTTGGACTCCCCTCGTAAATGTTAAAACGAAATATTTATCATGGCTGCTTTTTGTACATTTAATCTTTACTTATCTCACCGTTGCTGCGCATCTAAAAATAATTATAAAAACAATTTCCAACAATTTTAGATACCAATGTTCAAAAAGTGGTTCATACTGATTTAGCGTTGACTGGAAATGTGGGACTGGGCCTCCTAGGGTAACTAATGCAAACAAAGATCGGTATGTAGCAGGTTATGTACGTTTGAATCAAACCATGACAGTCTCAGCTCTAAGAATTCATTTTAGAAGAACGTATGGTCGATTCGTTTCCAATACCATAATACAGCGAAGAATTGCTGGAGCCAATTTGCGATTAAAAGTACCAAGATTACTTCCCAGACATAGCCGCTTGTCTACAGTGGGCACAGGAACACAGAAACTGGCTTTTAGCTCAGTGGCAAAATGTCCTTTTTTGGGACGAACCAGATTTGGTTTAATTAGTGATAGTCGGCGACACAAAGTTTGGAGAGGACCAGAGCGACCTGAAAGACTATCTTTTGCTAGAAAAGTAATTCCATACCAAGGAGGAACAGTAATGTTTTGGAGAGGCATAATGCATGGTCCTCATAAGCAACTTATTCCCATTCCAGACACTATGACAGGAGGTAGATATGTTCGAAACATTATTGAATCCATTATTTATCCTCTCCGAAAAGAAATTGGAGCCAATTTCATTTTCATGGATGACAATGTTAGGCCCCATCGCAAGAGAAGAGTACAAAATGCACTAGAGATTCAAAATATTCAAAGATTACCGTGGCCAGCAAATTCGCCAAACATGAATCCCATTAAGCACATTTGGGATTTCGTTGGAGGAGCTACCTCAAACAGAATTAATCCTCATATTACCCTCGAGGAACTCACAGTCGCGGCCCAAGAAGAATGGAACAACATCCCAATGGATACCCTTAACGCCCTTATTGTTTCCATGCACAGGCGAGTTAACACCTTACTACAGAAGAGGGGGGACCACACCGAATATTAACCCTACACTGCTCAATTTTTTAAAATTAAACTTCAAGGATGTAGGGAAAAATAATTTTAAAAAATTAGGATCAAAATTTTTGTTTATTTTGACAAAAATATAGTCGTATCAAATCTGATACATTAAGCATTAAAGTATTAAACATGTTACTGATTATGAAATGAGACAAAACAATTATTGTTGTTTTTATTTAAACATAGATGTACTCCGCATTTAGAGCATTTAACATGAGAAAATGAAGAACACGAGGGAAATTTACATCTCTGTCTTGTTTGATCGTATATTGGCCAATGATCCACCGAATCTGTCTTTGGGTGGTACATGAGAGAAGACTGTAGATTTTTTCTCTTTTCTGTCAGCATTGATTCAACTGATTCCTTGGAAGGCCTGCCTCGCTTTCTACTGCTATTGTCAGCCTTACAAAGGCACTCTGCTATTTCGAGACGAACATGAACCTGAGACATCAACTTCTCTGTTTCGTTCTGTGCCCGTCTATAAAGCAGCCATGTGTTGACAAGCGTCATGTCAATTAGGTGGTAAAAAAGTCTTATGTACCATTTTTTTGATCTTAGTCTAATTTTGTATCTTCCAATAAAGCTGTCCATGGCATCCACCTCTCCCATGTTGGTATTATATTCTGGAACCAAGCTGGGACACTCAATTTGTATGTATTTTTTGCTTTCTGTCCCATCGTTTTACCTCAGTTAGAGGCATTTTGCCTTTAAATGTTGATAAATATGTGACTGGTTTGTTATCTAACCATATTACTGAGGATATATCGACTCCATCAACACTACAAACAAACTCTTCTGAAGTACCTCTGTCTTTTTTTCTTAACTCAGTTGGTAACTTGCAATTCGGAATCCTTGGACGTCGAACCGTACCCAGCGAGTAAATTCCTCTGCTACCTAAATATGCAAGCAGGGAAACTGATGTGTAAAAGTTGTCAAAATAGACTCTGTAGTTTTGATTTGAAGGAACAATTCTGCATAGCCTTACAACGATGTTGGCACAATCGAAATTTTGAATTATTTTTGTTGCCACTATATATTTCAAAATTATATGAGAAGCCATCACTTCCGCATAACACATACAGTTTATAACCCCACGTGTGTGGTTTGGCCGGAATATATTGTTTTAAATGATGGCATGCTTTAGTAGCACAAAGTTGCTCGTCTACAGAAAGACATTTATTCAAAGGTACTGACTGAAATCTGGCATTTAGAGCATCTATAACAGGTCTAAGCTTATGCAACTTATCATGGTCTGGACTTTCTCAGGGCAATGTCTTGTCATTATCGTTGAAGTGCAGATGTTTTCGAATAAATTCAAAGCGATTTTGACTCATAGTCTCTTTGATTTAGGGAAAGCCTAGTTTTGTTGACCAGTAGCTTCGTACGTTGGGCATGTGAACAACTGACATGTATATGCAGATCCCAAGAAACTATTTTATATCAACTGCAGATAATGTAGCTGCTTTATTAGGATCTTTTTTGATAGAGTAAAGGTTTGATTAATCTGCAATTTTTTGAAATAAATTGTCATCAAAAAAATATTTGAATAACTGAAATGGTGTTTCAAGCTCCTTTATTGATGAAGGTAATGTTGAGTTTCCTCGAAATAATAGAGCATCTTCACTCAAAACAAGATTTTGCTTACGCCATAAAAGACTGGACGTTTTCTTTTTCAAATTACCTGCCTCTTGTTGTGGTTCCTCTGGAGTTTGATTTGACGTGGTTGCACTCTGTTGAACTTGGTTTTCCTGCTCAATATCTCCATCAGGAATAATTATGGTACCATCTTCAAACTGCAGTGGTAGTTCTTCTAGTTCTACAGGCTCAATTTGATCAGAAGCAGAATCAATTTGATCAGGAGCAAAGTCATCCAGATCATCATCTGAATTTACCTCAAAATCATCCTCACTGTGGAATAAGTGGGCTACACAACAGGCTACAGCATCCTCCAACTCCTTTTCAGTAAGTGGTCTTATCCATTTTAGTCGATTTACCATCTAAAAAGTAAAAAAAAATCTTTGAAATTGAACTAAAGCCTCGTAGCAAATATAATGAAATTTTTACTGGAGTTTACACGATGTAGCCAATATGATACGACCTAATTTTATTACAGAATTTACTGCTTTAGAACAACGAAACTTATAAATAAACAGAAGAAATCAAAAAGTACTTACCTTTACAATAGAAATAGCCAGCAAAAATAATTCTAAAATCGATAAACTAAGAAATATCGAGTTAAAAAGGCGGACTGATTTGCATAGACAATGTACCCACGTGCAACCGAACACAACTAAACAAAATAGCCGGTACAAATTGCCGCATACTGAATTTTCGACTGTATAGACTCATTCAGTAAGGTAGTAGCTAAACTGATATGGTGCCAAAAATAACATGTGTGACGAATATCCCGGTAAAAATATGGTTGTATCAAATTTGATACATTAGGCAGTGTAGGGTTAATGCATCTTGGATTTCGCTCTTAAGAGGTTTTCTTCTAGATTTCAAATTCTGGTAATCATTTTATTATGCACTATTTTTCGTTTGTATTTTTTTTCTTTAGTTAAAATTTAATTCAGCCAATTTGCATTGGATACACAACCAAATTAAATATATTATGTAATAGACTTCTTGACTTATAATAATAGTGACTCATTTTGACAAACATAAGGGGGTCCAAGAATTTTGGCGATGTGTGTATTTACAGAAGAATCAAATATATTATCCAGAAAATTTGCCAGTCTACGCTGTTAAAATTACTATCAAGTCTATAAAAAGTAAGTAGACTCTTCTAGAATGTGCAAAATATGAAAAAATATCAAGAATACCAAGGAGTATATCCTACTCAATTAACCAATAACTTAGGTACCATTAGGTGTAGGGACAAATAATAAAAGAAACACTATTAATTTTACAATATACAGTATTGGCCATTGAAAACCTTCCAATACGTTTTGCTAGCGTTGACGAAAACTACAGAACATTAGTGCAAGAAGGAAACTAACATAACAAGGTTGTCAGTAAACGACTGCCTGGATTCGTTGGGATATATGTGTATCGTGACTATTAACCGCCTGTGTGTGTCATGTGGTCTGTCTGAGCTGTGTGATGTGAATTGCAAATAGGCACACGACATATATCCCCACGCGGCCGTTGAAAACGTAGACAATATTCGTTTCCTTCTCAATCTAATGCAAAGTCACCATAGTTTTCGTTTCGACACTGGCAAACCATTTTGGAAGGTTTTCCATAGCCGATACTGTACACAATTTTTACAAAAAATTAGACAAACAAACCACTTCAAATCTTAGTGTTGACAGAATATTTTTCTTAGGTAGTATATTTGTATAAGAAATTAAATAGATTCCATAAAAATATATTAGATGTTTGCACACATTGCGTTCGGTCTGCCAAGATCCTTTAACACTTTTAACTCCAAACGACCCTTTAAGCGTTCGGTTTAGTCCGAATAGTGACAGTTTAACACGCTTAAATGTCATTTAAAAGCACCCTAAAATTTGTCCCGCTCCAGCCCCTGACTATCCGAACTCGCCTACAGTGATGAGAACCCACTAGCAGACTGACGTGACGTCAATATGACGTAAAAAAGGTGATTTTTGCACCTTAAGTGCAGGTTGTACAATAGGCAGTAATTCATGTGAAATCTTTTATACCTTAAATCAACTCAAGCAAACAGCACACAATTTATGATTGATTTTTGATTTTGTATTTGAAAGAATACTCTTTTTAACAATTACTTTTATTTTTACTAGTTGGTTTAACAAATTAGCATAGAATAATGGTCGGAAAAAGGGGAAACTAAGCCATTTTTAAATTGAAAGTTAAAATTGGTGCCATTTGTTATTGGACCTCATACACTCTTGTCACTGTTAAATCTGTACATGTACTTTAACTTTTAACTTTAACTTTATTATGACATATCTTACCGAAAGAGTTTGAACTCCATATCCGCACATAATATTGATGAGTCTTTGATTCAAATCATTTGTACAACAAGAAAATGGTACCCCACATCGTTCAACGCTAGGTGAGCTGCAATTGAAGTATTCATTTTTACCCCAATCCATATATCCCTCTGAGCTGAGTCCGCAACACTGAAACTATAAACAACATTGCATAAAATTATTTAAACATCGACATAAACTTATTTTAGTACCTCTTGTTGAGCAAAATCAATCAAATTTTGAAGATCAGGATCGTCACGGTAGGTGTGTATAATTTTATCAGTAAAATTCTCTTCTAGAATTGATTGCATCGAGTGAGGAAATACAAATCCTACGATTGCTATTCCCATTTCCAATAGAAAGAATATTAAGAGACATAATGAGTACTACAAGAAAAATTAATGGAATTTTAAGTGGTGAACCAACAACAATTCGTGATTAAATATATTGTTTTAACATTAACATTATAATTTAGTTTTTTTTTTAATTTTACAAAAATAGGACTTACGAATTTGAGCAAACACGTATTCTCTCTGAGCGCTCCGACGCAACCGGCAAAACTTACAATAAAAACAACTCCTCCCATAATAACCATAACCAATGATATATTCAATATCACATCATAAACATTCTCGAGCTTTACCCAACCTGTCAACTGCCATTTGTCTACAAAAGCGTATAGACCTATGCCGATAAGCAGACCTCCAAATAACTGAAACAAAATACCTCAATTAGTGCTAAAATAATGGTTCATTGGTAAATTACTTTCTAATTTGAAGAAATGCAGTCTTCAATAATACCTGTATCCCACATGACTAAATTGATGTCATCAGTTGACTAAATTACCATTTAAGTCCAAGTTCAACGCATTGTCAATAACACAAAAAATACAGCTCTGAATGATAATATTTTCAGAAATTGTTTTTAAAAATGGGTTCAGAGTACAGTAAAGAATAGTGGAAAGTCTATAGTTTGTTTTACTTTTAATGCATATTATTTTAATAAGTGATATTTAAAAGTTATGGACTTTCCACCATTTTTTAAAGTATTTAAAAGCTAAAACGCAAAATACACTCTTTTATTTTTGCCCCAATTATTTCAGGAAAAATGTACATACGTTTTATGAAAATCATCATGTTACGTATTTGTTGACATTAAGAGATAGAAATTTAAAGTGACGTCTTGTATTACTTCGAATGAAAAATCGTTTTCTAACCTAAGAAAAAAGTTAAGTTGGGTCTTAATTAATACTTAAATTGTCACAAAAATCAAGTCACTAAGAACGGTAATTTTCATTAAACTGCTTGTTTTACCAAATCATGTGGGAAACAGGTGTTGTTGAAAATTCATTATATATCTGATGACTGTACAATGATTTTGATTTGTTGAATGATTGGAAATGGAACAGTTTGTCATACTGATGACAATTTACTATTTGAGGTAAACCTTGTTGGTCCGGGACCAAAATTGGACGTCCGATTACCATGAACACTAGGACGTCCTTCGAAGGATGTCGTCTGGACATCCTATTTTGGTCCCATTTCGACAAAACGTTCAGTTTTCGGTCCGAGTCCAGGACGTTAATGGGGCGTCTATGGGACTTCTTATGTACTGGTATCGTTGGTCTTTGAATCTATAACTTGAAATTCAACGTTTTGTTTCTGCAAGAGTAGGACAGAAAACCTAACTTATCATTTAATTTCAAATGAACAACACCAGCTTCAATTTTCGGCATTAAATAATTAACTTATATAAGTGAGTTAGATTAACAAAGAAGAAAAGAAGGTTATATAGTGTTGTTATTTTCTTTATGTCGGTGGTAAAGTGGTTATAAAGTGAAGTGAGTGTTTTGTGTTGAGGTGAGAATAAGTGATATACAGAGAGGCCCAAAAGTCTGGAAACGGCCAATTATCTCGTAAATTGCTAGTTCTAATTGTACAATATTTGGGGTATACCTATTTTGAGATACGGAGATTCCAGATTTGATATTTGCAATGTTGCCAGATTTGCCGTTTCTCTTATATTATTAGTCACTTTGGTTTTTCAAATTCATCACCCTGTATATTCAGTCATTATTGAAATCTCCTATTCAATACGAGTTCAACCATATGTTACACATGAATTTATGTAGTCTGGAAGGTCTTAAATGAATAATGTTTAACTCTAGCTAGTCTTTTTAAGATAAAAGTAAATAAAGCCTTTTTTATTTTTTACATTTTTGTTATTATTACGTCCCGGTACCAAAAGAGGATGTCCCTCGGACATTCTTCATGGTTCTGAAGGATGTCTTTTAGACGTCCGTGTGCTATGTGGGCAGCTATAAATACAAAAAATATTACTTTCCTGTAAAGTTAACAAAACAGACCATCTAACTATTAAAAACTACTAGATATTTTTTAAAACCATTAATGTAAATAATGTAAAAGTGACCTTGAGTGAAGTTTTTTCTAAAATTTCTCAATTAAAAGACAGTTTCTCTTGTGGTCCAGATGGAGTTCCATCTTACTTTTTAAAGAGGTGTGTCTGTACTGTTAGTACTCCTATTTCTATTATTTACAATATTTCACTTGATTCAGGAGTATTTCTGGATTTTTGGAAATAAAGTATTATAAGACCAATTTATAAATCGGGATCTAATCCTGACATTAAAAATTACAGAGGAATATGTTTGCAATCTAACATTCCAAAAATTTTCGATTCACTCATTACAGAATATTTATCATGGGAATATAAAGGGCTAATAATTGATCAACAACATGGTTTTCCACAAGGAAAATCTACAGTAACTGCCTTGTTAAGTTATCAAAATGAAATATTGAGTGCTTTTGAAGGGGGGTATCAAGTACATTCTGTCTATACTGACTTCTCAAAAGCATTCGATAGAGTTAACCATGAATTGTTGATCGCCAAGTTGAGCTCATTTAAATTGGCTATCTAGTTTTTTAATTGGTAGGTATCAGTGGGTCAAAATTGGGAATCACATTTCTTATTTGATTGAAGTATTGTCTGGTGTTCCTCAAGGATCCCATTGTGGTCCGCTTCTTTTTAATCTATTTGTAAATGACATTGCATGTTGTATAAAAAAGTCTCAGTTCCTACTATTTGCAGATGATTTAAAAATCTTTAAAATTGTTGAAAGTATATCTGATTGTTTTGATTTACAGACTGATATTAACAACCTAGCATTGTGGTGTAATGTAAATTGTATGAATTTGAATTTAAGTAAATGTTTTTATATTAAGTTTAATAGGTGCCATACTATTATAGACTAAACTTATTGTATCAATTCATTAGATCTTGAATTGGTGACTCAAATAAAGGACCTTGGCATAATGTTTGATGAAAAACTTACTTTTTCAGAACACATTACAATATCATTAAAATCCAGAAAGTTGTTGGGATATATACAAAGAATCTCTAATGGTCTCTCAATAAATTCTTTTAAAATTCTTTACTGCACTCTTGTTCGTTCTAATATGGAATATGCAGCTGTTGTCTGGAACCCTTATTATTGCATTCACAATAATAAACTTGAAACGGTTCAACATAAGTTTCTGAGACGCTCAGCATATAAATTAGGAGTGCATATAAATAATTATGATTATGCTAACCTATGTTCCAGATTAGAGATCACAACTTTGCAGAACAGGAGAACTCAATTAGATCTATGCTTCCTATTCAAACTTTTGTCTGAGTCAATATATTCTCCTGATATTTTAATAAAAATTGGTCTTAAAATTAATAGTGCAACCAGAGCTAATGAAACTTTTCTTATTAGACACCATAGACAAAATTACGGATGTTATAGTCTATCAACACGATTGGTTAGGAGTGCTAACAGTATAGAAATAGACTTGGATTTTTTTGGTTAGTCATATCCTTCATTTAAAAGAAGTATTGCTAACCACTTTCTTAATGACACTTGAAAGTACTGTTATTGTCTGCCTTATTAATCAAATGTTTTAATCATATGTTTTAATCAAATGTTTTAATCAAATGTTTTAATCAAATGTTTTACATGATACAATTTTTGATGTTGTTCTTTATTTTGTATTTGTGCATACAACATATATTATTATATTTTTTATTGTAAAATGGGGTTTTCCCGTAAATAAATAAATAAACAAAAAGCATAGATTTACTAGAGAATGAGGCTTACATATATTTTTTTGAAATTGCCTTTTAAAAATGATCAAAATAAGTAAATACTTTTTGAAGGTTTACAAAAAATCAAGGATGGACTGAAGCTTAAATTTAAAATTTAGTCACAGCGGATTTATGGGACCCTAAAATTTAAAGATTCATCAAAACTTAAAGTCGGAAAGAAAAACATACTTTCTATAGGTAATTTTTTTACGGGATACAGAAAAGTAAAAAAAGTAGATACCTGTAAGAAATAAATTTGAATAGCTGTTCCCAAATTAATTAATGAATTGTAACCATTTAAAAAATAATCAGTATATTTAATCAATTCTAAATATAATTATGTAGATTCTTTTTTAATTTAATCTTTGTTACATTTGACTATCATTATCAACAGTATTATATTTAAAACAATGTACAGATATACATGTGTATTGGGTATAATAGGAGAAAAGCTAAAAATAAATTTTTTTGATAAGAATGAGTCATAAAAAATAATTTTATCACATACATTACTGGTACCTAATCTAATTTTGTCACAACAACAATCTTTTGAAGAGGTATTCTACATAAACACCCTGAAGATTCTTAAATCATTAAAATTCGATATTTAAACAATCTTTATTACTTAGTAAACAGATAAATATAAAATATTTTGCAAATATCTTAAAACAATGGTCTATGCTAAGAAATGATTTAATCAACTGTTGCCATTTAAAAAATATTCTAATAGAGTTTATAGATGTATAAAGCATTGTAATTGAAATGAAACTAATTGAACTCTTAGGTAAAAGTAACAAAATTATATGAATTATAATCATCAGTACCTACTGTTCTACTTAAATGATAATGACTCACCCAAAACACAAAATTGAGAACAAAAATTAGATACTTCACACAAGGGCTCACATATGTGAAGTTACTGGTAGGCTGCCTTCTAAAATCTCTTCTGTAAGACGTCGGCTGAGCCATTCTAGTTTAAAGATATTTTTTTTATGTGAATGTTTCTGTTATTGTGCCCTAGCACAATATCAAGGAATATTGTGGATCATCAAAATAGGAGATGCACACTAATATCAATCAAATCGAAACTGCATGTAACTGCAAATTTAGTTTTTAATGGCGAATTCAAATGGATATATCATTCACAAGTGAAAACTTTATTACAGTTGTAACAAGTCAACAAAAGATAATTTTCACTATCTGATATTGACAGTTAAACGACAGCAAAACAAAAACATTTCTCTAATTCTTCTTTTTATGTGGCGTTTTATGCTTTATACCCTATCAGCCGAGACGTTTTCTTCATCTGTCGCCGGCCAAAATATTTGATTTGGCCTCTTGCTTGTAAATTATCCGCAAATAGTTAAATCAGTTTCTGTCACAAAGCACCTTGTGGTTTTCACACAAAAAAAAATACTAAAATGAAGATATATAATGCTTGGCATTCTATATGATACTCTTCACAGTTTAACCCCTCATTTTCATTCATATTTTTTTCAGAACCAATAGGCTTCATTCGCTTAAGAGCCGAATCCAGGGGCTGGTAACTCAAATGGAAAAACATGAGGCTGGTAATTTAGTACCACTCCAATTAACGGGATGGCGCTCGTATCGAACTGTCATGTCAGTTGTCAGCTCGTCAAAACTTCAAACAGTTCAAACTCAGATAAAATAAAATGGCTGTTGTATTTGAAGGTGTATTGAATTTTGATTCATCTATAATCTAGATTTATTTTTCAACACCTTCCAATTTTAAGCATGTTTTCAAAAGATGGGAAGATGGATTTCAGCAACAAACAATAAAGCACTCCCAGATATTGGTAGTAATGCAATTTATACCACATTAAATATGCAGTCGTCCCCCAAATTGTAATAATGCACCATCACTGTACCAACGGTAAGTAATATCTACAAACTTGTATTTGATTCAGTGTTAAAATAATTGGTTTGTTATTTAAATTTCTTTTTGTTTTCAGTTTTTAAATGATCATTTTTATAAAGAAAATGTTGGCCCTCCAAAATACCCTGTCGATCGATGAAATATTTGGGCCTCAGCCATCAATATCAAAAATTGATTCAATGCCATTGACATCAAACAAGAAAACACCCTAAAATCTTCAAGGTTCCAAATGTGTGTAAGTTTGATTTATGCTCAAATGTTAAATTTATTTATCACCCTGCCCACATGATGAATAAAAATTTGATAACTACAAGTGCTGTATAAATGAATCAAGAAAACAACTATCGGATGAAGAAATGCTCCTCAACCTAACTAGTCAACTCAATAACTGTATGGCAAATTTTATCCACACTCAAATTTGCTTCGATAGTAAAAAAGGATGATGGATGCTTCAACCTCGATTTTTTCAAACTTATTTGCCACTCCAAGTCGCAAAACTTTTATAAAGGTCTTGAGCACTTATATATGCTGATTTTGTTACAGAAAACATTTTTGATAGGTTTTTTTTTTATAAATATTTAATTATTTAAATGGTGTAAATGCATATTTGTTTGAGTATTTCCATGTTTAAATAGACAAATTATATGATGCGGCGTTAATTTACTGTAATAAATAAAATAAAATAAATTGCATTTTATTTCAAGTTTGAAATTAATGCAAAAATATAATGAAGTAAAATCAAATAAAGATAAAAATTGGCAAAATATTTGACTAGTTTCAAATCACAAAACAGTCAATATGGTTGTTTTATGATTTAAAACTAGTCAAATATTTTTCCAATTTTTTTGCTTTATTTGATTTTCTTTATTACATTTTTGCGCTACTACAAAGTTAAATTTCAAAAAGCCCACTCATGGCGGCCATATTGAATTTTAGTACCACTCCAATTTGATAGATGGCAGCACATCGACTCATAATTTTACCATTGAGTTTCCCATCTATTCAAGTAATCTATGGCCGAATCCAGCGTTGTGTTAAACGAAGTTTAAATTACTAAGGACCGATTCCACCGTTGTGTTAAACGGAGATTAAAATGACATTGTTAATGTAAAAATTTCATTTTAAACTTCGTTTAACACAACGGTGGAATCGATCCTAAACGAATATTTAAATGACATCATTAATGTAATAATGTCATTTTAATCTTCCTTTAGTAATTTAAACTTAGGACCGATTCCACCGTTGTGTTAAACGAAGTTTAAAATGACAGTTTTACATTAACAATGTCTTTTTAATCTCCGTTTAACACAAAGGTGGAATCGGCCCTTAGAAAGATTGATTTTTCTTCAAGATTTCTTGTTGATATCGCTTTTGGTGTTTGATTTCTATTTTTTGGTTTTTCAACCCTCCTTAAGGGTTAACTCTCCATTTCGTTCACGATTTTTTTTTAAATCATAGACTTTGTCCCAATATAGAGCTTGATTTGTGCTAAAAATGTCAAGTTGATATTGTTTTTCGTTTTTGATTTAGGATATTTTTAAAATATTTCAAAAACACTTCATTTTTATTTGTTTTTTTTTTTAATCAATAGGCTTGATTCCCTTTCGCCCGTATGCACCGTACACGTTTAATCCAGATCAAGGGTTTAATCGAGTTTAGTACCATAACTAAATATCGATTAATTCAATAAATCGATTAATTTCAAAAAATCGATCAGTGATTATTTTCGATTAATCGATTACTTTCGAATATTCAATTAATATCAATTAATCGATTATTTATGATTATTCTATTATTTTCGAATAATCGGTTATTTAAAATTAATCGATTTTTTTGATTATTCAATTATTTTTAAATAATGCCATTATTTTTGATTATTCGATTATTTGATTATTCGATTATTGTCGATTATTGTCGATTTTTGTCGATTATTTTCGATTAATCGATTAGTTTCAATTATTTTCGACTAATTGATTATTTTATATAATCGATAATGGATTATTTATTTTGATAATCGCCCAGTTCCCCTTTTTCCCAGTTTTAGTAAGATCTTGTAGAGCCTAATTTTTAATAAAAATTTCAAGTTAATATCTTTTCGTTTTTGAGTTAGAATTTTTTTAAATATTTTAAACCTCTCATTTTAATTTAGATTTTTTCAGAATCAATAGGCTTTATTCCCTTATAAAGCTTGATTTTCCTGAGGATTTCAATTAAATATCGTTTTTTGTTTCTGAATTAGGATTTTTTTCAATATTTCAACTAGGGGTGTGCAAAATAATGGATTATTTTCGATTAATCAATTATTTTCGAATATTTTCGAATATTTTCGAATATTTTCGAATATTTTCGAATATTTTTGAATATTTTCGAATATTTTCGAATATTTTCGAATATTTTCGAATATTTTCGAATATTTTCGAATATTTTCGGATATTTTCGAATATTTTCGAATATTTTCGAATATTTTCGAATATTTTCGAATATTTTCGAATATTCTATTATTTTTGATTAATCGATTATTTTCGACAATCGATTATTTCCTATTATTCGATTATTTTAGAATAATCGATTATTTAAAAATAATCGATTATTTCGATTAATCGATTATTTTTAAATAATTTCATTATTTTCGATAAATCAATTTTTTTTAATTAGTCGATTATTCGATTAAATTCAATTAAGCGATTATTTTCGATATTCGATTATTGTCGATTCTTTTCGATTGGTCGATTATTTTCGATTAACCGATTATTTTGGATTAGTCGATTATTTTCGATCAATCGATTATTTTCGAATAATCGATTATTTTTGAATAATCGATTATTTTTGAATAATCGATTATTTTCGATAAATCGATATTATTCGATTAATCGATTATTTTCGATTAATCTATTATTTTCGTTTAATCGATTATTTATTTTGATAATCGCCCAATCCCCCTTAATCCCAGTTTTAGGTCAGATTTTTTTTTATAATCAATAGGTTTCATTCTCTTGTAGAGCTCTTCATTTTTGATTTATTACTTTTTTTTTAATATGTCAGCAACTCCTCTCAACCCCCCTCATTTTAATTCAGATTTTTTTCAAACTCAATAGGATTCATATTTTATAGAGCTTGATTTTTACCAAAAATTTCAAGGTCGATATCGCTTTTCGTTTTTGATTTTTTTTTATTTCAACCTCTTTAATCCCCCATTTTTTATTACATTTTTAGTTTTTAAGTTATGATTTTTTTACTATTTCTACCCCTCTTAACCCCTCTATTTTTATTCAGATTTTTTTCAAAATCAATAGGCTTTGTCCCCTTATATAGCTTTATTCTTCCTGAAATTTTCAAGTTGATATAATTTTTAGTTTTTTAGTTAGAATTTTTTTACTCTTTCTACCCATCTTTTAACCCCCTATTTTTTTTAAGATTTTTTCAAAATTATTAGGCTTCGTCCTCTTATATAGCTTGATTTTTCTGAAATTTTCAAATTGATATCGTTTTTCGTTTTTGACAAAAAACGTGACATCGAACGTACGGACAAGACAAACGGATGAAGCGAATGTATAATACTCTTCACAGACTACTGTGTGAAAAGTATAATAAAGAGTGTTTTCATCACATACTTTGATTACTATACGAGGCAAGAGAGAAATCCGACACGCCCAACATAGGGCGCGGCCATTTTGATCCCTGTGACACAGTTTACAGCTAAAGAATCAGATCGCTCACTCTGCGTCGGCACTTTTGATCTCAATGTTTCAGTTTATACACTGCACAACTTGGATAATACAATATTTGACAACCGCCTATAATAAAACAGCAGTCTTCTGCGTATACTGAATTTGTATGCCTGGAGTGGATGTTATTTTGGAATTTTCAACTTGTCCGAGTGAGCTAACTGATTCTTTAGCAATAAACTGTGACTTCAAAAATAATATTCACTGACACTGACAGCAGCAAGCAAAATATCAGGTGCGTTTTAATCATCCGTTTCTGCTTCCGGAATTGTCGGTTTAGTCGTTTTAACCTGTCAGATTAAAACAAGAAAACCGACAATTCCGAAGCAGAAGCGGATGATTAAAACGCACTTATTGAAAATATTGCGCCAAGATGTAGGCAACACGTAATAAGGGTTCAAAATGGTGGAGTTTTCTATCTCCTTTTAAAAGGCACTCAGAAAGCTGCGCAGTGCGACTATTCTCCGTGTAGTAAAAGAAAATCAAAGTATGTGGTTTTCATATGTGATTTCACATATTGGTGGTTTGATCACAGCTTACCTACCAGGTAAGTTGTGGTTTCGTGTTTTGGATTTTAACTAATTCTTTATTGGTTTGCTTATATGTGTTTTTTTTGCTTTAACTAATTCCGATTTAGTATTAAATTATACCTGTTAATTATTTTCCGATGCACTATTTTATAATTGTATAAAATGTTCTTAAACCTGAATCTTTCATTAACAGTTATCATTCTACTCATCTCCACTTTATTGGTCATACTTGCGATGAATGACATTTTCATTCATCGTGGTCCTCGTGGTCGTACTGCACGCGACCATACTGCCTTTTCAAGTGCCCAGTAAACAGAGTCGTTCTAGCCCAAATCAAATTATAGCCTTTAAATATTTTGTAAAAAAAATACCTTAATGTTTATTTTACTTATGTTAGGTATTTTAAAAACATTGTTTTGTGTTGTAAAGTCGATTTTCTGTAGGTATACTTATACTCTATTCAACTTAAACGTAAGTAACGTGTAAACACAATAGCTCCTTGATAACAGCACATTGGGCTAGAGCAGCTGTACTTAACCTTTTTTCTTTCGGGCCACATAAATCTGTTTGTTATGCTACAAGGGCACATACTTTGATTACTATACGAGGCAAGAGAGAGGTCCGACACGCCCAACATAGGGCGCGGCCACTTTGAACCCTGTGACACAGTTTACAGCTAAAGAATCAGATCGCTCACTCTGCGTCGGCACTTTGGATCTCAATGTTTCAGTTTATACGCTGTGCAACTCGGATAATACAATATATGACAACCACCTATAATAAAACAGTAGTCTTCTGCGTATCTTGAATTTGTATCCCTGGAGTGGATGTTATTTTGGAACTTTCAACTGGACCGAGTGAGCTAACTGATTTTTTAGCAATAAACTGTGACTTCAAAAATAATATTCACTGACTCCACATACTTTGATTACTATAAGAGGCAAGAGAGAGGTCCGACACGCCCAACATAGGGCGCGGCCATTTTGAACCCTGTGACACAGTTTACAGCTAAAGAATCAGATGGCTCACTCTGCGTCGGCCCTTTGGATCTCAATGTTTCAGTTTATACACTGTGCAACTCGGATAATATAATATATGACAACCGCCTATAATAAAACAGCAGTCTTCTGCGTATCCTGAATTTGTATCCCTGGAGTGGATGTTATTTTGGAACTTTCAACTGGTCCGAGTGAGCTAACTGATTCTTTAGCAATAAACTGTGACTTCAAAAATAATATTCACTGACACTGACAGCAGCAAGCAAAATATCAGGTGCGTTTTATCTTTCACTAGGCCCAGTAAAAATAACAATCTTTCATTCTATATTGTGTTCTCAAAATAAAATAAAATTTGTGTCTGATCTTTAATTCACTTTTATTCAAAACATTTTTTACCTAAGTAAGATATTGCAAATATTATGTTTCCGAGCAGGAAATTGCAAGATTTATGAAAATCAAGAAAAAAATTGAGGTTACTATTTAAAAAAATTTGTATTGTATTTATTTCTTCAGCAATAGTCGTTTTAAAAAGATTTACAGGTTCGCATAGTAAATCACCTTCGCTAATAACTAAGAAATTTGTCACAAAAGACGTCATAAGAGGTTTTGTCATCGACAATGTTATATAATCTTCGGCTGATAGTAATATAGTAGCTTTTTCAAACAGTTTATCTTAACCAATTTTTCCATAATAACCCAATCTTCTTCATTTAGGTTTAAATTCGCAGAAGTTATAGGGAAAGTAACTGATCTATTTGTCAAAATGGCATTGATAGCGTGCCGCATAAACATGTAAAACGTGAAGTTCCATCGTGTATTATTTCTCTGTTTAAGTTTATGTTGGATTACATTAAGTTGTTGCTATCGCATCTTCAAAGTTTCGGTGGCAACATTTGAATGGTGAAAATGAGCTACTATACTGCTCCCTATTTTAGTAATTTTTTCAATTTTAGTAGAAGTAATCAATCCTCAATTAACACATAATTGCAGCGTATGCGCAAAACAAGAAATACTTTACCAACAATATCTCTATTTATTGTAATGGCACTTTTTATATTACTAGTATTATCATAAACCACAGCACGTATTTTTCCTGTAAGATTCCAATTAGTTATTACAATTTTTATCCTTGATATTAAATTTGATCTAGAATCTTTGATCCTAATCTTGGGATCTGGCTTTGGTAACCGGATAGATCCGGATAGATCCGGATCCGGATTGTTCACGTAGAAAAACTAGGATCAGATTCGGATCTGATTCGGATTAAAAAAGAATCCGGATCCGACGTTAAACAATTACCATTTTTATTTCTGTTTAAATGAAAACTAAAAATCCAAAATTAAAATGGATCGGTACATATTTATTTAAATAAACTTATATCAGTAGCATATATCCAAACATTAATTTCGATAATAATGCATTTCACAGTTTTTATTAATTTTGTTTTAAAATTAAAAGAGGTCAACTCTAGCATTGCCTTATAAATTATAACCTTAGATTATACAAACCTTAGATGGAACATAAGACACTGCGCATAATCCCATTTCAAAATGATTCACACCCACCAATCACAGTTGAGAAAATCACATGTCAGACCGTTGTCCATCCTAATTTAATGTGTCAACGAGAATTAATTTGGTATTTTAGTGACTTAAATTTTGGAAATTAACGTTGAAAATGCCAAGATGTGTTGTAAAAAGCTTTATTTATAATAAACCTGCGAAATGTGACTGAGATAAAAGAAACTTATATTTATTTCGGTGAGATATTTAATTTTTAAAGATTCTGTCGACGTCCATATTTGTTGATTTGAAAATAAACAGAATCGGACTTGGTCATTGGTACATGTTATAAGTAGCAAATAAAGGTTATTATTATAAACTGTTTACTATTTCTTGTTTCATAGGAAATCTTTTTTTAGGAAGTGAAAAGAGAAATATACAATCAAATACAAAAATATCAATTTCATTGCCAATTTATTCGTTTCAAACTTCACAACTGGTTTCAATGGTTTTCTCAAAACTATTTATTTAGTAATTCTCTATAACAGTGTTACTCAAAGTGTAAAGCCAAAGTTTCCGCGAAGAAAATAATCACAATAAAAAAAACAGTACTATCGACACAAAATGGAGGGACCTGGCTTGAGGACCGTTTTTTGGGAAGTAATTTTTTTAAGTCACTAACAGGATATGATTTTGCTTTAGGACTTTTTTTTATTTAATTTTTTATGGGTGAAATGGATTTGGGATAATTTTTGCAAGGAATCTTTGGAATAAATCAAAAATAAATGATGCTCTTGTGCATTTTCAGCCTGAGTTGCCGATTAAATTATTCGTAGATGCTCAAATGTGGGAATAAGGGCCATGATATGTCATGTTTTTGAAAAAAAAAAAAAAAAAAATTGAGTAATCTATAGCTTCTGCTTCGCGTACCTTATCAAAGTCCGAACAAAAATATTCCCAAATAGAAAGAGAGGTCCTTGCAATAATTTTTGGCTTAAATAAATTTAATGAATATTTATATGGACATTTGCATAAAGTAGAACATTATGCAACTGATTACGAAAAGTTGATTATGTCACCAGTTACGAAATGAAAATAAATAAAACGGCATCTTTTTTGGTTTCTAAGTTGAAAAATCGAAAAATCGTGAAATCGTGAAATCGTGAAATCGAGAAATTGAGAAATCGAAAAATCGAGTAATCGAAAAATCAAAAAATCTAGAAATAAAAAATCCAAAAATCCAAAAAACGAAAAATCGAAAAAACCAAATATCGAAAAAGTGGCAATGAATAGTGACATTTCACATTTGAAAATATGACATTACGTTTAAAAACAAAAAAGAAAACAAAAAAAGAAAAGCTGTAAATTGCGCTTAATTTTTAAAATAACACCGTTATTGAAAACTGCCCAGAAATGTTGGGGGTAAAATTTTGACGTACTTCTTTAAGGGTAATGGGTAAAAATGATTTTTTTTCAAATTTCTCGCGGGTAATGTCAAAAATTAGATCGGCAACACTGCAAATGTCTCTTATTTTTATTATTACTATTGAAAAAAAAACGTCGTAGGGCAATCAAATACAACAATTTTCTAAAATATTTGATTGGAAGTACCTACACAAGAATGATGGTGAATCATTTTTCAACACAATTTTATAAATAATCAAGTCAAAATTAGAAAAAATCTTCTATATAAACACGTTACGAAATGCCGTTTTGTGTAAGTCGTTCATGTTGCGGGAACTCGCTCCGCTCGTTTTGCAAATATTTACTCGTTACACAAAATAGGGCATTTCGTAACTGGTTACATAAATAACTATTAATTGACTTTCTAATATTTTAATTCATTGAACGCTATTTTCCGTAAATAATTAAATCATAAATAATTACCAGGATATAAGTACCAAAACATTTTTTTCTCTTAGAACAGTAGGCCTATGTCAAATAAACTTAAAATATTATAACGAACGAAAAGGTAACTCATTTCTAATAAAATTTAGTTATTTATTTTATTTTGGTATGATCGTAGAAAAAATCTTGTGTGTAATTCGAGCAAAAAGTACTTATAAACTTTTACTTAGGGTCGATTTCACCGTTTTGTTAAACGAAGTTTAAAATACTAAACGAAGATTAAAATGACATGTTTATACTAACAAAAACGAAGTTTAAATTACTAAATGGAGTTTAAAATGACATTTTTACATTAACAATGTCATTTTAATCTTCGTTTAATAATGTAAACTTCGTTTGACACAACGGTGGAATCAGCCCTTAGCTAGTTATATATTGATAAAGTGTTATTGCCCTCATCATACATGAATCGTGCTAACAAATAAAGTCAAACAAACGTCTCATAATTTTTCATCTTTTAATTACCCACCAAAATTAGGTACTACAATACAAATATTTAAGTCCGGCCCAGAACATCTCCCTACTCCTTCCACCCAGTTTTTCGGTTTTGGCAAAATTCGCGCAGCGAGAAATGCTTCCTATGTTACCTCTACCCTTTCTAACCTCTTTGATTATAACTTATTAGGTGGTATAGTTTAGTGAAGAAAGAGAATTATTGCAAGTTCACTTTTAAGGTCAGTCACTATATTAGTGCCGCTCTTATTTTGATATCTGAGCATGCGCAGATCACTTAAATTCTAGAAATGACTTTAATAATGATTGTGCCTGTTCTTAAGTCCAAATTCAACGCTTTGTTAATGAAAAGTGACGGCGACTTTTTTATCACAAAAATACAGCTCTGAACGATATTTTCAGAAATTGTTTTTAAAAATGGGTTCAGAGTACGGTAAAGAATGGTGGAAAGTCTATAGTTTGTTTTACTTTTAATGCATAATATTTTATTAAGTGATATTTAACAAATATTTAAAAGTTATGGACTTTCCACCGTTTTTTATAGAATTTAAAATCCGAAACGCAAAATACATTCTTTTATTTTTGCCTAATTATTTCAGGAAAGTTGTGTTAAGATTTAAAAATGTACTGTCCATAAGATGCTGCCATCTGAACAGGCGGAATAGATACTAAAGTGAAAAATTGCAACATCGCTCCGTATGCAGACGAATATAAAACCGGCTTAGCCCAATTTGACCATGTTCCTGGGTGAAGGGCGAGGTGCTGTGCGGGGAAAGGTTTCAATTAAATAAATTATTTTATAAATGGCATTTTCTGTTTGGAACACAACACAAATATGTTTTGAAAGTTTGACGTTTGTGGTTTGACTTGTCATTTAAATTTTATGCACTTTAATAATTTAAAAGATAAAAATGTACTTATTATTTATATATATTTTCCAATTATTGTAGATCCAGAAAAGCTATGTATACGGTTTATATTTTATTTTATTTTTATTTTCTTTATTTGGCTAGTTTGCTAATATTACACTATTCAAATTTAGTAAAAAATATTGTAATAATATAATAATTATTATAATCAAATTCTAAATAGGTAATTTAACTGCAATTGTTTTGATAACAGTTTTGGCATATGGTCTGTGAATTTCATCCGTTTGCGAATAATAACCCATAACTATTTGTATTTTTCTACTAAGTGTATAGAATTTCCTCCAATTTCATATATTGTTTATCCACAAACTGCACATACTTATTACTTATCATCATGTATTTCGTTTTATTTGTGTTGATTTTTAACAAATAATTGCAACACAATTTATGAACATTTTGCAGAGTTGCATTAACAACTTTTTCTAAGTTATCTGAATCTTTACAACTTACACGAAACATAGATAAGAACATCATCAGCAAACCGGTAAATGTCATATTGACCCTTGCGACAACAGGGGACATAATTTTCTTCCTGTGTAACACTTTTGATGTGGTTAATTTCTTCTGATCAGGACCAGAGATAAGGGAGATAAAGATAGGAAACGCTCATAAGAAGCCAATGCTTAATAATGACCAGCTTTAACGCAGTTAACATCTGACCCACTATGTGGCGCTGTCATCGATATCAAACAAATATTGCAGCGGGAAATTTAAAAATCTGATAATTAAGGTTGTATAAATATCGACTGCACTCTCACATTCTGGCAAATAAATTTAAACAATGTAATTACGGTAAATTATTTATGAAAAAGAATACTACACTTACAGTCTATTATCGATTAATTATTGTAAATCTATTCGACAAATATTTTTTAATTTTTGATCGTTATTGGTAACATTAACATTTGTGTTCTTATTTTCCAAACGAATGGCCAATGGTGTCTTCTTTAAAAGTGTTGATTGCAAACTCAATAATGGGAATTCAGATATTTTTCTTGCTATCAAATCTTCTTTCTAACGTTTTGAAGCCATTTTCTTGCTCTAAAACAATAAATAATAAATAAATACCTTCTTTGTGACAAAAGTTGGCTACTACTTGTGTTACTTACATGACTAGTTCTTGCTTTGGTTAATTAAAAAACACCACATTGGGGTTGTTACATTTATTCATGTGGCATGTGTTACTAATGCAATACGTTCTCCAACTTGTTGTAACATTACAAAATATATTTATTGTCCTCAAATTTCACATAAAAACAGCTACAACCATTTCGCTTAGTTCATCTAGAGGATAACACAATCGGGAACTCAAAATTTAAAATTCAAATTCAGGATTCTACGATATACATGCAACTGACATTTATATTTACAAACTGTCCGCGTCTACTGTCTGCCTACAACCGACGTGTACCTTTAGTTAACATCTGAGACGCATAGATGACGCCATCGTTACTGCGGTCGCTGCGTTTCCTATCTTTATGTCCCTTATCTCTGATCAGGACAGCGATTCTTATGTGCGAACTTGACACATTACATACAGAATAGAGAGAGACATTACATCAAAATCGCTTTGTGTCGAACGAAGATGAGACGTACCGAAAGATGAGAATCCCACTTCATATGTTATTTAATTTTAACCTCTATGCTTTATATCATAGATAAAACCACCTTTATACTGATACTTTTTAATTTTTTATCAGATGGTTTTAATCAACAGAATCAACTGCATTTTGAAGAAATACAATTAATTTTTAATAGCACATATGGCGGGTTGTATGATAGGCAGTTAAAATGTAGACTTAGTTTAAACTGTGAACCTTGTTGTATACTCATCGGTTATTGTTAAACATAGTTTTAACAAGTTCTTAAAGTAATTTTAAAAACTGACTTCAAAATCGTGTAGATGCCATTACCACATCTTTGTCAAATTTAAAGGGGACCACCCCTGGGCAGGGCCGGCCCTAGACATTTTGGCGCTTCGGGCAAAACCTTAATTTTGCGCCCCCCCGTTTTTTTTAAGCAAATCTCATGCGACCATATCAGAAAGTCAAGAAAATATTGAAAAAAAGAAAAAAAAACCTTTTATTAAAAACAAGATAAGCAATTTAGCACTTAAGGCAAAATAACAAAAATTTAAATGTAGTAATGCTAACTAAACTAATATCCCATATTATAAATAATTTCTAACTAACCAAAGTAATTAAAATGCCCTTTTTCTAATTTTTCTTTCGGCATACTCACGAACCAGTGATTTTAAGTCTAATTTGTCACTAATTTGGTGTTCTATAGCTATCATTGCCAATCCATTGAGACGATTTTGCGTCTGCATCGTTCTGAGATAATTTTTTTTTATTATTTTCAGTTTTGAAAAGCTTCTTTCCCCTGAATCCACAGTGACTGGCAATGTAGGTAGGATTCTTAATGCTATGCTGAGGTTTGGTGCGAATTTAAGTGTAGCGATATTCTTAAGAACTTCAACAGGGGTTTCCTTTTTTGTTAATAATGACGAAACAATGCTTATTTCATCGGCTAGTTCCAGGGCGTTAAGATCGCTTGAATTTCCATCAGTTAAAACTACTTCCAAATCTTTGCAATGAGCCAGTAGATCATTTCTGGGCATGTCTTTTAGACCAAAAATATTATACAAAAATCTGAAATAATTACGGTGAGTATTTAGCAAATCTATTTTATATTTTTGTTTTGAGGTCTTGAACGGGTTCATCCGTGCCCTCATACAAAAACGTTCTTGTTTTGCTTGTGACACGATGACATGGTGTGGTGGTTTCTAAATTAGCTTCCACGTCAATCTCTGAAGCAAGCTCAGTTGCTTCTAAAATTATGCTTTCAAAAGCTTCATTTGATCTTAGGTTTTTAAAGAAGAGTTTGCAGTTGCTAAGCATATCAATAGCTTGTGACATATTAAAATTTACAGTTTGCAAAAGTTTGCTGATGGGGTTAATATGACTCAACAGACCATATAAATTTGAACTGCTTCAAATTATTTAATAATCCGCTAGTATGATGAATGGTTTTTAGAATATCAAGTGTTATACCTATCTAATGCTGAGTCCTGCAAAGTTCATCTCCAGAACACCTGTTTACCTAACATCTATCTCGATTGAACAACCGTTTCTTGCCTATTACTCTTATACTTAACCAGAAGTTGCTTATCCTCTGTCGCAAATGTCTAATTCGGCCAAAACACAGCCTTGGTACATAAATATCTATTTTACTCCTGGCTTCATTACAATAATCGATAGTTTTATACAAAAAACTTATTATTATCTTTTGTCCAGTACACTCGTTTACACTTGATCATTAGCCTATATTATTTTTGACTGAAGACCTATACGTTTAAAAAAGGTTTACTTAAAAATAAATATATTTAATTTTGATATTTTATTTAACTCAATCAACACATTTTAATTATTATTTTCCATTTATATAGCTTATACCGGACCTGTATATACTCTAGTAGCTGACAGTGTTGCCGTCAGTTGCGCCACATATTCATTGACATATATTTTATTAAATTCATCGTGTTACATATTCGCTCCGTGCGAAGTCATGGAAAGGGAAGCAAAAGCGATACTAGCGCTAGCTGCGGATAATTCGTGCATTTTAGGGCGATATTTTGTAATTTTGGCATATCAAATACACGTATACATTTTACTTTTTTTCAAAAAAAAGTAGGTAAAAACAATACAATAAGCAACCGGAGTTGCTGTGTTGAAAATTGAACAAATACTAGCAAAAAAAAAACAGTGAAACTTATATAAAAAATTTCAGTAGCAAAGTGGAAATTAAATCAAAGAAATAAATGGATAGATATACAATAAGAAGAAAAATTACCTTTATTTTTGTAATAATAACCGTAATGCTGCAAATAGTAGACATCAGAAACTTGAAAGGTTTTAAATCAACAATAAATTATCATTTTACCATGTTCTTTAATATCCCTTATTCTTAAATGTTCATTCAGCAAGGACTAGATTTCAAGATTTCTGCCTTTGATTATTATATGTGGTTGGAACGCAATTTTGTAACTTACTGATGGGAAATTAGTTTAAATCATTCATTCTATGTTTTCTTTTGAACAAAAATGAAAATATAAGTAATGATCCTTTTTTATACATTTTATCTTCACGCTATTATTAAATGGAATTTTTTTATTTTGACAGATTAGAGTAATTCTTCAATGAAAACTTATTAGACTTAGGCAACTTCTCATACAATTTCCAGTAAATACTGTTGCCTGCCTATATTTTATTATTCATTTTTATCGATTATACATAATTTTCTTTAATTTAAGCGATAAAAATATATAATAATAATAAATTAATGTTTTACTTGTTTTACAAATCCATATACTTTTATTAAAACTACCATATATACTTTTTAATTACGAATTTTATTAAAATTTGCATTTGTCAGTGTACGCAGAAATAGTCCATTAGTATCAAAACGAATTGGCGCTGCTGTCGCGCACGGAGCGAATTTGTTGATAAAAGCTTATACTAGGTAATAAAGAGAGGACTGATAACATCGCTGAAAATCTTGTTCCATTCTGACACCAACGGCGTAACATGTTGGAAATAAAAAACGAACTTCTATTTATGTTATTAGTACTTCAGTAATCTTTTTAGGTATAAAGCAAGTTCAAAGCGTAAAATTTAAAATAAATAAGTAACAATAAACAAGACGCAAGAAAAAAAAATATATAGAAATAAACTGAATGAAATCGTTTACATAATAAAATGTGTGTTTTTTTTTAAATTCCGCAAAATAAAACATAATGATCTACATTTATTACAAAAAGATTTATTTTTCCTTAATAAAGAATGACCCTACCCAGATAGCACAGACACGTTTTAAATACGTTTATTCACGACGTTCGTGTCGTTTTGAAGATCTACGCTAATATCCAAAAGATGGCTTAAAGACGTCTATAGGACGCACTTTGTTACAAAACAAGGCGTCTTTTAGACATCCTGTTTTGTATGTCTTGAAAACAAACCGTATTGGATGTGTTTAAGTCGTCTATTTACTTGATGGAAATTCATTAAAAAAAAATAAATGAATACTTGTCTACTATATTTAATACTGTTTATTATATAATATTAAACTATTAAAATTGACACAGAATAAATATTATTTTACAGTGTTGGATAAAAAAATGACTTCAAGTACTTGTTGCTATGAGAAACTATTCCAGTGTGGTCGATTTAAAAATTTCTTTTATGGTATTTATTTTAGCCAAAGCGTCTGTAACTAATGTCTCCGCAGCATATAATTTTGTTGAGTTATTGTTTTAAGGTGTTTTTCTAAAAAATAAGACATTATTAAAGTGAGGTTATGAAATTAAAAGGCAATTAAATGAAATGATAAAGTTTACTAGTTCCGGTGTAACACAGTTCCAATAATGGCAAATAAATAATATAAAAAGATATATACAAAAACACACAATCACGAAAAAGTAATGACAATATCCACAGACTGGCGCTAAAAGTAAGACATGAACTGGACGTCTTTAAGATGTAGTGTCCTATCTGGATATTATTAAATTAAGCTAGTAAGAAAAATTATACATAAATGAAGATAAATTTATTACTGACTCTTAAATAATACTAATTTGGTACAATAACAAGAAGGTTTAGTCGTTTTAACCTGTCAGATTAAAACAAGAAAACCGACAATTCCGAAGCAGAAGCGGATGATTAAAACGCACCTATTAAAAATATTGCGCCAAGATGTAGGCAACACGTAATAAGGATTCAAAATGGCGGAGTTTTTTATCTCCTTTCAAAAGGCACTCAGAAAGCTGCGCAGTGCGACCATTCTCCGAATAGTAAAAGAAAATCAAAGTATGTGGTCTTAATTGTGGATTGGATGTTTAAGGACAGCAGTTAGTTGCGACTTTATAGTTTTCGGGTGCGCTCGCCAACATTCGTATGAGTTTGAAGTTTCTAAATATTAAATATTTAATATCATCGTCATCTAAACCTTTTTAAATGGTAATTTTTAATGCGTCTTCCATATTATGTACTATTATAAACAACAAAAGAAAAGAACTGTAAATTAAAACAAAACCAAAATATATAAACATTAAAACTAAAAATAAATTCACTGTTGAGTTCTAATTAACAGTGCTGTTCCTAAATTGGCGCTGGGAAACAGTAACAAAGCCTACACAGAACACGAGGCTAATGACCTTAGCAGTCAATGCCGACGACACCAAATTAAAAAAAAAAAATATATATCAACGAAACAGCTATATTAAATACTTGATTTTTCGGTAAAATTATGCCTCTATTGACGTATATTTCAGAATGCCTAAAATAATTTCTTTGAAATGTAAATGAGACACTTGCATTTTTTGGCAGTTTTGCAGTTCTACATCACTTTTGCACCAGCCCTCCCTACAAATAAAACATTTAACGCTATAAAAGTGTGACGTAAATTTGGTTCCACTGATAGGTAATTCTAACCAAAACTTTTGGCAATATTTGAAAAATACGTTTTAACTGTTTTAATTTTTTTTAATTAAATATTGTTTGCAGGTCATAAAAAGTAATTTAAAGGTATATAATTGATTACTAAATGATTATATACTTGATGCATGTTATCTAGATACTCTAGAAATATATTTAAAAAAGTTTAAAAACAATATAATTTAGGTAAACAAAACGAACAAAATGCACTTAAAAAAAATAGTGTCCCTATGTAAAATTTGTCAGTGGAACCAAAATTACGTCATCACTAATTTAGCCTATTGTGCTGTTTTAACAAAGTATTTAGACCTTGTTGCAATTCTGCAAATATTTCTGATACGCTCATACTCATATCTCGTTTGATACATATTATGTTACAATGAGGATGAATTCATGCGTTGATAGCAGGGATCGAAAATCAAAGTAAATATTTAACAAAGACTAATAACTGCTGAATAGACAGTGAAGGTGCTACCTGATACTCTTTTATCCACCTGTCAAATATTATCTGTTGGAGTCATTTGGGAGTCGTTATGGTTATCTTCTTTTAATTCTTTTTATAAATTCTAATGGATTCTTGATAGTCTGGCGCCAAAAGGCACTCTTTGGATTGTTTTGTGTTAACCATTTATGTAAAATTGACACTTTTATAATAAGGGGGCACAAAATGAGTAATTTCGTTTACCCAATATGTTAATACTAATGATTTCGTTTAAATATAAATTATAGATCCCTTAAGAACGCCATTATTTCATAGTTTGTTTAAAGCAGAGGTTCCCAACATTTTCTGAAACAACATTTCCAACGCCCCTCCAAAACATAAAACATGGAAATAAGTTGAGACAAAAAAATTACATAAATATAAATAAAGTGCTAATTTTTTATATGAACCATTCAAATATTGTTAGATATTAACGGTACCTTATTTACCTGCTTATTTATCTATCAAAAATCATCAAGTAGAAATTAATAAAATGACATCCAACTGTACAATAAAATTGTTTATTAAAAACAAACACAAAATCAATAAGAAATAAAAAAATGAGATAAACACAAAATTAATAGTAAATAAAAACGAGACGGTTAAAGGTAGATTAATATGCTATAGGTCTGGTCACGGTTCGGTCGCGGTCAGGTTTTTTTATGAACTATTCACACTGTTGCGGTCGCTCATCAGTCTTTTGTCAGTTAATTTAAAACAAGGAAAGTTTTCAAAGTTTTCAACAAGAGACCTGGCCATAATGGCTTACATTCTAGATGAGGAAGAGAGAAGCGAAAGCTCCAAAAAAATAACTAATAGGGGTTTCTGGGTGCATCCCATAAACATCAACAAAAAAGTTTAAAATATTCGCAGAAAGAAAGAGCGCGGTCAATTGACTAGATCGTTACCTGACCGTGCAGGGTAATATGAATACTTAAATACAAATTGCGTATTTTATTATTTGACTGGACCGCGACCGGACCGTGAACTGACCGTGACCGGAGCTATAGTATGCATCTACCTTAAGGGTGATGAAGTTTTAACAAATTGTTAATGTCTGGTTCTAATTTCGTTACCATCAATCGCAGATCGTCACGTTTAGTGATGTGCAGTCTGTTCCTCTTTTTTGACAGTAAATTAGCTACTGCACTGAATCCACGCTCAGCCAGATAGGACGAAGGAAATGTGATTGAAAATGTTTGTACTACTGCTCACAATCCCGGATAGAGAACTGATATTGATTTTTTTCTACGCACAGACTACAAAACGAAAAATAATGCTATTGTGTTCAACTAAACGAATATATTTTATATCCATTATAGGTAGTGAGAATACTGCAAAAAAAATGAAATCCGCCAATCACAGTTCATATTTTAGACACCCAATTACTATTATTTTTAAAATTTTACAATTCTGTCAAACTAATTGTATATTTTTTATTTATTGAGATTCAATATACATCAAAAAGAGTTATTTTTGTGTAGAATCGATAATTAATAGCATTTTTATTTTTATTTAATTAAATTATACGAAACTAATTTAATTAAAAGTATTAACACTAAATGCCTAAAAGTGGCGGTGGAGTTGAGGAGAGCGCCTGCCTTCGACGCGAAAAGCCAGGGTTCGAATCTACGCTGGGGACTAATGAAATTAAATCTTTTTTTATGTTTATTTTATAAATTAGTAAAAGTCATAAATTATTTTATAATTAGTTATTATGTCTTAATAACCTAAAATAATTTTTTAAATTTGTAGATTTTCGTTAGTGGATCGTAAGCATTCCGCCTAAGTAGTTGTGCTCAAACTTAGTCTTTGTGTGATATGGCCATAATATCCACTAAATACTATTTTGTGCCAAAATTCTTGGTATTCATGTTAGAGTTTTGTTTTGAGTTTTTCGTTAGTTGCGAGTTCTACGAGTTCCTCTTCCAAATTTGAAGAATCTCCAGTATATGTATTTGCGAAAGGATCTAAACCCAACTCGATACGTTCATGTGTAAAATATCTTGGAAATGCTCCGTAAAATCTACATGAAGAAGTATTTGAAGTAAGTAAGTAAATCTTCCTGTTTTTTTGGCAGAGACTGTTGATAGTCTGGGAAAGTATTTGTGTTCACCTCTACCTAGATTTCGTTTGAATAAAACAAGTTTTCCTTCAAAAGCAACTATGACGCATTTTTAGGGTTACCACATTTTTGAAAAGTGATAAAAGAACTACGATGCTGACAGGGGCTCTGGTATACAAAAAGTCCTCATCTTTCTAGAGAACTTCTAAAAAAAAAGGTTGTCGAGCTGAACGAAAGAAATCCTCCTCGTCTTTATATATTTTTGTACAAACCATGTACCTTCTAAAAATATGTGCTCTCAGTCAAAAAAGATATTTGTAGTAAAATACATTTGTCGTAAAAGACATTTGTCGTAAAAGACATTTGTCGTAAAAAGGAAATTTTAGGCTTTAAAAAGTCACAAAGACATTTTGCTTCAAAAAAGAACTGTCCTTTTCAAAAAAGAACAGGTGGCAACCCTACGCTTTTTGAATTAATTTAGTTCAACTCATCACCTTGCAATTGTAAATTAGCTTCATTAATAATAGCCTCTTCTAATGGCGCACCACTAGCACTAGCACGGCATTAGAGTGTAGTCGTTCTGCCTTTTAAAAGTTCCATTTATAAATTATTCGATTTTGCACACGCAACTCGGATAATGTTATAGTTGTCAGTATTTTTTCAAATGTAATATAGTTTACATACCTCACTGCAATCATTAAACCGTCGGTACATAAAGCAAAATACCTAAGAATGTTGCGTTAAAAGAGTAACCTAAAAGTGCAAGTCCACTTGAAGAGAAAAAAATTAAGGTCTGGTGCAGTGCAACTAAATTTGAAGACAAAAACTTAATTAGTTTTGAAATTGTGCGCACCAAAGAAGCAGAGAGGATGGAATGATAAGGTACCGTCTGCGCATCCATGACGAGTGTAGAAATTGTGCACAATATAACCTATCACTCTTATACATGTAAATGACAAGGAGAGGTTGCCCTAAAGCACAGTAAGAAATTCCGGCGTTGTTCAACCATTATGTTCATGTTCAGCTTTGTTTTTTGTTTGTGTTGTGGCTGTTGTAAGCTTTTTTGGTGTCGGTTCTTTATTGGCTTGATTATATTTGTGATTTTTTGTGCTTCGATTTCGATTTAGTATTAAATTATATCTGATAATTATTTTCTGATGCACTATTTTGTAATTGTTGCAAAAAATGTTCTTAAATCGTCCTTCAATCTTGTTTACAAAATGTGTAAAACGAAATTGTGGATAGTGTCTATACTATTTCGTTGATAGTTATCACTTCACCCCTCTCCATTTCATTGGTGCCCATTCAGTGCGCCATCTGTAGATGCTATTTAAACAGGGCCAGATGCTCCCGTGTTCTCCAGACATACCATGTACGGAGATCACGCCTCAAACCCAAACGGTATCCGCCTAGCTAATCTGCTCATAGACTTCCCCATATTCAGAGCCTCAAACCGACTTCCTACCTTCGTATCCTACCAAGGATCATCTATTATAGACCACATCCTCTTGACAGATTCCTGTACAGGACTGGTTGCTGATAGATGTTTCATTGGAGAGACTATTACCTCCGATCACCTTCCTTTGATGTTACATACATCTCTACTTGCACTCATTCCACCAAGAGCTAATATACATACCTTCCGTAATCTTAAAAAAGCAGATTGGCCACTATTTCAGAGAACTATCTTTGCAAACATTCCGGAGCAACGCCCGCTCAACTCCCCGCAGGACATCGACACAATGATTAACGAAGTTCAAACCACCATCACCCACGCCGTGGAAATATCCATCCCTATTACTTCCATAAACACGGCGCAAAAAGCCCTCCCCAATTCATCCTTACTCTCATATCACAAAAACGACGCCTGTATAGACAATATGTCCGTGCCCACGACCCTGTCATCAAAACAGAATGGAACCGCCTCAATGCCCTGATCAGGCTCCAAACCAACTTACACAAACAGCAACTATGAATCAATATCACTTCTTATTTGGATTATAGAGACGGCTTCAAGTTTTGGGACAAATTCCAAATAATCACGGGTCAAAAAACAAAATCACACTCCCACCTCCAAATCGACAGTTAAATTCACTCAACCTCCGACGAAAAAGCCTTAGCCCACAAAACCCACCTTGCAGCCACCTTCAGAACCGCCCACTTTGACAAACAATTCAAACACGAGACCGAACAATACGTTCTTTAGACACTCGCCGCCCCAGTACCACCTATGGATGTCAAAAACCCCCTCATCTCCCCATTCACCCTCCAAGACATCCAATATGCTTGCAAAACAGGCAAAAACACGGCCTCCCGGCCAGATTCCATTCACAGAAGAACGCTAAAGCATCTTCCTGAAACCATCTTTCCCATCTTTACCCTTATCCTAAACTCCTGCCTCTCCCTATCCTATTTTCCACTTGCCTGGAAATCCGCAAATACCATTTTGATTCCTAAACCAGGCAAAGACCACAAATCCGTAAATTCAAACAGACCCATCTCTCTTATATCAGTCATAGGGAATCTCCTCGAGCTTCTCCTCAAGATAAGAATCTGGGAATTTTGTGAAGAAAGAAATATTATACCTCAATCCCAACATGGTTTCAGACCCCACCACTCCACTTAGGAAGCAATCTCCGTCCTTCACACTACTGCGGTCATAGCAGTAAAGTCCCAACAAATCTCTTTAGCCGTTCTCTTAGATGTTCAAAAAGCCTTCGACCAAGTCTGGCATGCCGGACTAGTCAAAAAGGGCAACTCCCTATCAGACACATTCACCCCACTCGCAGGCATTCCACAGGGTTCCGTCCTGGCCCCTCTCCTCTACCTCATCTACATCCACGACATCCCCCCCAAACCACCCTACATCCAAATTCCACCTATACGCCGACGATACAGCTCTAATCTCGGTAGCCAAAAATTCTTGCCAACTAAATACTCGAACCCAAAATCTGTTGAACCAGTACTCTCACTGGTGTAGCAGATAGAGGGTCTCATTAAATCCACAGGAAAACACAATTTATAGTCTTTAAACACCCAAATTTCCAAAGAACCTCCCAGAACCACCAACTCGTAAATATAAATCTCCTGGGAGTCAGCCTCGCTCAACAGACTGAAGTTGACTATGTGGGGGTACGATTTTCTCGTACACCTAATTGGTCCTCGGATGTCTAACGCACTCATGATAAGATGCGAAAACGAGCAAGTCTCCTTGGGACTTTGTGCGGACGAATGGGGCGTTGCAACACAAACACCCTTATTCACACTTCCGACCCGTTGCCGAATACATAGCTGTACCCTACGGCGTACTTCCCACACACCTGTCCCACAAATTCACCACACTCGAGAGACGTATTCTCAGACGTTGCCAATATCTCCCCTTTCGCTACCCCAGCGGAGAAGTTTTCGAAAACATCTCCAACACCCCCATCCTCACACGTTTCCAAACCCTCAGGAAACAATACGTCTCTCGCACGCTGAAAGGCACCAACACACACTCTCAAGACACTCTACGAACCCCATGGCGCCCCAACCAACTTCCACTTTTTTGAAAACCGAAATTAAAAATGCCACAACCTAATCTGAGACTTCTCTCAGAGTCCCAAGATCTCCCCCTCACTGCTGAACTATCAGATAAACCATTTCCAATCATATAATTAAAAATTCACAATATATGTACAATATCGTGATTTAGGTTTTGTGGTTTTCCTAATTCATATTTCCCACCCTATACTTGGACTTGTCCAGTTATGGTGTTGGAAATAGCAAAATTGGCGATGTTTTTGGGGAACACAACCTGCCACGCAGGTCCCACACGCTCACATGACACCATTAGGAGATAGCTTGCAAGGTTACTTTTGTAATCAGGGCAGACCACCCTGAAAAAGAGGATAACTCCTATAGCAGGGAAATAGGAAAAGAAAATTCTAGAAAAATGTAAAACACCTATGAAAAAATCGACTATAAAATAAAAAAAAAACTCCCGTGTTCAGTTTTTGTTTACCACGCGCATGACGTCAATCACAGAGTGATAAGAGTGATTTTCATTTGCATATCAAAATAAGGACCGCCCACGAAGCGCCATATCTTATGGGTCGGTTGCTATGACATCACTCACAGAGTGATTTTAATTTACTCGTCAAAATAAGTACCGCCCACCATGGGTAGCATCCTATCTTTAGGTGGCTATATCCTCAGAGTAAGTGCTATATCATGCTATTTAAAAAGATCTGACAAATATGCGTCATATGTCATTTTTTTTCTCGCAATTTTTTGACTCTGTCCTTAAGAAAGTCAACGACTGAGTCAAATATATTAAAAAAACCATTTAGACAAACACTTCTGGGTGCAGCAGTAAGCAATTGTAATCATTTTTACTACAGAGCTGACCAAATAATCAATTATTTTATAGAATGGCTTTTAATCTTATTAATAACACAATGGAGCGACATATGCAGACGTTCATTCAAATTTTTTGCAACTAATTTCTGACGATGAATAATACAATGTACAACGGGTACATTTGGTACTGGTTGTTTCAAATGCGCTACGAGACCCTTATGACGTCCTGTCATTGCTGGAATTGGAATTGCTGAAAAAACTTTTGCATGGTATTATATATAGATTCTCTCTTTGTATCAATTTCCAAATTTTTAGCAAATAACTTAGCAATAAGTTGATTCATCGAGTTGAATGGACAACTTGCACGTTTTTAAGTGTTCACAAAATGATTTCAACATCTTCTGCCATTTCATCTATTCTGAACGGTGTTTTATGATGAAGAATATTTTTTTATTACCTCTCTAACTGCCGAAAAAATGTTTGCGATTAACAATGAAATGTTATATGAGGATCCGCAGTCCAACATCATCTTGTGTAGAAGACGCAAAAAGGTTTATTACAGTAAGCTGTCTTAAATATTATTGCTTTTTCAGTCCTTGCAAATAGGATAAATCTTTATTCTTCCTAAAAGCATGTATTTTATTTAAATGCTCTTATGGTCTAGAAGGTTTCATAGCTTCATGAAAACAGGTATTGTATTTTATTATGCTAATTTTCTAAATAGGCACAAAAAATTTCAAAATATTCTAAAAACATTTTTTTATTAATATTTGAAATATTTATTAACTATATTTTATAAATACATTTTTTTTAATTGAAAAATAAATATTTTTATATTTTGGTTGTGGTAGGGTTGACATCATCACCCTCCAGCGCCCAAATATTAATATTATTAATCGATATTACTTATGGATTTTTATTGCCATAAATTGGCGTAATTCAATAATAACTTGCTTTGGACACTGTTTTCTATTTTTATGACGTTCATGTTATATAAATTCTTGCGGCTGATCAAAGGCAATTTTTAAAATACCACCCAGATTCTATTATTATAAAAATTGTACTAGTTTTGCATTGCCATTTTTAAATCTAATCTGTTTTTATCGAAGATATATGAATAAATTAGCTTTTGGACCCAGCCTATACAGGTACCTAGGTACCTAGACTTGTTTACTATTTACCAACGTATGTAGTATGTAGTTGTGAATTGGTAGGAGCTATGGTGGAGGTAAAAGCACAATAGATTTTAAAATGGTCAACAAGACCATTTGAAATTGTCAAGAACTCATAGAAAAAAAGAAGTTAAATATAACAGTTTTTTCTAATAATTTATCTTAGTAACAAACGGTATGGCAAACTGTTTGGTAGTCCATTTCAAGAAAGTGCAATTTTAAAATCTCCAAGGTAAGTCTTATATTTTTCAACTTATTCAAATATACATTTTTGAATCGTATCAAATTTTAAACTATAGATACTAAAAGTTAAATTATATCTCGCTTATAATGGGTGTTTACCTGGCTGCAATAAACTTTTTGGGGTAACAATAATTAGACATATTTTCTAAAATATCATGAATACTAAATAATAGCTCATTTATTTTGAATAGTCTTTTAAAATCCTATTGGATTCTCGAGTTTTTTGAGTAAATATTGAATAATTAGATACCTACTTTAAAATTTTATTGGTTGCTTTAATTAAACATAATCTTTGATTAACCTGAGAAGTATTTTAAATCAATATCAATTAAAATTATTAAATGAATGAAAATAAGAGAATGCGTGTCTTACAAAATAAAATATTTTTTCTTAATTTTAATTTTATTATCAAAGTGAACACAAATAGGTATGTATACCTATCTTCAGTGTTTCCTCTGTGGTTAGATTTTAAATATATGTATGCATATTGCATAGGTACCAACAAGTTATACAAGTAATTTTAAAAATCCGACTTCAAAATCGTGTAGATGCTCTTAAAAATTGAGATTTTTGAATTTCTCATAGATCATCAGATCCTGACCAATTGTATATGGAACTACCCTTGAGTTAAAAATCGGACAACGTCGTAAAGAATTATCGCTGAAAATACTTAAAATATGAAGAGATTGATGATTTTCTAATGGACCCCATTATTAGATATTAACCGAATTTATATAGAACCACCCCTGAAGTACCCCTTGTTAACAAAAAAGAATCATAGAGTACCCTCTTTCTAACAAAAAAGAATCATAGAAATCGGACAATGTAGTAAAGAATTATCGATGAGCATAAATACAAAAAAAAAATATTTCGACGAATTAAGAACCTTCTCATTTTTTGAAGTCGGTTGAACGAGAAGAAAATATTATGATAATTTTTTATCCATATTTAAAAATAGAAAAAAATAAAAATGTTAATATTTGAAAATTCAATTAAAAAACTTGCATTTCGAATTTTTCAATTCTGTAACATATATTTTAAATGTATTTGGAATGTCCTTTTCTATTTCTTTATTGATTTGTAATAGGTATTTTACTATTTTAAATGGCCAATACATTATAATTATTATTAATCATAACCTGTTTCCAAAAATTGTTGTAGATATTACTTGCAACCTATATTTTTGTCTACACGGCTGGCTGGGTATCGTAATAATATTAGTGATCTTTATAATTCATTTTTAAACTGAACTATCAAGTACTAAACAAGCAATTTGTATTGAATAATAACCAAAAAAGAGATTTAAAAACGATTATTTTTTATTTAAATATTCATTATCACGCTATTTTTGGTTATATGTTCAGAAAAACAACCTACTTTCTAATAAATTAAAAATTTATTACACTTTTCAAAGAATATCGTATAAAACAAGAACAGCGACTTTCAGTCATCAATCGTTATTTATCAATGAATCGGTCATTTGAGAAACGCCACATGTCACATTTTTGGCCATTTTGTTTTTATTACAAAAATACAATATTTAAAGGAAAATTATAATTATTGAATTATTTTTAAACGCTAAGTGTACAAAACAATTTTTTAACCACGTTTTGAGATTTTCACTTTTTCTTATTTTTTGAAAAATAATCTACAACTGACATGTACTGTTTCTCAAATGACCGATTCCAATAATCATTACCCATATTACTTTTTCAATTATTACAATTAATTCAAAATATTTTTTGTAAACAAAAAAAATAATTGAAATTTCTTAGTATATACGATTTTTATAAAACTTGGCAATGTCGCTTTCCCTCATCGATATTAACTCGTTAATATGAAGAAAATTACAAAAAAAACATACGAAAGATGTGAATAATTAGGCATTCCAAACAAAATGGTTACCCGTAGAAAATGACAGGCCACTGACAGGCACATGATAGGTTATGATATGGCAACACTGTGGGTCTGGTGAGTTGACAGCGTCAATGATATAGATAGTTATATAGATTGATCATTCGTGTTTTAAAAATTAAACATAAGCTTATGCCATGATGAAAAAATGTAGGTAATTATTTTTTTTAATATATTAAAAGACTAGAAATTGGTTTTAAAACACAGCTTTGCTAAATCGATACAAATTAATGAGCACTTGCCAGGCAATATGGCCACTCGTAAAAGATCCGTTTTGAGCAATCTATATATACAACAGACTTACAGGGTTGCCATATCTAGATATAGAACATCGTATTAGAATTTTTTTTTGTATAACATTCTGTAATATCAAAAATCAAATATTGGATAAATATATAATATTTCTGTTCACGATTAGAACATTGCAGTTGTCTGTATGGCGTAAAATCTTACATACTTTTCAAAATGGTGAAAATGAAAAACATGGACATTTCTTCATATTTCCGACTTTTGTAGAATTGGCAACGTCTCTTCCTGTTCGTTGATAATAGTTTTTTATGATACACATGTTAAAAGTAAATTTTATTTTGGGATTTGGAAAAAAATTGAAGCGAGCGGTGAGGTAAAAAAATGAGTGATTCCTCTATGAAAGTAGGGAATCCATCCAACAAACCCAAAATAAAAATAAACTAAAGAAAAATTGAAAAGGTTGAGAAATTAAAGAGAAAAAAATAGTTGAGAGGTTAAAGAAACAAAAAATGGTTACCCTGATTATATATCAAATCTGGATATCCGGGTTTAGCCCTCGGTACCTTTACCAATTGGACTACCTCAGTACAGTCGAATTGTGAAATTTAAAAACTTCATAATCCAACTGTAGTCGTAACACATTCCTCCCCTACTCCAGCTCTCTTAAGGTGATTACAGCACCCCCTTATAATTTTCAAATAAAAAAGTAATTTTTTTAAAAAATTAAAATTTTGGAAAAATATATTAGGCAATAATATCTAGAATATGCATATATTTTAAAATTTTAATTCCTTCCAATTTCCGAGAAAAAAAATCGAAGGGCTTTAAATTTTGAAATATCATAATGAAAATAAATGCATTCCTCAACAGCACTATTTTTAATATAATCCCTAAATTTAAGCTCTTAATCTTTTGTTAATGATTTTTTAAAATTCGCCGAAATTAGTGGCTAAAACGCCTTGTTAAGTGCTATTTTCTGGTTTAAACTGGTGTATATTAGTGTAAATCATTGCAAGAAACGAATGATGACTCAGAGTGTACGATACGATAGTTACAGACGCGTTACACTAGAAAGAAGCACTTTGATTTTTTTTCTCGGAAACTGGAAAGAATTAAAACTTTAAAAAATATGCATATTCTAGATATTATTGCCTAATTTATTTTCCCTAAATTTAAATTTTCTAAAAAAATTACTTTTTGAGATATCCTTGTCCGAAAATTATAAGGGGGTGCTGTAATCACCTTAATAGGCCTTTTCATCACATAATAAGTGTCTTAATTGAAAAATAAATATTTGCAATCAAGTATAGTATATTACATTACGAGTGTGGAAAATCACTTTTCACACAAGTGATGTACAATATTTTTCCTACGACCACAAAATAATTTCATCAAAAAATGTAAAACCAGATTATTATAATAATTAAATTGTATTTAAAAAATAATCAACAATAATCGTATTTATTAAATTTTCATAATTTCTAAAAAAATAAAAAAAAATCTGGCACTACCAGGATTTGAACGCGGTCGCTAGACGGTCTCAAATTGCAAAGTTCACGCTCTAACCAACTGAGCTAACAGGCCTTACGGTAATTAATTGTTCTAATCGCTTATGTGTTTAACCCGAAATAAAAGCAAATATATCTTAGTTATTTTAAAATTATTTTAATAATAATTGTTAAAGATAAATATCTAGGATCTAATTTACAACAATTTCAATAATTTAACAATCATTGACATTTTCTGATAGCTACTGCGGAAAGTAGCATATTCGTACGCGGGTGGAAAGTAAATTCTTATTCATACGCGTGTGATATAGGGCACTTTCCATAGGACTATATAGTGTGATATGTGTCACTTTCCTAAGTGGTCGTAGGAAAATTATGTTATCTGTACGGAAAGGAAAAACGAAACCGTATTGTTATGGAGTATGTAAAAGTGACACACGGTGCAAATGCGCTAGTTCCACATACTTTGATTACTATACGAGGCAAGAGAGAGGTCCGACACGCCCAACATAGGGCGCGGCCATTTTGAACCCTGTGACACAGTTTACAGCTAAAGAATCAGATCGCTCACTCTGCGTCGGCACTTTTGATCTCAATGTTTCAGTTTATACACTGTGCAACTCGGATAATACAATATATGAAAACCGCCTATAATAAAACAGCAGTCTTCTGCGTATCCTGAATTTGTATCCCTGGAGTGGATGTTATTTTGGAACTTTCAACTGGTCCGAGTGAGCTAACTGATTCTTTAGCAATAAACTGTGACTTCAAAAATAATATTCACGGACACTGACAGCAGCAAGCAAAATATCAGGTGCGTTTTAATCATCCACTTCTGCTTCCGGAATTGTCGGTTTAGTCGTTTTAACCTGTCAGATTAAAACAAGAAAACCGACAATTCCGAAGCAGAAGTGGATGATTAAAACGCACCTATTAAAAATATTGCGCCAAGATGTAGGCAACACGTAATAAGGGTTCAAAATGGCGGAGCTTTCTATCTCCTTTTAAGAGGCACTCAGAAAGCTGCACAGTGCGACCATTCTCCGTATAGTAAAAGAAAATCAAAGTATGAGGCTAGTTCAGTGTAATGTCATTTTGGTTCCACTGACATTTAATTCTAACCAAACTTTTAACAGAAACATCAATAAATTTGACATACGTTTTTACTGTTTCTAGTTTATTTCTGCATATTGTTTACAGGCACATACTTTGATTACTATACGAGGCAAGAGAGAGGCCCGACACGCCCAACATAGGGCGCGGCCATTTTGAACCCTGTGACACAGTTTACAGCTAAAGAATCAGATCGCTCACTCTGCGTCGGCACTTTTGATCTCAATGTTTCAGTTTATTCACTGTGCAACTCGGATAATACAATATATGACAACCGCCTACAATAAAACAGCAGTCTTCTGCGTATCCTGAATTTGTATCCCTGGAGTGGATGTTATTTTGGAACTTTCAACTGGTCCGAGTGAGCTAACTGATTCTTTAGCAATAAACTGTGACTTCAAAAATAATATTCACTGACAGCAGCAAGCAAAATATCAGGTGCGTTTTAATCATCCGCTTCTGCTTCCGGAATTGTCGGTTTAGTCGTTTTAACCTGTCAGATTAAAACAAGAAAACCGACAATTCCGAAGCAGAAGCGGATGATTAAAACGCACCTATTAAAAATATTGCGCCAAGATGTAGGCAACACGTAATAAGGGATCAAAATGGCAGAGTTTTCTATATCCTTTTAAAAGGCACTCAGAAAGCTGCGCAGTGCGACCATTCTCCGAATGGTAAAAGAAAATCAAAGTATGTGGAAAGAACGATATAACTTAGGTAAACAAAACGAACAAAACGCACTCAAAAAATTTACTGTCACTTTAATTGTCAGTGGAACCATCACATACTTTGATTTTCTTTTACTATACTGAGAATGGTCGCACTGTGCAGTGCCTTTTAAAAGGAGATACAAAACTCCGCCATTTTGAACCCTTATTACGTGTTGCCTACATCTTGGCGCATTATTTTTAATAGGTGCGTTTTAATCATCCGCTTCTGCTTCGGAATTATAAATTCTAAAATTTTACCACTGTTATGTTTTCATGTACCTACAAATCGCCGTAATCGCAAATGTTAGAACGAACTGAAAGAATATATCGATTGACTATCAAAATCTAAAATACACATTTGAAAATGAGAAAATGAAAACCCCAATTCCCCATACGAAATTAAGGAATCCATTCCCACAACCTTAAAGTGAAAACAAATCGAAAAATCATTGAAAAATTTTATCAAATATAATTTGACATTCTCAAAAGTTTATTTTTGAAATGTGTGACAGTAATCACAAGGAGTGATTCTTAAAAAATGTTTTTAAAGTAGGGTTTCGAAAATTCATGTATATAGAGCATACATTTCCTCTTTTTAAGTGTCAGTTTATATTTAATTCAGAGCAGTGCTAAGTTATCAAGGACCGAGTCAAGGACATGACTTGCATCTCTGTCGGCCATGACCTACTTTAGAAATATTTTTGTGGATCACTCTTTATTAGTTCATATTGAGTGATCCACAAATATGTTTTTAAAGCAGGCCATGGAAAAAATCACATATATCTTCTTTTTCAAATGAAAGTTTGGTTCCAATTCAGAGGTGAATGAAGTTATCACAGACGTGACTCCTCTGTCTTTATCAGTCATGACCAACTTTATAACCATTTTTTGTCGATAACTCTTTGTTAATTATTGTATTGCTGATTTTTATCAGGTTCAATATAACATATAACACTTATTAAATCAAACTAAATATCATTTCACCCTTGTACATTCGGCACGAGCAGTTAAGTTTACTGAATTACTTCTTGTCTAGTTAGTAATTAGATATTTAAAATTATAATTTCTTTACTTACGAATTATTACATGGTCGTGCGTCTGTCATGAGTTGTTAAATTCGCGATACCTTATTAAAATTTAATTTTCACACTAATACGTTAATAAAATATTGTCATATGATATATACAATTATTATTAAACGGACAAACAAATGTCTGTCCAATATTAATGTGTTAATATTTTGTTATGCACAAATCGAAAAGATATCAGGTCCTAATAAAATAAATCAGTAAATAATTAACCACTTAATTTGAAGATGATTTTAAGTGATAATATTTAAGCAGATTGTTAAAGAAGATAACACCTACCACTATCCCAAGCACTAAGGTTGTTTCAAGCCTACCCTAGTTGCTTGAGAAAACTCAGCACCAGCGAAGGAAAACATTCAATTCTCTCGGAAACTATGCGTTCTGTATTTGCTAGAGAGTAAAATATTATTTTTTTTATACTAGAATAATGTAGTATTTAAAGTAATAATAGCAGATATTTTCTGCTGGGATATTAGTAGTTATTCCTATACTTCACAGTCCTTATAGATCACTAGGTAGTTGAATATTTTGTATAAGTGTTCGAGCTGGGTAATAATATCAAAAGTACTTACCTTTTCAAGGTAGGGAATGTTTCATGCGGAGCGGAGAGCTAGTATAATAATTACGATTGAACTTGGGATATTATTTGTCCGTTTCCACCGCGAACTTTTCAGATTCCCGCAGTCAAAAAATTCAAATTAAAAAGAAAAAAAAAACTTTTCAGATCTGTTGTGGGACTCCGTTATTTAGAGTATATCGTCTAGCTTATTTTTTTTTATTTTACTAGGCTAAGTACATTGGAAAGTGGCTCTCGCATGTATACAGTGAGGAACAGCCAAATGGAATAAATTTGGTAATAAATATATGGGGGCGTTTTCGGAAAAACGCTCGGACACGTCCAATAGTATTTTTAGTTGCGCATTAAAAAAACAACTTTTTATACACAGCGTGTTATGTAACAGTGACTATGACTAATACCAACTTACTTATTTTAAATACAACACTCTGTATATTTTATGTACTATGTCTTACCTGTTTCGGAAATATTAAATGTTTTCCGATTTATTGCAAAAATTAACAATAATAAAATAAAATTGTTTGATTACAGAAATTCGCTACAACTCACTCAATACTTTTTACCATTTAGGTCTTAAAATGAGAAAGTAAGCAAAAACCATTTCAGCGTTCCTTTTTACTGATATGAAATAAAACAAGCTATACTTAAATAGTTTTATGTAAAACGCCTGACCTTAGCAAATTGTTGTCTGACTGCATGACAGTAGCTGTCAGTGTTATAGTCGTTTGAATTTCCTTAACTGCATATCAGAAAAATGGTTCATTTAATAGAAATGCACAAAATAACAATTCTACAGATGAGGTTATGGAGATAACACACGGACACAAATGAAAGTTGCTGGCTTATTTCATGAATATTATACACTTACTAACCAACAGACATGTTCCACAGATGGTTAGTGGTTGGATACATAACATGCTCTCAAAGTGAGTAGTAAACATAAGTGTAGAAGAAGTAAATATAAGAGGCTTGGTTGCGATGGGATATCCACAGGAAGGGGTACTATCACCTCTACTGTGGAACATGGTACTCGACACCCTCTTCAACCACCTCAATAATGACAGTCACTACACAATAGCATATGCAGATGACCTGGTCATTCTGCAAACAGGGAATTTTGAGAATATACTCTGCGAAAGAATGCAAGTAGCTCAAAAAATTATAGAATAGTGATTCAAGGACCATTCATTGTCTATCAATCCTAAGACAAATGATCCTTTTCAGAAGGAAAAGGACGCTTATGGAATTAAAACCTCCAGAACTCCTAAACACAAAACTAAAGTTTGCAACAGAGGTGTAGTACCTAGGTCTCACCTTTAACAGCAAATTAACATGGAACTCGTATTTAGAAAACAGAGTCAAAAGAGCATACATTGCTTATAAACAATGTCGCCGAACCGTGGGGCGCACCTAGGGTTTCTCCCCCAGAGTCGTCGCATCGACTTAAATGGCCATCATAAGACTTATGCTAACATACGGTTCAGTTGTCTGGGTACCGAAAACTCAAAAATTAACAGCTATCCGTAAACTAGAACAAATTCAAAGAACAGCATAACAGGAGCCATGAAAACAACACCGACCAGAGCCATGGAAGTCATTCTTAGTCTCACTCCTCTTGATATTTAAATCAAGGAGGTTGCTCTAACGACAATGACACGCCTCCGCACGGTTGAAATAAAACCTGATGTAGGATCTGGTAAGGGGAGACGTCGATTTTGACAGGAGATGCTCGATACGCTTCCACTGCTTCTAGCGAATATGGACTCCATCTCACCGAGATATATCTTCCATAAGCTATATAAAGTTATAACAGAATAAATAGAAGAGCCGGAAGTGGCAGGTACAATTCATATCTACACCGATTGTTCTAAAACAAAACATGGCTCAGCATGTGGAATATATTCCAGATTTTTAAACCTAAATATAAAATGGGCTGTGAGCAATAGTGCCAGTGTAGTTCAAACAGAGGTGACGGGGATTCTCATAGCAGCAAAAGAAATCACCAGAAACATGCTCATCTATACGGATAGCAAATAAGCACTACTAACCCTAAACAGACCACGAATCTACTCAGGGTTAGTACTAGAATGTCACCAAGCTCTGGTCAAAGTATCCATCAACAATGTGATCACCTTAAGATGGATCAAAGGTCACGCCACATCGAAAGGTAACCATTTTGCTGATTCACTAGCCAAGAAAGCAGCCAACCAAATACTTTTTGGACCTGGCCCTTCTATTGGCCTGACAGAACATTCTGTTGTGAAATTCAAGGAAACATAGGATGAAACAAGAAACTGCAGAGTTGCCAGGGAGCTTTTAAGTTATTCTGACAACACTGCAGTAAACAAATACTTTACTATGACTAGACAGAAGCTGCGCATAGTCACAGGCAGTTTGACTGATCATTGGCAAGTACGGAGCATCTCCATATGATGGGGCTGTTAGAATCTGCATTCTGCAGAGGTTGCGAACAAGAAGATAAGACCTCGAGCAAATTCTTTACGATTGCTTGATGCTTTCATTTATTAGAAGATTTATGTTCGGCAAGTATCGGCTAACACCGGCCGATATAAGAGAAGCACTTCTTGGCGATATTGTCAACTACATTAAATCTGTAGGCTGGCTCACGAGCTAGGAGGTGCCTACCTATCATCTTAGGAGGATACACAATGGGCCTAGTAAGGCCTAAGTGCTGTGGGGATAACCCACCCTCCACACGTTACAGATACAGTGTAATTTCAACGACCTCTTTCCTTCTTCTAAAATAATATTAAGTTATCTAGTAATCAGTAGAAAACCGCGAGAAAGCATAAAATAACATCTCTAACGAGTCTAGCACAAACGTATCTAATAAGTCGTTTAATCTAAATTATTGTTATCAAGAAATCAGACACTAAACAGCATTCCTTTAAGTCTCAATTTTGTCTCGGCGTTATTGCCCACACCACCCACTTCTGCGCTTAGAATACATTTTATACCATTCATCATAGACGTAAAACCCAAAGGGGTTACTTGTACTTATACGTAACTCTAAACTTTGATAAACTTGATTTTCTCTCTAGGTAATATTTTTAAATTTGTCTTTGGCATTATTAATGGATAATAACATCTTCGTATGACGTTACGTTGCTAGGAATTTATTTTTATTGGTAAAAAAAGTATGATTTTGCATATCATTTATTTTTTTTGAGGCTGTAATGCTAGGTTTGTCTTATAGCTGCTTGGAACCAGTGTCGATTGTGATACAACACCACCCACATTGACGTCTGTCATTAAGAAAACGATTTGTAGAACAGAATCATTATAATAATATCGCGCAATTTTTTCTCAAGACGCGCTTGTGGTACCATTATCCAATAAAATAGAACAATACCGCTTTAGTAGGCAAATGTCACGGTTGGGAATTAAACAAATATTTTTCGAATCGCGATTCGGACGATTCGTTTAAATATTCTAAAAAGGAAAAAAAATTTCAGTACGGCAAACACCAATTTTGTTAACAATGAAAATCAGGCATTTGGTAAGTGCGAATTTATTATGCTTAATAGCCTCTTTTATGGACCGCTAAATAAAACCAAACGTTTTGAGTTTATTTACTATGGATAATTTGCATGACTTTTGTTTTATTTTGTAATTCGGATTAATTGCTATGTACATTTTATCGGACGGAACGGATTTTATTTCATTATCAAATGCAGTACAAGTAAATTGCAAACAGGTCATTTTAATATACAGGGTTTTACACAGGTTTTCTTTAGTGCTAATTATAATTAAGACTAAATTCTATCGCAGGAATTTGCTAGTTCTGGTATCGGCAACATCCCAATTCCAATGATAAAACTTACATTAGAGAAATTTTGTATTGTACTCTGTATTTCATCAAGCGTTGCCTATATACCGGGTGTCCGCGCGAAAACTTTAAATGGAATTATTTCTGGTGTTTTAAAATATATCGACTTGAAATTTTGGAAGGTCATTAAGGAAGTAGGGGGTAAATTAATAGTGTATAAGATACAACTCCAACGTGATATCTGCCGCCCCCAGCCACCCCCCGTTCAAAAGTTTAAATGACACCCTGTATTTTTTTTACATATTCTGAAAGAGCGTAGTTTTTTTAGTATCTCTATGTGAAAAAATTACTTAATTACATAATGAACCTTGAAAGATATTTACAGCTAAAGGTTCAGATACCAGATATTCAAATATCGAAAGCAAAAAATAATAGCAAGCCATGAAAGCTGCTTCGTTGCTTGAACTGTCAAATAATATTGTTTGTGACACTTCTGTTTACACGTTAGTACAAAAGTTTTCGAAAAAATTTGACTTAGTTTAAATTAAATAGCTAAAAAAATAGAAAAATGGTTTACAGTTTGGAAGAAAAAACTGAAATTGTAGTTTTATATGGGATTGCAAACAGAAACTATTCGCAGACGGCAGCATTATTTAACGAAAACCATCCCAACAAAAATGTATCTGCTGTTTATGTAATTAATCTAATACAAAATTTTTTTGAAACTGGATCGGTAAATAATAAAGAACGTGATATGAATAATCCTGGAGCACGAGATGAAGCAACGCAAGTTGCAGTTTTTGGTCACGTAAATTTAGACCCACAGCTTTCAGTTAGAAAATTATCAGAAGCTTCGGGAGTGGCAAAAACAACGTGCCATAAAATATTAAAATTAAATAAAATGCATCCTTATAAAATACAGCTTCATCAAGAGTTGGGCGACGATGACTTCGATAGAAGAGTCCAATTTTGTGAAACTATGACAGGCATGATTCGGCAAAATAGAAATATTTTGCGAAATATTTGTTTCAGTGACGAAAGTTGCTTTTTCTTAAATGGTTTCGTAAATAGACACAATTGTCGATATTGGAGCGATGTTAATCCCCACGTTTTCCGAGAAGACCATACGCAACGTCCCCAAAAAATTAATGTATGGGCTGGAATTCTAAATAACCAAATAATTGGTCCAATTTTCTATCACGAGAATTTAACTGGGCCTAGATATCTCGAGTTTTTAGAAGAATTAATACATCCTCTTATCATTCAGTGCTTGGAAGAAAATACCGTTTTTCCAGGACAATGGATAGGTCGTAGGGGTCCTATTGAATGGCCAGCTCGCTCCCCAGACTTGACCCCACTGGATTTCTTTTTATGGGGACATTTGAAGTCTGTTGTTTACAGGACACCACTACAATCCATTGATGATTTGCGTAATAGAATCATAGAGGAATGTAGAGATTTAACACCAAATGTCTTTGAAAATATTCGGAACGCTTTCGAGAATAGACTGTACTATTGTTTAAATGTAAACGGTGAACATTTTGAACATTTGATTTAACTAAAAAAATAGAAAGAGTCCTTACTTTAGTTTATAAAGCGAAATTTTGTTGGTCTATAAGAATACCTATTTTTGTGATAAGTTGTATTTTTTTGTGATAAGTTACATTTTTTTGGATAATTAGATTTTTTTGTTTCTATCTGCTTTAATTATTTCGAAATTTGTCTACTGTCCAAGGTTACTAGTTCTTTTTTTTAATATCTGGTATCTGAACCTTTAGCTGTAAATATCTTTCAAAGTTCATTATGTAATTAAGTAATTTTTTCACATAGAGATACTAAAAAAACTACGCTCTTTCAGAATATGAAAAAAATAGGGTGTCATTTGAACTTTTGAACCGGGGGTGGCTGGGGGCGGCAGATATCACGTTGGAGTGGTATCTTATACACTATTAATTTACCCCCTACTTCCTTAATGACCTTCCAAAATTTCAAGTCGATATATTTTAAAACACCAGAAATAATTCCATTTAAAGTTTTCGCGCGGACACCCGGTATATATTTTCTTCACGACTATTTAATAAGTTAATTCTTAATACATTTTTAGTCAAGTATGATATACATAGATTCTTCCACTAGTTGGAGAATGTAAACATTCTTCAACTACTGGAATAATGAAATCAACCAATTACAAACTACAAAATATTATAACATCATATTTATGCCCAATAGAAATTCGCATATACATCATTATCAAAGGTGTGCTATGACTTCCGTGAATTGATATAAACGTCAAAAAATTTGATTTAAACTGACCGAGTTTTAGATATTAAAATTATTAGGCATTCCAAACAAATGAATTGCCAGTGGGAAGGTTTGGTATATCTAAGGGTGGCGACATACGGTGTATTCTATCTACTTTACGTAAAATCATAAATAATGGATTACATTTAAATATTTTATGTCAAAAACAATAAAAATAATATTTAAAAAACCTACCTATACATTTCTTCATAAATTGGCAGGCTTGGCGACTACTACTTCGAATTAAAATAGCGTCCAAGATGCAAGACTATGTCGCTACCCCCTTAGATATACAAGAATTTCCCACTGGCACATATTGTTTGACAGATCGTTGGAATGCCTAATTACGAAGTTTTTTTAACAAAATAAAGGATTCTGAAAATTTTGAAAGTGATAATGACATTAGAGGTATTCCACCCCAGTTATTAGAGATGGCACAACAAACAATTTCTAAACTTTTACCCAAAAAATCAGCAAAAATATATTCAACAGCGCACAAAATATGAAGTGGCGTATTGATAACAAAGCACACTCCTTTTCAGAAAATGTTCTACGGGCTTATTTTACAGAATTGTCGAAGAAATACAAGCCTTTAACATTATGGAAAGAATATTAAATGTTAAAAAACACTCTTATTATAAACAATGATATTAATATTAGTAATTATTCTAAATTAAATGCATTTATCAAGCGCAAATCGACAGGATTCACTGCAAAATAATCTAATACATTTACTCCAGAACAGATAAATAAGTTTATAGAAAAAGCTCCAGATAATACTTATTTAGTAACGAAGGTAAGAAATTCCATGCAGAAATATTTTTATACAGTGAGCATCATAAGTCACCCCCCTAACTAACTCGTTACTGGAGTTTTGTTAGGAAAATCGCCGAGACACGTCGATTTTTGATTATTAAATAGACGAGAACGCCTAACACTAGATCCAGGATCGTCCAGGCAAAAATCAGGGTCATTGTCCGAATCGTCAACTGGTTCCTCTGGACTACTACTGTTGAATTGCATATTTTATTAATTTCAAACACCAAAAATAGTAATATTGTAAATTAATACATTTAAAATAATGCACCACAGAATGTACTTGCAATATACCGCGAAATATCGGATTATTCTTACAGAGAACACACGTTCTCTAGATACTTCACACTCTTATGTAATGTATTAGAATAACAAATAACCTCTAACACTAAATAGAAAACACAAATTTGGACAGGGAATGCGAGCGTTTTGTAATAAAAAGTTCTGCATGGTCCAAAACTTAAAATGCAACCATCAGATATCAATTTTTTTAAGCCGTATACGAGGATTGTCAAAAAATATGATTTTTCCTGAAGAACTATGTAACTTTATTTTTAACAAACCTCGTATACGACTGATAAAATTTGATATCCGATGGTTATATTTTAGGTTTTAGATCATGCTCGACTTTTCAAGAAGGATATTTTTTTATTATTAGGTATATGTTAGGAAAAAAGTTATTCTTCATAAAAAGTCGAGCATGGTCTAAAAACCTAAAATACAACCATCGGATAATAAATTTCGTCAGTTGTATACGAGGTTTGTCAAAAATAAAGATACTTTACTCTCCAGCAGAGATCATATTTTTTAACAAACTTCACATCGTATACGGCTTAAAAAAATTGATATCTGATGATTGCATTTTAAGATTTGGACCGTGCAGAATTTTTTTATCAAGAATAAATTTTTCACAAAACCAAGAGTAAAAAAGGTTTCCATATGGTGTCAACTTAGTAAGACATATTCTATACAAATCATGGATTCAGAATTTCATAATAAAAATTTTAATACAAGGAAAAGAAAAATTTAGCAAGGTGGTACGCTACAAATTTTAATATTATTAAAGAATATGACGGATAAAATTTGTGGATAACTATTGTGGTGACTGTACAGTACATATTTTAAAATTTTTATCTAAATTCAAATCAAATTTCAATTATATTCTCCTTTTTTAACCACTTTTAGTTCTTTTATTTGAGTTTTGCAGTTTTGAGAACCTTATGATTGGCCTTTGTTAGGTTAATACCTAAATATGCATCTCTTGATTGTTTTCCTCATTATTCTGTGGCTGGAAGCTGGAAGCTGTTCAAAAGCGGTTTCGGAGAACTTGCACTTCCAGAATGGGATACGCACAAGGTACTTACGGTTCTAAAGACTTTCAAATTTAGAGTTTTTATTTATACGAAGAAGTATTAATGACCAGCTGTTTTTACATAAAGTGTTATCATGTAAATGATTTGTAATGAGCTATATATGTATTATCGTCTTTCGTATACCCGTTAGAAAAGTGAGCTGTTGTTTCAATGACATTAAGCTCAGGACTATTGGCAAGCCAACAAAGAACAGTTACGTTGTGGTATTCAAACCATTTCCTTGTAGTTTTGAACATATGCCTTGCTAAAAAAATGTAATTTTCGCCAAGATTTAATTATGCGATACTTGTTAGTAGACATTTCGAAGCATTCATCGTACCATCAATACATTCAAAAAAGCCTATTTCTAAAGCTGAAATTTATTAGTCGCAATCCTATATAGTAGGGGAGCCCAAGAAAATATTTTGGGATTTACTCAAGCGCGACAGATTTAGATACGGGGGATACCTTGCACATAGGCGCCGGAATTCAAAAATCGCTTTGGGTGCCCGGCTTCTATGCGGAAAATGGGGGCTATCCCCCCACCCTCCACAACTCACTTAAAGGCACCACCGGTTTTTTAAAAGGCTATTTTAAAGTTGTTTTATAAAAATTTTCTTAAAAAAAAAAAGGTATTGACAAATGGCAATTGCTGGATAGGCTGGAGACTCCCACCTAAAACGAGATATCTGGCAACCCTATATGCTCGGTGCAGCCACCACTGGTATTTTGAAGGTATTTTTAAATAGATTATAACCCCCAAATTTTAAATCGCCACTGTCTTCCTAGCCATTATCTTTTAACGATTTTTATTTTCTGTAAAAGCCTACCAGTTAATCAAGTAAATACTAGAAATGCTGATTCTTGGCCTCCATGCAATAATAGAGGTTTTGTTCAAAATGCTATCGGACATTTTGAAGCATCTATGAGGTTATTTGATGACATTCATCAATTATCCGTCGTTGTCGCAGATTTTCCAGTGATGTTGGCTGGGTGGCATAAATTATAGTTTTTAAGTGGCCCCATAAAAAAATCAACGGGCTTAGATCCGGAGACTGTGGGGCTACTCAATACTTCCTCTTCTTCCGATCCTGGAAACGTTTGATCCAAATACTGACGAACAGTGGTGCACCGTCATGGTGGAATATTAAGTTGTTTGCTATGTACTGATCGTCGTTTTCAATCAACTCTAGTAATGCTGGATAAATATCGTTTTCTAATAATTCCAGATACATTTCTGCGGTTAAAGTTTCTGGTAAGAAAGGGGCCCATTGTACGGTTACCAAAAATGATAGCCCAAACATTCAGTTTTCCGGATGTTGCGTATGTACTTCATGAAATACTCTGGGATTTGAATCGGACCAATAACGACAGTTGTGACGATTCACCGTACCATTTAGAAAAAAAGTGCATTGTCTGAGTAACACACATTGAAAAGAAATTGCTTATCATTTAATACCCGTTTAGTCATAATTTCACAAAATTGTAATCGCCTATCAAAATCGTCTTCATTAAGTTCTTTTACCAGATGTATTTTGTAGGAATAAAACTTTCCATATCTTCTGAATACTACGTCTCTTAATACCAGATGTTATCGCCAACTGTCTTGTACTCAATATGGGTTCATGAACAACATGTCCTAAAATCGCCACCTCTGTAGCTTCATTTACTACAGAATTTTCCATTTCACGTTATTTGTTAGCTACTAACCCCGTTTTCCAAAATGTTAGGACAAACTCCAAAATGTAATTTCGATGGACTTGTCGATTTTGATGTTGATTGTTAAACAGTTAGGCAGTTCTATTAGCACATTTATTGTTCGCAAAAAAGTGAAATTATTTGCACCCTCTTAGCAATAGAGTAAACATCACTGATATGCCACTTTTATGCCGACTCTACAACGAAATAAACTAAACCTTACTACTTTACGGCGATTAAAGAATGTCATCTGATAAGAATAATTGAGAGCCACAGGAATAAAAGTAAAATTGTTACAAAGAATTCCTTTTTTTTTTAATAACAATGTAAAAATTATTTTAAACCGGTTTTGTATTTTTGGTGAGCCACTGTATGGGCTACATAGATAGTAGCGATGTAAAACTCGGGGGTTATTATCTAAGTAAAAATACCTTCAAAATAACATATCATTCGACCAATCTTTCCATTTAAGATATAACTGGTGAGTCTCACTCCCGATAGAGGGTTTCCGCTTAGGGGGTGCAACTGCCAAAACAATGTTCCCCCGTAAAAAACAAAATTGACTGGTCTAAGCGTTTTTTAGTAGATGACCTGGTTTCTCGCCAGCAATACTAGAGAGCTGTTTCTAACTCTAAATGAACGTTTTTTTCTAACGGTGCTTGATCAGGAGCAACTTTCAAATATTCTCCCTTTTCCCCTTAAGCATTCGCTCAATGGCATATGTACAAAGATCTTATCTTAATAATTGTAGACCGTTAATAATCTTTCTTTTTGACGTCATAGGGTTTTATACACCAAAAATAATAAACCCTTAAGTTCAACGCGTTGTCTATGACAAGTTACGGCGACTTTTTTATCACAAAAATATAGCTCCGAACGATAATATTTTATTGAGGCATCTGACGCTATACCAACTTGGGCCACGACAGCTTCTTCATTTCACTTATTGACACTTTTTGTCCTCGTTGTGCTCTGGGTGCTCCGCACCCTGTTCAAAACTGCTCTGGGTGCTTGCGCACCCGGAGCCCCGGGGATTCGGCGCCTATGACCTTGCACCTTGTTGAGTATTTTCACCATTTATAGGTCTTTTATGTAGTGCTGGACGTCTAGGGCAGCGTATCAGAATAGTAAAAAATCGATCGTTAGAAATACTCGAGTGCGTCAGATTAAGGTAAGATGGGTTAATCACATGCTAAAAAAGTTTGCATTTCAATAATCTGATGATTTGAGCGTGACGGAAGAAAATAGTTCTAGGATAACGGGAAATTTTCATTGTATGTAACTATTTTTATCTGTATAAAATAATATATTTTTTATTTTCATTCAATTTTCCGTACGTTTAATTTGAAAACATTCAGTTTAAAAAGAAAATCATAAATACCTGTTTTTTAAATTATCAGATTAAAAAATACCTCCAGATTATATTTCAGCACATCTGAGACATCAAGTTGAACAGTGTATATGATAATCAATAAGCGATCTTTGGTAAGCTAGTTTTGATATGTAGATATATATTTATATAAATTATAACAAACAATGCGAAAGTATTTAGCATAAAAACTAACATTTGAGTTGATAAAATTGTTGACATAGTCTGGGAGCTTAAGAACATTTAAAGAAATTAATTTGAAATTGAATTTATCAAATGGAGAAAGAAGAAGTCAGTAACGCAACAATTTATCAACTTCTTAAGACAGTAAATGAATCAAATCAGGCTATAAAAAAACAAATAATTGAAATTAACAAACAAAATACAGAGCTAAAAGAAACTTTTGAGAAAGAAATAAAACAACTTAAATACGATTTTAATAGAGACCTTTCTGAAATCAAAAGAGAAAACAATAAAATACAAGAAGAAAATCAGCAACTAAAAAATAAACTTCTAGCAGTTGAACGAAACCAAAAAAAATATAATATAATACTATATGGTCTTAAAGAAGAGGATCCCCAGCAAGATATAGTGAAACTTATAGATATATTGAAAAACCAACTAAACCTTAACTGCAATTTTAACGACTTTAGAGACACTCGCAGAATTGGCACAATAACTAGCACCAAACCTAGACCACTAATCATTGAATGCGTGAGTTACTATTTAAAAGCTGAGATATTAGGAAAATCTAAAATCTTAAAAGGAAGTAAGTTGTTCTTTGCTTACGATCTAACTCAAACAGACTATCAACGTAAAAAAATACTGGGCCAGAATCTAAAATTAGCTAAGAGTTACAACCTTAAAGCAAAAATCGAAAAGAATAGCCTCTATGTAGAAGACAAAGAATACAAATACGAAGATCTTATAAAAATACCAAATGCAATAGAAACATTAACAAACAACAAAAGAAACTCTACCCCAGAAGAAAACCAGTCGTCACAATCAGAAACAAAAAAATTAAAGGAAAACTCAGAACCAGAGGTTACAAAACGGGTAACCAGAAATCAAAAAAACTCAACTTCTAATTAAATAAATAGTTATTTTTAAATTTTAAATTAGGTAATACTCATTTTATGTGTCTTTTAGCATTACCGGAAGTTTATTTTAACTTTTATTATAGGTACTCCTGTTGTTTTAAATATTGTATTGTAATGTAGAAATTTAATTTTTCAACAAATTTTAATATTTATTAAAATTAATTGAAATGGATGCTTATATTAGGGACTATCAAAATCATCCAATTCAATCAACTGAAATTCAGATCCCAGCAGCTTTTAGAAATTATATTAACATTACAGACTTCAAAATTTTTCATATGAATATTCGCAGCGTAGCAAAAAACATGAATGAACTTCTTGTATTATTAGATAACATGCATGCTGAATTTGATTTGATAGTATTATCTGAAACCTGGCAGCTATATGATCATAATATCTACCATATTCAGGGATACGAAAGTATATACAATAATGGAAATCTAAACCAAAATGACGGCGTTTTGGTTTTTGTTAAAAATCATTTGAAATCTAATAAAACTATTGAATATATTGGGGATATTAAAGTAATTTCTATCTTAGTCACAGCAAAAAATAAAAAAATTGAAATTAAATCCATATACCGATCACCTAGTACTTGTTTAAAAATTTTTAATCAGAATCTAATCAATTATTTAAATTCATTAAAAAAACACGATATAAGCATTATAACAGGTGACATAAATATAGACTTATTAAACAGCAATGATGAAACAGTAGAAGAATACAAAAATATAATGACCTCTTTCGGATACATTTCATACATTAACGAATACACTCGTTTACCTAGTCGAACATGCTTGGATCATTTTTATGTATCTAATCGCAACACGCTTGAAGCTAAATCATATATTTTTAGATATAATATTACAGATCACTGTCCCATAGCCCTTACGTTGGAAATAGAACAAAACAGCATTAAGATAAAACAGCAATTAAAGTACAAATATTACATAAATTATCCATTACTAAAAAATGCTTTAATATTGGAAAAATGGGAACAGGTATACAATGAAACGGAAGTTGATAATATAACTCTAAAATTTATTAATACTCTTAAATATCACATTAATCAAAATACACAAAAAGTAAAAATAAAACAAAAAATAAAAATATTACAAAATTGGATGAATCCTACATTAGTAAAATTAATTGATGAAAAAAATAAATTGTACAAATTAACCTTAAAACATCCCGATAATTTAGAAATAAAAAGGCAATACAACGTGCACAAAAATAATATAAATAAATTAGTTAAAAAAGCAAAAAAGGACTATTATAGAAAAATCATCCAAAAAAATCAAAATTCCTCCAAGTCTTTGTGGGAGTGCATTAACAAGGTTTGCGGCAAAACGGCACCTAAAAAAACTATTGAAAAAATTAAATTAAATGGAACTGAAATTACTGACAAATTGAATATTGCAAATGAATTTAATACATACTACTGTGAACTAGGCTTAAATTTAGCTGAAAAAATACCAAAAGTATCAAATTATACAGAAAATATAAATTGCTTAGAAAGTACTATGTTCCTTAGCCCTACTGATGAGGTTGAGGTCATTAATACAATTAAAGATTTGAAACTTAAGAAGTCACCAGGCCTCGATTGTATAAGGTCTGAAACCTTAAGGGAAATATCTAATGAGATTGCAAGTCCACTAACCTACTTAATAAATAAATGTTTTAGTACAGGCTCTTTTCCGAAAATTCTGAAAAATGGTCTAGTTAAACCACTTTATAAAAGTGGAAAAAAAACGGAAATGGTTAATTACAGGCCTGTATCACTGGTGTCAAATATTTCGAAAATAATAGAAAAAATAATAAAAATTAGACTTTGTTCCTTCTTAAAAAAATATAAAATTTTATCCAATCGGCAGTATGGCTTCAGAGAATCTAGGTCGACTGAAGATGCGATATATAAGTTAACTTCTCTTATTTATGATTCGCTTGATAATAATATTCCTGCTGTGTGTATCTTCCTAGATCTCTCTAAAGCATTTGATACCGTTTGCCACAAATCGTTATTAAATAAATTAGAGAAGTATGGTATAAGAGGAAATACCTACAAACTCATTGAAAGTTATTTATCAGATAGGGATCAAATAGTAGAAATCGATGGAGTAATGAGCACACCGCAAACAATTACTTACGGTGTACCTCAAGGAACCGTTCTTGGTCCACTTCTGTTCCTTTTATATATTAATAGTATGCTTTCCTTGAATATTCAGGGTGAGCTCATCAGTTTTGCAGATGACACTGTAGTATTTTATAATTCATCCAACTGGCAAGATCTAAAAAATAAAATAGAAAATGATTTTCCTTTTATTACTAAATGGTTACAATTCAATAAATTAACGCTTAACTCTAGTAAAACAAACTACTTACCTTTTTCATCCTACCTAACTGGGTTACCTAACTTGGGGCCACTGAACATCGGGACGACTAACCACATTGTAGAAGCAGAAAAAGTAAAATACCTCGGTATTACAATTGATCGTCATATGAGATGGGATCTACAATGTAAGGAAATAGTAAAAAAAATAAGAGGTCATTTGCCAAAATTTAGGTATTTAAAGGAAATTCTTGAAGTTGAGGAATTAAAAGTCTTGTATTTCTCACTGGTTGAGTCACTGCTTTCTTATGGTATTTTAGGGTGGGGTGGAGTAAATGACTGTTTCTTAAATAGTGTTCATATTGTACAAAAATGGCTTTTAAGAATCATATTCCAAAAAAATATTTTATTTTCCTCAGATCAATTATATCTAGATGCCCAAGTAAAAGATGTACGACAAATTTTCGTTCAAAAAATATTGTTTTTTATATTTCAAAATAAAATAAAATTTGTACATCATGAACACTCTTATAATACTAGGAGATATGAAGGGATCGTTTTCCCACGAAGTGAAAAAACTATCGGGAAAAGAAATACTAACTATTTAGCCCCAAGAATTTACGTGCTGTTATCTAATGATATAAAAAACTCAAAAAGTTTTAATTTATATAAAAATCGAATTAAAAAATGGATTATGGAAACAGAGAGACGATTTTTTACCGATATAGTAAATCAAACTCTACAGTGACAAAAGTAGCCATTTCAAGAATATGTGTCTGCAAGATTATGTGTCTGATATTTTAATTTTAACTTACCTCTATTTTGTCCTTATACCCCGAATGTGTCTTAAACTGGATTTGACAATATATTTTTTTTTTCACTGGGTTTGACAAAAACCCTGTTTGTGTCGCCCAAAAAAGGCAAAACAAACTGTATTAAGGTCACAATACAAGTAGTTCTAAAAACTACTTCTGTGGCTTAACTTTGTTTATTCACCCTCTACTTAGTATGTATTATTTTAATGAGGTAGTTACTAAGTCTTTTTAATAATATGTTACTTGTATTTATCCTAACTTTTATGTATCTATCCTTATATTTATATTTATTATTGAATTTATGTACTGTACTGAATTGAATAAACATTATTATTATTATTATTATTATTATCTGGCGCCTTCGAGTATTTCAAAATGGCGTTTTTTTGCATTTTCAAAAAGCCGCCGCATCTTCGGGGTTTATTTAACATCCTTTTTAAATATCTGACTCGCTAGACTAATTTTTTATTTTATTTTTATTTTCTACCTTCACATACGACCATCCCCACTATGCAAACCGGCAGATTAACATATCTCCGTTATCAGAGAGACGTGAGGCATATACACTATTAAGGTTTATATGGACCTCCGGAAAAGTATCTACACGTTAATAATTTTTGAAAAAATGTGTGAATGTATATACAACCTTAAGTATTATTTTACCAAAATTTGATCCGGTTTGTATCATTTGTTCTCAAGAAAAATCGGAAAATTTACTTTTTTACAGGTATAAAACAAAGAAACTAGACTATCAAGAGAGATCATTATTTCATAAAATAAATTAGTTTTGGTTAAGAAATTTTTGAACTTGCAGAAATGACGTAATTGAAGAATATATTTATTTTATTAACAAAAATTAGATTTAAACTGTAAAAATGAATGTAATATTAAAGAATATACCTTCAATAATTATATTTAAAGACATTGACCTCAAAACATTAATAAGTTTTTTATAAATATAGTGAAAAATTCAATTAAACAACACTATTTTGAATTTCCTCTTTCAAAGTCTTATCTCAATTAGTACTTTCTAAAATTGCTCACAGAGAGCACTAAATTTCCTACTCAAACAGAAATTTCGGATGTCCGCGTACACCAACGCTACCGTGTTGCCAGATCGAGTTGTGTTACTAAGTTCGCTGGATTAAATAAATATTTTTCTATTATTAATTCGGTCGATGCAAACGTACCTATTCATTTTACAGAATATTTGAATTATTTAATTATTAAATGAAAGGTACATTCTGAATGATGCATGTGTTTTATCAATTAAAAAAGTTGAACAGATGTTTACCAAATATCAGTATCATGTTAATTGCATGTTGATTAGTTTTTGGTAGAAATTGGATCGTAGGACGATATTTAAGAAGGTTGGCAAGTAAAAAAAACGGATTTTGAAATTAAAACAACAGGTATTTAGTAATGACATTTTTTCTGTTAAAAAATATAAATTCGTAAAAATCTGATTGGCTCAAAAACCATATTACCTTACTAGGTATTTCATATTTTTTTTAACTAAAAAAAAACTATTTCTATTATAAATAAATTTATTAAATAGACCTTTTAAAAATTCTTATTGATCCTACAAAAAATAAATCATTGCTAAACATTTACTTAGTAAAAATAGTTATGGTTTTCCTAAGGAACAATTTTTTTCCATCAGCAGTAGTAGAACAAAAGTATTTAACATGTTTTTGTGCATTTAATAGTGCAAATTCTCGAGCTGAGTAAAAACACTTTACTTAAAAATTTTTAGCATCATCTACCAATCCATCCGGTGAAGTTCCTAAGAAACGATATTATTTTTCTTAAAAGATGAATAAACCACATTCAACAACTGTATTCTTTGTAATAGAAGCATATGTTTCAATTGCAACAGTTTCGTTAAGTTTAACATCTATATCTGTAACGTGTGGAGGGTGGGTTAACCCACGGCACTTAGGCCTTACTAAACCCATTTTGCATCTTCCTAAATAGATCGGCACCTCCTAGCTCTTGAGCCAGCCTACAAATTTAATGTAGTTGACAATATTGCCAAGAGGTGCCTTTCTTATATCGGCTGGTGTTAGCCAATTATCAACGAATACAAATCATTTAATAAATGTGAGCATCGATCACTTGTAGACGATATATTCGATGATATCATCTTTTTGTTTAGCATCCTTTGCAGAGTGCGGATTCTGCCAGCCCCATGACATGGAGATGCTACCCTACTTGGCAGTGACCCGTCAGAATGCCTGTGATCAGGCATCTAGTGATAGTCAAGTATTTGTTTGCTGTAGTGTTGTCAGGATAACATGAAAGCTCCCTGCAGCTTCTTGTTTTATTCAATATTTCCTTGAACATCACAAGGGAATATTCTTTAATTAGGTCTGTCACTACCGATTTTGTCAGGCCAATAGTAAGGTCAGGTCCAAAAAGTATTTGGTTGGCTGCCTGCTTGGCTAGTGAATCAGCATGACAATTACCTTTCAATGTGACGTGACCTTTGATCCGTCTTAAGTTAAACACATTATATGGATACTTCGGCCAAAGCTTCATGACATTCTAGTACCAACCCTGAGTAAATTCGTGGTCTGTCCAGGGGAAGTACAGCATGTCTGCTATCTGTATAGATGGCATGTTCCTTCCAGTGATATTGTTTCTTGTGATTTCTTTTGCTGCTATGAGAATTCCCATGAGCTCGGTTTGAACTACACTGGCATTACTGCTCACAGCCCATTTTATGTTTAGGTTTAAAGATGTGAAGTATATTCCACATCCTAAGCCTTGTTTTGTTTTAGAACCGTTGTTGTAGGTATGAATCGTACCTGCCTCTTCCGACTCTTCGATTTGTTTTGTTATAACTTTAATATTATTGTCACGCTTCGTATAAATTCACATTTTTCCAAATTTTAATTATTTATTTAAATAACACCCTGTACGTAAAAGTTTGTTTAATTATTTCGCGAATTGGTTTTAAGTTGCAATCATGTACAAAATTGATTATTTAATAATTATTAAATATTAGTTTAATAACAATAAACTATGCAGAAGTTATAAAGGTAACCTCAAAGAGACACACAGGGCGTTTTCCACAATAGAGGATCCCCTTCATCGGGTTCATAAGAGAGCCTCCTTGTAGGATATTCCCAGAAACGGTTCCTGATCACTAAGACTTGGACCAAAAGCTCTGGATCTCCATCGTCGAAAATTAAAAGTCCTTTTTTATTTTAAATCGCGGTTTTAACAAATTGTTGTTACATGTGTCGAAGATATCGCAGTTGGTAAGTTAAATTGTTTTAAAGATAGTGTTGGTCCATATTTGTGTATGTTCAGCTGTGAAGTATTTTGTAGAATTGTTTTGTTGCACAGAAATTGTTAGCCCTTAAGGTAATGGAAGAGGCATGATTTACAATTAATATTCCCGGGTAAAGCAGTCTAGTCCAAGCAGTCAATCATTGTGGTTTTAGTTTGTACTACTGTTGCCTAGAACAACGTGTTATTCGGCTTATATCTTAAAACTCATAAATTGCCGAATATATCATATTTCCTAATAGAAATACTATTTGTTTTAAGAAAACATTGTGTTTTTTTTCAGCCCTTTTACAGAGACGTGTTATGTCCTAATGTCGAGAGTAGGACCCTGATTCAGTTAAGGGCTACGAAGCCAAGTTCAAGGCAATATGACTAAGGCTCTAGTGATATAATTATTGAATGGTCACCCCTCAATTCATTAATTGTGACATATTTTATTAAGAAACATGCAAAACGTGAGAATATCAAAAGAAGAAATACCCAATTTTAACAAATTTTCTTGCAAAGTGTTATGTCCCTTGCTAATAGATGTAGTAGCCAGAAGATTTAACTTTTAAGTTTCTTTATTTGTGGTTATTGATTTCACAAATCCACAATTGGAACATTTAAAGAATAATTTTGAATTTAATCCTATACTGAATTCTCTGACAAATGCTAAATAACCACTTTTTTGTTATTCAACATTTATGACTTTTCAGTGATCTTATATCACCAATGAAATGACGATTCGCCTATCAGAGATGAAAAATGGATACAACGTCATTGTATTGGCACTTTGCCCTACACAGGAATTTTCAATGAAAATTATCCACTCTAAATAATTTTAAAGGTGAGGCTTTCATGAAAAAATACAAGAACAAGTCGAAAATCATATAAAGGGACAATTCTGCTCGTGGTATACTCGTTGTAACTTTTACGGTCTCCTCCCCGGTTATGACCACTCTTCTTGTTTTTTTTTTAATGAAACACCCTATATATTAGTAAGACAATAACTCAAAATCAATCCCATATAAATTAATTTTATTAAGTTAAATGTTTTGGCCTTAGGACATCATCAGGTCTAAAAATTAAGTGATAAGCGCTAACAAAACACTACTAGGACGTCCCCATAAAAAGGTTAAAAAAATACACGTGCATGATTAAAACCGAGCCCCAACAAGGGTAAGGTAGTTGTAAGAAATATCATATGTGGGACATGTTGATAAATGTGAGAATATGGCGATGAGTAGTGTTAGCCTATAAGTTTCTTTATGCAAATCTTTTTCAACTTGTACAATTTCTATCATATTTCCCACATCTGGTATCTCTTACAACTGCCTTTTTAATCATACACGTTTTTTTTTTTAAATATTTTATGGAGACGTCATTTTATATTGTAAGCGCTTATTACTTTATTTTTAGACCTGATGATGGCCTAATCCCGAAACCGGTTGTCATTTAACTTCCTAAAATTAAATTACGTGGGATTGATTTTGAGTCATTTTTGTACCTTTAAGGTACATATTAGTTAGTTACTCTGTATACTATCACATGTTTCTACTCTTTTATACTATTTGATTTCAAAAATGTATACCTGAGGTGTACATTGAATCGTCTGGAAGTTGCATTTCTTGAGCTTTTGTTTACGTTCTTTCTTTCTTTCTTTCCCTTTCTGTCTATTTTTTTTCTTTCTCTTCTCACCTTTAAAATTATGGATAGTTTTCATTGAAATTACTTAATATTCATTTAATTATTAAATAGTACCCAACCATAGCGCGCGAACGTATCCTCCAGTCAGTTTTTTTTTATTTCAATTTTTTGACTGCGCGAACTGAGACCATTCGCCAAACCACATAGATTATATTGTTTTAATTTTATACCATATTTTAAGGATAACGGGCTCACCCTAAATAATTTTATTTCAGTAAAGTTCATAGTTGAGAATGATTGAGCGGACCAGTGGAAGACTTAACAAAAGATCGCCAGGTCATATCCATCTCTTAGCTGGATCGCTTGGGCCGTCCGCACTCAACACCTCACCTCCCGCGTCTTACAACAAATAAATAAAACATAATTATATTGAAGTTTGGCAAAGTTCTTTGCATCGAATCATAAAGATCTCCCGCGTAATCTATTATTGTGCTAGCAGTCTCTTTTGGCGGCGATATAAACTAACGAAATATTATTCTATCACAGATAGAACCCTGTAACTTTAATAAATTGTATACTAAATTTGATTCGACAGGTAGAGCCATCTCTAGAGTCAGAAACGAGTGAGGAGGTGGGTCCATATAAACCTTAATATATGACGCTCTCGAATATTTCCACTGTTTTTTTTTACATTTTTGAAAACTTTTAGACTCTAGCCCCACCTTTTTTTTTATCATCTAATCTTCAAAATCCAATAGGTTTCCACGACGCTTGAGTAAATTCCCATTTAGCATCGTGGGTTCCCCTACTAATAGTTAGGACTCATCATTTTTGATAATTCGTTCAAATCGACATCAGTTTGAATGTTTTGTAAATTGCTATTGGTCAACCTCTTGTCATACACTTTTGCCTAATTAATTCTTGAACCTCTAACCTTATACAATATGACAAACAAACTACTGCAAGAAACTGAGTACGTCCTTTACTGAAAATCGAAGAAAGCTGTACTCGAGAATGGATCTAACAACGTACAAATTTTGTACTCAAATGCACGATTTGGATAATTTCCTTCTCGAACACTGCACAAAATTTCACACTCTTTATACAAACTAACGAACTTTACGATAGTATTTTCAGTCCATCTCTTAGTTAACCCAATTTTAATTCACACGACTGGTACACAAAAGTTTTAATGGTTTTAACTTCACTGGTGCTATTGGAATAAGCATTTTTTTCATATTTTGGTTCTTCAAATCAGGTATACATTTATTCAAATAAATATGTATTAAAAATAAAAACTCACCTTTTGAATCACCCTGTGAGATCCATTAGTGCGAAGAAAACCCTTATCTCGCTATTTAAAAGAAATATCAGAAAATGTTTTAGATAAAAGTTATTAGTGAGGTGGGAGAGTTGAAAATTATGCCAGCATATTTCACATATCTGGCAACCAATGCGCTCATATGAATTCAGATAGTATGTACATATGGAAATACGAGCCTAAAAATCCCGGGACACAAATTTTCCTGTCTTTCTAGTGGATTTGGCAGCTCATTTACCGGAAGTATTGTATTTATCGCTAACTTGGAAAGTGTTTACACGAATCTGGCTAAACCAAGCCTCCTAGAGCAAACTATAGGGTGGTGAAAAAGTCTGGCAACAAGGTATTTCCTTTGAAATGAATAAATGTATAATTACTATGAAGAATGGGATTGCATTATGCATTTTTTAGAGGACATGTCAAATGTATGTGGCGTCTGCGTTTAGCGTACCGCCGCCATCTTAAATTTGTTTAAATGGTAACGTAGGTCGAGTGATATATCAGAGAAAAGCTAATTTTTTCCTCTAAAAAAAAAAACTAAAAAAGTACCACATTATTAATGTAAGACATTCCCATCCATCAACCTAAAATACTTTGACTGTTACAGTACTACCCTGTATGAATGGGATAAGAAAAAAGAATAATAATGTAATACAATCCCATTCATTACCCTACAATTTCCTAATTTTATATTCATTTGTTTCAAAGAAAATACCTTGTCGCCAGATTTTTTCGCTATCCTGTATACATTAGTATGACCCCTCAAATGTTGCTATGAAACCTTCATTTTCATGTTAAAATTAGTAATATAAAGCACTCGAGTCATAACTGTATTATCAGTTTAAAATATAAGTACAAGAATCAGAAACAATCGAATTTACAATAAAATATTATTTAACTTTAATATCCAAATACAGTACTTATTATTTTATTGTAGGCATAGACGTACTTTCACAGCCAACATGTGGCAACTACAATATCCCCGTTATCTCTATGCTCTCTGGCTTTGTTACTGGATTTCGGTTCGGCTAATATCCCACTACCATATCTTCCAATTCATGCTGTCTTATACAATAATATCCAAATGATTATTGTTAATTCAGTCGTAGCACTATCCATCGTATTGCCATTTGACAGCCTCGTTTAGAGTAGGAACAGCGCGCGTCCCGATTGATATTTTAGAGCATCGAATCGCTGGTCGCTCTCACTCGGAAAGTTTTGCGTTTGGCAACAATTGGTTGATTTACCGACAACGCGTCCTATCGCATCACGACGCGCGACGCTCCTACTCTAAACATGGCTTAACACATTTACAAGATGTGCATCTCTTGCGACATGTACTATTCTCTAACTATGGGAAAATTAGTGTGAGAGCACTCTCTCATGATTTGCTGCGCATGTCACTCGACTAAAATTATTAGAAATCATGCAACAGCGAGAGCAGTGTTGCAAAACGTACCATTATTATAGTAATTGTATGATATACTAAAAAATTTCCCAATATTTCGGAATTTTTATTTTCCAACTTACGAGCTAGATTGAATTTTTGTTGAATACACACGTTTAATGCTTTTATTATTTTTGTAATATATTATTACACGCGTATAATTAAACATATTTTTAATTACAGGGCGATTCACAAATGTGACAATAGTTTTTTTTGTAAAATCTCACTAATTCTAGTGTGACGTCAGGAAAGCATTTTTTCAAAAAGTACTAGTGGATATGGTATTTTGTCGACCACAATACACATTTCTTATACGGGGTGTTTTATAGTGAGAACCACAAAATAAAATTATTTTTTTTAAAGGATTACTTCAAAACCTTGTACTTATGAATTGTTATTTGGGAAAAGTATTATCACTAGTAATACCACTAGAGGTCAAATTATTTCCGGAAATTTTTTCGAGCTCATGAATATTTTCTAAAAATATTCATGAGCGAGAAAAAATTTCCTGATATTGATTTGACCTCGCGTGGTATTCGGTAAGAAAATTCCACGCCGAATTATGGTTGAAAATGAAATATTTTTAAAATTTATTTTTCGTTTCTCAACAATGCAAATTATTTTCTCCAAGTCACCAGTGAAACATAAAAGGTGTTGTCGCCTTGATTGTTGAGTTGTCATGGTAACTAAGTGAGACCCTAACCTCGAATATAATTTCAGTTTTGAAGTTGTCAAGCGGCCCGACGTAAAAAAATGTTTCGCTGCAATTATTTAGGCCTTCAAATTGCTTATTTCTACTCATTGTAGTTGCATGGGAATACCATTTGAAAATAGAAAATAGTATATTCTTTAATTTTAGTAAGTTTTGAATAACTACAAGTGGTAGAAAATTGTTTTTCTGCGTTTTTATTAACATTCGTTATGAGCGTTTTAAAATGGTATGAAATTCATAACCAGCGTCAGCAAGCATCATTCGTAGGAGGCTGTGATCATTGTATTTTGACAGTTCAAAACATTAAATAACTTCGCGTTTTGTTGCGATAAAGAATATTGCACAGCAAGTAAAACCAACAAAATTACCTATTTGTTTAAAAATGAATCGATTTGAAAATCATACGCTATGCAAAATATGCGTGAAATTGTCTGATGTAATGATCAATCATTGCACCATGACTTACTTACTCGGATTAATAAAGGATTGTGGCTCCAACTTGAAAAACGAAAATTTGTTCCGAATTGTCCACGAATATTTGCACCTAAACTACGCAAAATTCAAAGTGCTGAATGGGAAAAAGGTGAATAAATTAGTGTCTAAATATTATATATATTTTATTAGACATAGACACATAATTCAAAGCATCCAAAGTCCTGCATTTTCGCCATTAAGAAGAAAAGAAGTGGCCGAAGAATATAGAAAACACCTTAGCATTGTAACTAAAATGTATCAAAACTAAACCTATTATGTGAACAAATAAAAACCAGTCTGTCAAAAATGGTCTGTTATTGTAAACGTCAAAAAATTTCCAGTATAATTCGCTGTTGGGTACCCCACGAGAAAAAATTTCCACTAAAATACCTTAGTTGCCATGGTGATCTGTCAAAAACACGTATTTTGATTGGTTCAAAATTACAGGTGTGGAAAATATGCATTTCTCTAAGCTTCACAATATACAAGGCAACTTATTTGTTGAAAGATATTCTATTTTAATAAAACTACAAAAACCACAAACACCCTAAACTTTCCCAGGTCAAATGTAACCATTTTCTCGGTATATAATAATTTTAACAACACCATTTTAAGAATTATGTATTTTAAATCCGATACTATGACTAGTTTTCGAGATACATGGCGTTAAAGTGGAGAATTGTTGTATTTAGTTTATTTTTTCTTTTTACTGAAAAGCTAGATTGTCTTTATATAGAATATTTATATAAATTGAATATAAGTTATGGGGAGATGTCCAATACAAGGGACAATTTAAAATAGTTGCGGCTCGTGACCAAAATGTTGGTAGTTCACAATGACAGACTATAGAAATCAGTATAGATGTAGGTAAAAATCTTTCAGTGTTTTAGAAAGGTATAGAAGGGTATATAATACCGAAAACTCCCTACATCTGTACCCTAGTATATCTATCAATCAGTATTGGCACACTGAGGCGGCACGTTTGATCTTTAAAAGTAAAAATTTTTAAGTTGACACTCGACGTTTTCAGGATATGAAAAGTTTTCTTTACACGGACTTGGTATACCTGGTTAGTTGAATTTTTGTTCTGCTGCTTTTCAAATTCGTGTATATGAGCGAGATGTGAGATACCTTTATAGACAACGGTTCAACAACTTAATTATTTTGAAGAAGAAAATAGATTAGATATCAGGGCAGTCTTCGCAAATGTAAAAAGGACAGAACCGTTTTAATTTTTTTTTATATATGTGAAACATTACTTTTTGATGAAAGGTTTAATTACTTTTAGTTCAAAATATAACGTTAGTTTGTCAAGGGAAATATATAACACACAATGTTAGAGTAATAAAATAAAAGGTATTGCTTTATTTCTTAAGAATTACTCTAATCTAAAACTTTTCTAGTATATTGTAGAAATTTATTCTATACGTTATTTAGGTACTACAAAATCAATAGGAAAGTATGTAGTTTTAAATATAAAAATTTATAACGGAGACATATTTAGTGTAGTTTTTTTACAAATATATACTCATTGACTTGTTTTTGTGAATGAGTTCAAGTATGGCAGACTAAAATCGTTACTTTTTATTATGAATTTATTTAAAAATGGGAACTATATGTATATGGTTTTCGTAGTTTTTACACTTGTAATAAAAATATCAAAGTTATGTATATTGGCCATTTACTACACACAGCAAATTGATAGACATAATACATATCACTATTTGACATTCTTATTAAATTTACTAATAATTTAAAATTGACTTTAAACTAAGTGACTACACACAGAATTGTTTGAAAGAAACCATAAGGTATAATTTATTTACTGGATACTATAAAAAAATTAATAGTAGTTACATGTAGAGTTAAGTAACAAGAAATTTAAAAACAAAAATAAAACAAACCTTTATATCTAGTGAACTTAATTTAGTAGTCCTCAACTTTCTTAGGCTAACATTAAAGATATCTATTTGGACCTCGCTAAGAAACTCATTGGTAACAGCCATCATCTTCTTAAAAGAAGATATACTACTTGTATCTAAACTAAATAATTTTTTGTTACTTGGGATTCTTAGATTAATCTTTGCCACATTAAAATTTATATAGTTAATCAAATCACAATCTTTGTACAAAATATATCACAGCCTGTTGCTTTCTTCTTTGTAAAAGGGATTTAATCTTAAAATTATCGAGCATAGTTTCATACGAGTATTTTTTATGACAAAGGTACCGTAAAAATATTTTTGGTACTTTTTCAATATGATTAATTTGTGTGGCTTCCAAGGGCATCCATATTTGTGAAACATATTTAAGTAGTGGGGTCTTACTAAGGCATTATACAGGATTGGCCAAACCTCTGTCGTAGTTCTATAACTCCTATTATGCAAATCTTAACGATTTATTCGAAGTATACCTGTCAATGGTGGTCAAAACCAAATATCACAAAATTATTTTCTTGTGTACAAGGTGGCCCAATAGTAAATTAGGCAAATCACTTATTTTTTTTTAAATGGAATGACCCAACTTTTTTTCCAATTTTAGGTACTCTATGGTCACTAGTGCATACCCACAAAATATTGTTTCTAACATCCTACCCCTTTCGCAGAAAAAGAAGAAATACCAAAAAATATTACATTTTCAGACGTCTATTAAAATATGCAGTGCTCTCTCGAATTTGACGTTAGAATTTAAAAAACTACAAATGTATAAAGCCAATAGACCAAAGATTTTTTTAGACCAAGTTTTAATTTTTTATTTTGTACAGGGTGGTCACAAATTAATTTCAATTTCCAAAAATTTCTAGGACATTTTTTTCAAATTTTTCAAATAGAACACCCTGTAATACTATTCATCGATGAAACGAGAATTTTATACCCTTCGACTTCCCCATATACTTTCCTATACCTATCTGTCGTCGTTTAAAAGTGAATTCCAAAAAGACATTGATCTATCAAAGTCCAATTTCTACCAGTGGTTTTATTGAAAGTGAACATTCAATCAAGTAGGCTGGGTCTTAATGAAGTGTCAGATTATTTATTAATGAAGTGTCAAGTTATTTTTACTGATCGCGATAATTCTTCTATTAATAATGAATTTTACGAAAAACGAATTAATTGACATGGTCTATGTTTTGGGAGAATCCGACAGAAATTGTTTATTGGCAAAAAGAATTTATCATCAACGATATCCGGATAGACGCATCCCTGATCAAAAAAGTTTTGAAAAGTTACATGAAAGATTTACCGAAACAGGAAATGTTGCTTATAAAAAACCAATAATTGACAAACGTGCTACTGATAATGATAACCAATTATCTGTAATTTTGACAGCGATAGAAGATGCTCATGTAAGTCAAAAAAAGATTGCCGAAGTAGTAGGTATAAGTAGAACATCCGTTAGAAGGATTTAAAAACAGCATCAATATCATCCTTATAAAATACAATTGCATCAAGAGCTGAAAGACACCGATTTTGATAATAGAATGGTGTTTTGTAACTGGGCACAAATTAAACTGCAACAAAATCCATTTTTTTTGATAGACTGCTGTTTTCTGATGAATCTACATTCCACAAGAACGGATTCGTTAATAGACATAATTTCCACTATTATTCCACGGAAAATCCTAACATCATCAGAACACATAGCCAAGAAAGATGGAGTGTAAATGTTTGGGGAGGTATAATTGGGGATCATGTTATTGGGCCGTATTTTTTTGAAGGCAACTTAAATGGTCTGATGTATTTAGATTTTTTAGCAAATCATCTTCCTACTTTACTTGAAAACATTTCCCTTGCTGTAAGACTAACAATGTGGTACCAACATGATGGGGCAGCAGCGCATTTTTTACGCGAAGTGGCAGATGAATTAGATGAAAAGTTTCCAAATAGATGGATTGGTAGAAATGGTCCAAAAAAATGGCCAGCTCGATCACCTGACTTAACAAAACCCGATTATTTTTTGTGGGGTTATATTAAAAATCTAATCTATCTTACGCCACCTACAACACCTGAAAATATGAAAGAAAGAATAGTGCAAGCTTTCCATTCCATTATACCTGATATGCTTAGAAACGTTTCTCGATCATTCGCCCAACGAATAAATGTATTTGGAGTGAGGGTAGCCATATGTGAGTAGTAGGGATTAAGTGTAAGGGTTAAAGAAACGATCCTTTATTTCTCACAAGTCAATTTAATTGGCGACCGGTTTCGAAGCTGTCACTTCATCATCAGGCTTTATACAATCGTAGTTTTTTAAATTCTAACATCAAATTCGAGAGAGCACTGCATATTTTAATAGGCGTCTGAAAATGTAATATTTTTTGGTAATTTTTTTTCTGCGAAAGGGGTGGGATGTTAGAAACAATATTTTGTGAATATGTAGTAGTGACCATAGAGTACCTAAAATTGTAAAAAAAGTTGGGTCATTCCATTTAAAAAAAATTAAGTGATTTGCCTAATTTACTATTGGGCCACCCTGTACACAAGAAAATAATTTTGGGATATTTGGTATTGGCCACCATTGACAGGTATACATCAAATAAATCGTTAAGATTTGCATAGTAGGAGTTATAGAACTACGACAGAGGTTTGGCCAACCCTGTATAATCTGATTTTGTGGTAATCCTAAATTTTTTCTGTATTTCTGTTTTAAAAACGCGAAGCTTTTATTGCTTTTTTAGTTATGTGTAAGAAATGGTTATTGAACTTCAAATTAGACTGAAAGACAACTCCCAAATCTTTTACCTCATATTCAGGATTTAATGTGACATCACAGGTCTTGTGTCTAATGTAAACAAGGTTCACAGTTTAAACTAAGTCTACATTTGAACTGCCTATTGTACAACCCGCCATATGTACAATTAAACGTTAATTGTATTTCTTTAAAATGCACTTGATTCTGTTGATCAAAACCATTCGATAAAAAAATTAAAAAGTATTTGTATAAAGGTGGTTTTTATATCTATGCTATGAAGCATGCATTGGGGTAGCATGTAGATTATCTAAGTATCAGATCAGAGAGATTACAAGTATTAGAAATTAAAAATTTAAAAAAACCGACTTCAAAAACGTGCAGATGCCGTCACCACATCTTATTCAATTTTACATGGGACCACCCTTGAGGTACCCCATTACTAACAAAAAAATAATCAGAAATCGGACAAGATGGTAAAGCATTATCGCTAAACATACATAAAAAATGAAGAGTTTGAGGATTTTCCCATGGATCCAGTTATTAGATTTTAACCAAATTTATATGGGACCACCCCTGAAGTACCCCCTTTCTAACAAAAAAAGAATCATTGAAATCGGACACTGTGTTAAAGAATAATCGCTGAACATACATAAAAAAAAATATCGCGACGAAGTCGGTTAAAAATTAAATAATAAACTAGTATATTACATTACGAGTGTGGAAAGTGACATTTTTCACACGAGTGGGAAATATTGTCGCACGAGGCGTAAGCCGAGTGCGACTATCACACGAGTGTGGAAAATCACTTTTCACACAAGTGATGTACAATATTTTTCCTACGACCACAAAATAATTTCATCAAAAAATGTAAAACCAGATTATTATAATAATTAAAATGTATTTAAAAAAATAATCAACAATAATCGTATTTATTAAATTTTCATAATTTCTAAACAAATAAAAAAAAATAAAAAAAAAATTCTGGCACAGCCAGGATTCGATCGCGGTCGTTGGACGGTCTCAAATTGCAAAGTTGATGCTCTAACCAACTGAGCTAACAGGCCTTACGGTAATTGATTGATCTAATCGCTTATGTGTTTAACCAGAATAAAAAGCAAATATATCTTAGTTATTTTAAAATTATTTTAAAAATAATTGTTAAAGATAAATATCTAGGATCTAATTTACAATAATTTAACAATCATATCGATTTTAGTATTAATATGGACATTACATAGATCAAAATAGAAATTATGTGTTTGACATTTTCTGACAGCTACTGCGGAAAGTAGCATATTCTCACTTGGGTGGAAAGTAAATTCTTATTCATACGCGTGTGATATAGGGCACTTTCCATAGGTCTATATAGTGTGATATGTGTCACTTTCCTAAGTGGTCGTAGGAAAAATATATTTTTTGGAGTAGCAACAGGTTTATTAATACACAACTATTATTTTGTTACAAATACTTATATTATAATATTTATAATTAACATAATAGTTGATATAAGTCCTTTAAAAATAATATATTTTGATTTAATTGTTGAATTTATACATGAGCAATTTTCCTTGTAGCGTTGTTTACATTTTACAGAGAAATATTGTATTCTGCTTTTGGCTGATAAATCATGTACATGTAAATGGGTTGAATGTAGACAATGTTAATGTTTTTGCTACTACTGCTGGCTAGGAATGCTGGGCTGGGACACCAACAAAAGGAAGCACAAAGCACTAGATCAGTTTCTATCACTTATACACTATCTGATTTATCTGATTTATTACGCATTACATCTTAATACCTCATAATATTGTACTGGACAAGACAGAAAACTCTGCCTAGCGTGAATATAATATTGTGAGGTATCTTTTTCTATTACTGTATTATAAAAAATAATTATTGTAACCTATATTGAATATTGAATAAATTGAATTTAATTGAAAAAATTTTAATTGTTGGTTTTTGTTTAAAGTAATATTTTCGAAGGAATGCAACTTAATACGGTTGATAAAGTGAAGAAAAAGAGAGCAACGTTGTCTCCTGGTCGACGATCTGAAGTGAATTAAAGATTCACTGATTAACGAAGTAGTGGAGTTTCTATTAACTTGGGATACCTTAGATAGTGAGAAATTTAGTAGTTGAAACAAGTCTGTGAGATCGTTTTCCTCACTTCTCTTACGAATCTTGAGAAATCTCAGAACGGTATTCCGTACTAAATTGGAAAATTAATGTCCTCGGGCTACGAAACTTGAACTTCGGCTTTGAGAAATTTAGTGGAACCACTCTGTGAGCTCACTGGCCTGACCCTCTTTTACGAAACTTCAAAAATCACAGAACGGTAAGCAACACAAGGAAAGATCAATTTTGTCGGACTATAAAAATGATTTCTTTTCTAATATTCAAGACGACGACGGCCAATCAAAAGAGCAACAAAAGACATTTTTAATAGCATGTCAAATCAATATTAATGATTTCTGCTTTGGTTTTCCACAGGTTTCACACAGACGATAAATTAAATAAAGTTACTTTATTGACGACACGGCTCAAATTAATAATAGTTTAGGAAACTCACACTGAAAAGAGGGGATCTTTGCTTTATGCTTTACTATCGGACATGTTCGATTTCTGAGTGGTTCAGAGTGGGAGTAGCCAATGTTTACCAGTCGAAGGACTCAAAAACATCTTTTGTGACATCTGCGCAAATGACTAGTTAATTTACATAAATTTGAGCTTTTAAATGTAGATTTGAATTTCGGTAAAGAATGATATATTTTAAACTACGGGGGTTCTCACCAATGTTTAAAAACATGAATTTTTAAGAAATACAAATAACAGGGTTCTCGAGAAGGCTAACAAGCGAAAATAAATAAACTACAATAGTACGTATTTTTTTAAATTTTCATATTTTTCCAAAATAAAAAAGGTATTGATTTCAGCGTGAATTGAACCACTGTAACAAATTGTAAATTAGACTATATTTTGAATTCTTAACTAACTGAGCTATCGAGTCATGTCAAATGAATTATCTAATCAGTTATGTGCATTATAAATTTCAACAAAAAATTACAACTTTTAGTTGTTTAACGTCTCGTTTGCAGGGGTTTTAAAGTAAATCCTTGCAGATGACACTTCATGATAGTCCCACCAACCACTTCCAGCCGGAGAGGTACGATCGTACCACCTTGCGGCATCTAGCTCTCAGTTTATTGTGTACAACAATGTACGTTTTTTTAATTATTAAATAGTATGTTTTCCTTAATTTACTAGGTATTATGGAGTAGCTGTTTCCTAACTAAGTTAGTGATCTGTTTAGGCCCGATTCCACTAATTTACGGTAAACCATCCATAACTAAAATATCTATCTAAACTATTTTTTCTTTAAGTTATATTTCACCGTCCGATTTTTTTTTGTTAAATGCTGTTATAATCAAAACTAACTAACTTCACCCTATTCACCTAACCTCATTTTTTTATATATTTGATACTATGGAGTGTAGGGTACCTAGAAGTTAAATATTTTTCATTGTTGGCTTCCATCTTTTTAGCATAAAAAAATAAAAAAAAGTCGGTTTTGGAAGTTTCAAAATGAACTGAAATAAATTTAGCTGCACAATATTAACTAAATAAAAAACTGAAACTTGGAATATAATAACTGCAGAATTTAATGCAACTTAACTAGAAAACAATTTAAGCAAAGACAGGATTGAAAGACTTCGTGAAAACAAAAATAAAAGAAGTTCTAAGTAGGGTGGAGTGAATTTAAAAATGTTTATAAATTTTGAAATATTATAACGCGCTAGTACGGAATACTTGTCTTTGGGGGTACATATCAAAAAATCTTAAATTTTTACAATAATATTTAGAGGTGCACCTGAAGTCTTGAAATTTTGATTATTAGGATATTTCTTCAATTTTCCCTTTTTTTTTTATTAATTTTCAAAAATTGTAACGAGCTATTGCAAAAATGTTGCCTTTGGAAGCCTAGACAGATTTTACAAAAATCGTAGATCTCTATAATGATATTCAGAGGTGCTTCTGGGGTCGTATACATTTGATTTTTATTGAATTTTTTTTGGCAGCTCTTAGCTTGTCTTTAGTTTTCTACTAGGTTTGGGTAAAAATAATCGATATATCAAAATATTGATATTTTTTCATAAAATAATCGATAAATATCGTCGATATTTTTATTCTTCATTAATCGATAATTAATATTTATTTTCGAGTATCGGGTTCGATATATTTTTTAATTAAATTTAGTAGTAACAGTAACGGTAGTACAGAACCATTTGGAATTTATCTGCGTATGAGTAGTATGAAAAATAGAACAGTCAAATCGTACTGCTAATGCGCAGATACATTCGAATCGGTTCTGTACTGCTGTTGAAACATACGTATAGTGTGTGTATCTGTGGTTTGTGGTGCCTATTGACTTTAGTTTCAACTGTCACGTGTGACGACGTGTGTTTGTAATGGTAACGTGAGGCGGTATCTCCAATGTGGTGGATTTCTTTGGTTTGATTAAAATTGTTTTATTAAACAAAATAAATACTTATTTTCTACATGTGTATTCAATATTTATGCATTGAATGTTTTGGGATCACTTTTAGGTCTCCAAACACGCTTTTACAAAAAATGTCGATATATCAATATATCGATATTTTTTACTCGATAATAATCGATACAGCTTAAAAATATCGATTCGATATATATCGATATTTTTTTTTCACTTGCCCATTCCTATTTTGTACCAAACGAAAGAATACCCAGAACTCACCACGTGGAGGGAGCAGCTTGTCGAGTTCCTCCACCTCCCTCCACCCGTCTTAATTATTACTCACGTTTATTCAATGTTATATGAATACGCTTTTGGTGTTAAAATGGGACATCTGTTGTCTTGATTCAATTTTTGACTTGATGAAACCATCTTCTCTAAAAACTGGTATTGGTGCTTTAATGACTAGTTTAACGCATCTCTCCACCGCTTGATAATGACAAGGATACCTATTTATTTCCCTTTTAGAAGGATTTTGTACCATTGAACAAATTTGCAAGTAAAGGAGAATCTGATGATTTAGTTTTAAAAATTGCCAATCAATGAGGTTAATAAAATCGTTAGCATCCATGTTTACCTTCGGTACTTTAAAATATATAGTTTTCCATTAAGGAGGTCCTTTCGCCACCAATGTTAAATAAAAAATATTAGATTATGACTAAAATAAATTTTTATCTAATAGTAGATGTCCTTATTTATCTAATAGTGAACTTTTAACTATACCTTACCGTGCAAATTTTTAAGAAATTTTTTTTTTCAAAATGTGTGTGTTTGTACAGTGTCTTATGAGAAAGTAAGACTTCAACAACAATTTTCGAATTATAATTAATTTTACTATTATTTATTGATTAGATGGAGTAGAAAAAAACTAAAAATAAGGTTTTTGAAATACATAGGTTTTGTTTTTTACAATAAAATATATAGGTTACCGTGGAATTTATTGAGAAATTATTATTAAAAAATCACAAAAAATTTTCAACTAGGTTACTTGAAAATTTTTTGTGATTTTTTATTATTAATTTCTCAATAAGTTCCACGGTTTACTATATATATTTTATTGTATAAAACAAAATCTAAATATTTTAAAAACCTTATTTTTAGTTTTTTTCTACTCCATCTAATCAATAAATAATAGTATAATTCGAGAATTTTTGTTGAGGACTTACTTTCTCGTGAGGCACTGTACAAATACTCACATTAAAAAAAAAAAAATCTCAAAAATTTGCAAGGTAAGGTATAGTTAAAAGTTTAGTATTAGATAAATAAGTCAACTATTAGAAAAAAATTAATTTTAGTCATAATCTAATAACTTTTTTTTAACATTTGAGGCGAGAGGTGTGGCGAAAGGACCTCCTTAAACAGATTTTTAAGTTCCGACTCATCTGTTACCATTGAGAGTAGGATATTTTCTGGTTATGTGTAAAAACTATTTTTTTTAATGACAGGATCAATTACAGACAAAACTTTTTTATCAATATTTCTGGACTATTTGATCATATTTAACAGATGCCGAGGTCTATCTTTACATAAGGGTTTTAGTTTAATATTAAATCACTATTACACATGTTACGGCCTTTTGGCACATTCATATATTTTAGTGATCAATTCAATAGAAATACTTTTTTAAAATTTGATATTATTCTTAATTTGCTATGAATTTAGCTTACCTTTTAATTATTTCCAGCCTTTTGATAATTTTTCTAAGAATTCTTAAAGTACAGTTTTTTTATAAATAATTATTCACCCTATTCATAATTCATATTAATAATCTTCTCTGTTTATATAAAAATTAACGCCTTAATTGGGAATTGTTTACTATTTTTACTTGACATTTAAGAATTAGGTTAATAATTTTAAATGACACCTCAGGTTTACCAAAATAATGAGAATCTGCAAATTAATAGTACAGTGGCCTTGACCATATGTCTGTCCTTTATTAATTAACATTATAATACAGGAAAATATAATTTATTAGAATATAAAACAAAAGAACAATATTATGTTTTTAGGTACTAATAATACTATGACCTTGACCGTGAATCTATCCTTTATTAGCTAAGACAATAAAGTAGGAAACATACATTTTATTAGTGTTTGCAATAAAAGAACAATATTTTTATGAATTAATTTTGAACTTTGATTCTGACAAGGCATTTTTCTGGATATTTGAGAAAGATCTTCCATTTTGTTTTGAGACTCTTAACTAGGACGGCGTCCTAACTCAATTTTGAGGATATTAATAGTCAAAAACATACAGTTCGTACTGGAATAATGATATTTTATTGGAAGATATAAAATTACACAGCTATTTTGTGGATCTATTTTCAATAAAAGCAACACTTAAAATCACTTAATATCCACGTGGCCGCCCAACACCTTCAGGCCAGTAAGTAAGATACCTACTTACACGCTTGCTTTCACTTCACTCGCTCTTTGCTTGACTTCACTTTCGTTTTGAGATCTACTTCTTAGCACTACTGCTTTTACCATACACACATCACGAGCACACATCACTAACACCATCCTGAATGGTACACGAATCCACACTGCACGATACCAGCATATTCTTAACTGCATGTCTGACACACCTGCTACTTACATTCATCATTAGCCCCATAATTTGCATGTGGAGCACTAGGAGACCGTAAGAGAAGCTATAGCTTACCAGGTATCCAGGACTAATAAGGTACGATTATTCCATTTAGTCTATGGCCAAACAACGTCACTACCTACAATAGAACGAATTATATAGATAATTATTATAATTGTTTAACTAAGTTAAATATACTTAAATAAACTTACCCATAAGTGCATGAAGCCCCTTGATTCAATCATATTTAGCTGTTAGCCAAAAGTGTCGACACTAGCGGTAGTTTTATCTATCTCCCTTTTTATCTATTATAATTTGTATTATATGGTTGGTTGCCTTTATAACAGGAGATCGATGGTTATATTTATCCTTTGATTTACTCTGTACATATCTATTGAATTACGTTTGAGTTTAATACTAAAAGAATAAACCTAATCAATCAAGAAATATTATTTTATTATTTAATGTTTATTTACCAAGCCTTTTCTTCCCTGAGATAAAAGATAGAACCCACGATAGCCGCATTAAGGCAAAACCTTTTGCAGCTAACACATATTCGCACAAAGTGTTAAGATTTGTTGAAACTTTCTTAGTAGAAACGTAAAGCCTAAATATTCGGTTAGCTGCTGTATGCCAACGTACTTGGGAAAGTTTTCCTGTCTCCCTTCGTTATAAACTTTCTGGGCAGGTACCACAAGAAATAGCTTGATAAATATCCCCTAAGTATTCCTGGTCGGTACTTAAGTCATCTTGATGAAAGTTCGTCACAGGTAAGTTTTCATTCGTCTCCAATGATTTACAAATGACCCAGTTGTATGTCCATCTAGATTTTGTAATAAATGTCTCAATAGTAACTCGTTTGAATGAAACAGGTAGACTAACCAATGAAGTGGATGCTAAATATAATATTCAAACTGCCGAATAGCCTCATTTTTTGAGCCAGTATTAAATAGTATGCATTTTCATTTAAAAATTTCACGATCTTTTTAAAATTCATTGCCGAACCAGCAATTGGTGACTAACACTATATGTTCTTCGACGACAGTTTTACTATAAAATTTTCCACCTTTTACTTTCTGTGTGATGGTCCTGCCATAAAAGTAAAGTCCGGTCACAATTTCTTTATTTGTGTTCTGAAGCTCGGCCCTTTACCTTATCATACTCCTGTCAATTTCTTTTGAAGAATTAGCAGGCATAACCAATTTTAATTCCTTCAAAACAGCATAAGCGGTTAAAGCACCGAATCTTCTAGTCCTTTTACAAAATTTTTGTTATTTCCCAGGAATTTGGTTCTTTTTCACAAAGTTAATTTCAACTGCTGTCTAATCCACAAAAATATTTTATCACATTATAATTAGTGGGTGTTCCGAATACTTCACACAAAAACTAATAAGTTAGAACAAGTCTAATATAGAGGCATCAAATAGGTTCTTTCGTTCGTCTCACTGGTGTAGGAATGAACTACACCAATGAACACTATACCTTTCGTTTGGCCTGGTGTAAAATCCACTACACCTTTCTGTCTGCGATGTGGTGTCCACTGGGGGATATTTTCTCCACCAGCTATTTAGCATGTTTATAAGGAATAAGGAGGAAGTAAATCAGGCAAATAAGGTGGTGTAATTTACACTGGTGGACACTGCACCAACAGCGAATGAAAGAACCCAAATATGTTAAACGCTCGACACCCGCTTGGCACGCTTAATGAAATCCGATCTTCTTTTGACTTTTTGATATTTAAATACCACAGTTTAAGAAAGAATACTGACAGAACACTCAATCAATTGTTGACATATAAATTTACGCACAGCACTGCAAATAACACTATAAATTATGTGTGGTCTTTTCTTCAACAATGTGTCTTAATTTGAAATTTTAAGAAATAGAAGGAGCGTTTGTCACATTGTTGTATATCATAAGAGACAGTTTGTGCGCAATAGCCGTTTTTAAAATTATAGAAAAGTTCAAATTGGCTCTGCCCCAGTCCTGAGTCACGATAAAACTATCAACTGATATTAGTTCAAGTTCAAGATAAAAAGGTTACTTTCATCAAACAAAATCGTCTAAAAAATGTTAGTTATTCAATTTGAACAATAGTTTTAATACAACAACCTATTTTAATAAAGTTCTTATCAGTAAAGCAAACTCAATATATTATTGGTCTATATAATTGTCAAAATCTTCATCCAAATTAATTTTGCAAATCATAACACACAGACAAAACAGGTTATGTTAATCCAGTTAAATTTTTAAGTGCTTATTTTTGAAGGATTTATTTAAACTGTAGCTTACATATCGGCGGAAACAACATTTTATATAAATCAGAAAATATTAATTTAAACTTTGTTTAATACAAAGGTGGAATCGGCCCTAAATGACAAGTTGGCGAACTTTTAGCAATGTAATGCAGACATCAGTTTTTGCATGCATTTAAATAAGATTTGCCGCAATTTTACTTGCAGCTGGGATGATTGCCAACGCCTTTGATGTTTTTGATAACTTTATTTTTCGATTATTTCTATTTCCTTTAGACTTTTTCAATGTTTTGATCTACTTTAATCATTTTCAAATACATGTCTCATTTCACAGAATTAAAAAGTGGCGGTTAACCGTAATATTTAATTTCAAGAGTTTCATTTAAAAAGAAGATGAATCTCTTTTAGAACGAAACCTTTATAGGCGCCTCTAAAACGCACGTTCCTTTCCAGCAGGTCTAAAAAGAAGCAAGAACTTCTCCTCTGGACGGTTTAATCCGCATAATAGCTTTGTTAAAATTTAAACGAAATTTGTGAATGGTCTCAAACGAATTTAAAAAAGAAGAAAAAAAGGGAATCCCCTTATTCTGTGAGAACACTGCGATATCTTGATTGCACTTAAAATGAAGGAAAAACCGACTGTTCGTTTTAGGATCATCGTTTCGGATTCAATTGCCACTTTCATCGAATATCCCAGCAATTTCGGTGGTCAGACTTCAGATCAATGCCGTGCTCTGATTTTTTAAAAAAGGCATGGAATTAAAAAGATAAAAAATGCATCCAATAAAGTGAAAACATTTAAAAGAATGCACCCACAGAACAAACTTGACGTTTTTGCAGACAATCATCCTATCAAGCGTTAATGATAATGAATTTAATAATTGTTATTTGTCATCTTGGTTAAAATCTAAGTCCAAAAATAATTTATGTTATAGAGAAAAAGGTTGAGTTTTTCGAGCGGCAACTAGCAATACGAAAATACACATTATTTTTTATTCGAATGTGTTTATAGATAATAAAGAAATGTAGAAAATTAAATTCGCCATTATATCATTTCCAATTTTTCTTATAAACGAGTTGACTGTAATCGATAAGAATAGCTAGGTCATAGCTATCAGAAAGTCCAGCGGTATGGGTAATGCTGCTAATACAATAAAATTACCCCCTTTGTGCTGCCCGCCATGTTTAGAGGATTATGTTTTGACTACACTGATTTTTTAGTTTTTCTGTTCTGTAATAGGTGAATACTGACAATATGCACTTTGTTATTATTTGTGAGTGAGTGAGATGGATAATTTATAGGTTAAAATTAGGAACAAAACTTTGACAAACCTTTTTGATTTGTCAAGTTCTGTTCAATTAGAACCGGTTTTTTAAAGATTCTCGTTATGGATACACTATTCAATTATGTATAACTTTTATTTTATTTCCCAAGAAGAACGTCATTCGTGGACCATTTTCATTCCTATTTGGACTCATTAACAAAGAATTGACAATGTTGACTCCAGTCTCTAATGAAGTCTGCCAGATGTAATACATTCACACTCATACATTGTCGGTAGTTGAGAGAGTCTATGTAGTCAACGAGTAAAAATGGTAACGCCATCTGAACAAGCAAAATCAAGCTCGTTGTGTTATTCTCTAGAACAAGGCAGAATATAATAACCAGACTGGCAAGCGTTACCATTTTTACTAGTTGACTACCTACACTCTTTCAACCACCATTAATCTATGTGAGTGAATGTAACATATTTGGTAGCCTACATTAAAAAGTGGTGTCGAGATTGTCTATTTTTTGGTGATGAGTCCTAATAAATATGAACGTTCCAAAAATTATGCTCTTCTTAGGAAGCAAAATTAAATTTAGCGTGTTGAAAATTATTTTCTACTTCTGCTATTTTCTTTTTGCTATAATGCAATGTTTGTTGCAGTATTAGCTGGACGTTCTTGTGACACTAACTTTGAGATTTTCTCTTTTTCTTTGTTTTTTATTTTTAAATTGATAACATTGGAGAATTGGAATATATATCCTTTGATAATAAAATAATACTGAGTAATAAAGAAATATGGCCAATAATAATTTTTCAATTTTCAGCTTTGCCACCGACTATTTCAGAAAAAAGTAATATTTTTGTAGTGACTTATTGTCATCACTACATACGTTCTATTTCAATTTTAACTTTGTATGGGTTCTATTTGGTTAAAATGAACCCTGGGTTATAAAAATAACAGGACGTCACTTTTAATTTTGTATTCTGTATTATTTGGTTATAAATTATAACGTACGTCAGTAATAAATCTAATAATAAATACATATCAAATATATTCTTTTTCTTATTTTTAAAGCTGCGTTGGGCTTATAGTCGAAGCATTAAAGTAAAAAAATTCGGATTTTTTTAGACTAAGACGGATCGGAATGCGGTTTTTGCACTCGCTTTCAAAAACGGCTTTTGGAAGATTAGAGAACTTTGTAAATAAGAGTCAGAATTGACCCACAGCCGACGTGGAGCTCAGGAACGCCGATGAACGTCATCTTTGTGGGACTCTCCTGAAATTCACGCGCAGAAGGAGAGAAACTCGGCGCCCGGGCGTTTTTTGGGTCGCTGAATTTAAATATGGCATCAGCAAACACCCCCTGGAACCTGGATGTGGACGTCATCCCCGAGAATTTTCCTGACAAGATCGCCAAAAACAATCCGAAAATCATTGTGCACCAGAATCTGGCCCTGAACGTCATCTCCGAGGCTTTTCCTCATACAATCGAAGAAGACCAACCCAAAATCGTTATGGGGTTTTTTTTGGGGCGCTGAATATAAATTTTACGTTTCAACACCTGGTGCACCGGAACCTCGGGCTGAACGTCGTCTCTGAGGGTTTTCCAGACACGATCGCAAGAAGACTAACCGAAAATCGTCTCCTAATTTCACACATTCAGTGATGTGTGACTCTTGCCTGGGGCCCTCAGAAAAGTTGATCTAGTCTTGTAAAATTCTAAATGCTGGGTTTGAATAGAGCGAGGAGAATTACGAGAATTACATCCGGCTTGATCTCGGAATTTTGCCGAGCGGCCTTTCACTTTTCTCCCAACGCATGAAATGCTTTTGTGTAAGTATACATAGAAACTTTTTCCTAAGTCAAGGCCCCGCCCACCAACGTCCAGATTCGGGCGCATCAGGTATCCGGAAGGTGTTCGACGATGCTACATTTGAACTCAGCGACCCAAAAAACTCCCTGGCGCCGAGTTTCTCTCCTTCTTCGCGTGAATTTTGCGAGAGTCCTACAGAGATGATGTTCAGGGCCAGGTTCCGGTACACCAGGTGTTGGAGGGGTCTTTTCGGATTCAACGCCCCAAAAACCCCCCATAATGAGTTTCGGTTCGTCTTTTTTTGATTGTGCGAGGGAAACCAGCGGAGATGAGGTCCACGTTCAGGTTGCGGTGTACCAGGTGTTCAATAGATCGTTTTTGACGTGAAATATGGATTAAGTGCCAAAAAAACGCCCCTTCAATGATTTTCGGGTTGTTTTAGGCGATCTTGTCAGGAAAATTCTCGGGGATGACGTCCACATCCAGTTTTGGGCGCACCAGGTGTCAGGGGGTATTCGCCGATACCACATTTAAATTCAGCACCCCAAAAAACACACCATAACGATTTTCGGTGCTTCTTTTTCGATTGTGTGAGGAAAACTCACGGAGATGAGGTCCGCGTCCAGGTTCTGGTGCACCAGGTATTCAGGGGGTCGTTTTCAACGTGAAATTTGAATTCAGCGTCCCAAAAAACACCCCCACAACGATTTTTGGGTTGTTTTTGGCGATCTTGTCAGGAAAATTCTCGGGGATGACGTCCACATTTAGGTTCTGGCACAACAGGTGTCCGCGGGGTGTTCGCCGATGCCATATTTGAATTCAGCGACCTAAAAAAAACCCCTGGCGCCGAGTTTCTCTCTTTCTCCGAGTGATTTTCGGGAGAGTCCCACGGAGATGACGTTCATCGGCGTTCCTAAGCTCCAGGTCGGCTGTGGGTCAATTAGCGACCTCGAAAACTCTCGAGATTCCGATTTGGGCCAGTTCTGACTCTTATTTACAAAGTTCTTTAATCTTCCAAAAGCCGTCTCAAAAAATGAATTTTTTGAATGCATTTTTGGCTGCTGCACTGCAATTTTCGGTTTGTATGAGACAAAAAGTAGACATTTTTTCCAAAAAAATTTTTGGGAGCGAATGCAAAAAACCGTATTCCGATCCGTCTTAGTCTAAAAAATTCCGAACTTTTGGCATTTTTAGTGCTTCATTGCCTCGACTATTAATCTCAATTCACTTTTAGTCGTTGCCATGTCTATACAAAATTTAATAATTGATGGGTTAAAATTTAAACGTCACAGTTATATAAAACCTTTTAATCTAGTGGTAAAATTAACTAAAAAGTTACAGAATAGACCTATTAGTCAGTTATAATTATTTATAACTATTTATCTTGCAATTTAATTTTTATATCAAACATTATTTAGATTTACTTTTATATCAGAGCACGGATCAATGTGGTTGATATTTTTAAAAATACCTCGACGTACCTCTTTGGGTTTTTGGGTTTCTAAGGAAAACAAAACGTCATTATGTTTTTATCACTGATTTGTATTTTTACTTATTTAAAATAAAATAAAAATTATCCGTTATGGATATTTCTTACAATTTTATCAAAGCATGTTTCGTTTATTCGTCTCATTTTGAATCAGATAATCTTCAGTTGCTTTGTCCCTTTCTAAAAGGACACCCTGTACGTAAGACACTATTTTGTTTATATAATCAATATCCCTTTTTCCTTCTTTAAGTAAGCCTATGACTTTTACACTTTTGATTCCTACACTTTAGGCTCGGATCGTTTTATGTTTGTGCATGCATCATTCGTATAAATCTGGTGAAATAACAGAAATCCGACAGAAACGGTCGATGATGATGTTTGTTATCGAATCTCCGGCATCTCAGTTCAATTCGCTGAACAAATCTGGCATGCAGGTACCTAATCAATGGAAACCGTGAATATTGCACGGTAATCTGATGATCCAGATTTACTTTAGGGTGGGCTTTGGCCAATGGCCGGCATTAGCAGTTTTATAGCACGTAATGGAGTTACTGAAAACATTCCTATATAAGCAGATGTTAAAACTGTGATAATCAAAGGTAATAATAATATGAGACAATAAACTCAAAATCAGTACCACACAGATTTAATAATTTAATCGATCGTTTTCGGCTAATTAGCCATCCTAAGCCTATAAAGATGTAAAAAATTTAATTTATAACATGGTTGCTTAGAATATTATTAGTACACAAACTTTAGGTCGTATGGTTTAATAAAAAAGCACTTAGAAGTTTTAAATCGAGTACATTGAGTAGAGTTTAAACTTATTACTAAAATTAAAATTAAAAAATTAAAAAACTTATGAAATGACAAAATAATCTTCTAATATGATGGATGTTCAGTGTTTATCAATGTAAAAGTCCTTTTAAATGCGGCTTTAAGGTTGCGCTTACCCCCATGGTTCTTTAATATTCTCAATAGTAAGACACTTATTTACGTGATAATTGTAGTTCAAAATATTTAATAGCGATCCAACTAAAAGGTCAACATCACCTCGTTCGTTTTAAAATAAAAATATTCCGACCTACGGTTTGGCCATTTGGCAACAAGAGTCTTGGCAGATTTTTAGTAATTTTTATTGATTTAATCAATAAATTTATTATATTTTTTAACATAAACGAAAAACAAATTTTTTTTTTAAACCATAACATATTTATTTTAATTTTTTGACATACAAAAAGACACTCGAGCGGCGGATATAACTATTGAAATATTAGAGAAAGTTTCTAGACACTTTGAAACACACTATATATAACAAATTTGGGTCCGCTGATACTAAAATTTTTTTTTACCTTAAAATCCTTAAAATTTGTTGTCGGATCTCCATCATAAAACAAATGTGAAATAAACCATTGTCACTGATTTATTAATATCAATATTAGACCATTCATAGAGCAATAAACCATACCAAATGTTTTCATAAACGATAAAATTTTCTTATTTTCATTTTTAGTTTGTTAAAAAAACAAATTCACAGTAAATTATTTTCAATGAAAATTGACGTTTCTAGTTTCTATAAATGCGGTGTTGCCAAGTCGAGTAAGAAAACATATAAGTCAGGAAATAATTCGGTTAATGAAAGTTGGCTGAACAATTACATAGTGTCTGGCCAGCAGGTGAATTTTTATCCCGAAGTGAAAACATTTGTACTTAGTAATCACAGACATCCGTCTTTTTATTTCATTTCATGATGATTGTGCGTCGGCATGTCGGTACTTATCTAATATTTGTAAAAAATACTTTTTTTTGATTTGAGCTGTGTCCAGGCCGTTGGAGTCTATGTCGGTCGGCCTAGCCAGGTGTGGGTTAAAATTATCTGGTGGATTAACAGAAGATAAGAAACTTCAAGTATTTGTGAATCATGTTGCTTCTCGCATCTTTAAAATGATTAATGAATGTAGATCTTTAAAAGATGCTTTCGAAGTTTTAGATATATACATAAAACCAAAGAATCAAATCTATGCTCGACACTTGCTTGCCACACGTCGTCAGCAGTCAAGTGAAAATCTAAATCAATACTTACGGATTCTGGAAGAACTATCAAGAGATTGCAAATTTTAGGCTGTATCGGCAGAAGAGAATAAGAAAGATTACATTCGTGATGTTTTTATAGCAGGGTTATCTGCTAATTTTATACGCCAAAGACTATTCGAAGAATCTACCGTCGATTTAGAAAATGTTTAAAATAAAGCTCTCACTCTTGAAAGTGCTTAAGTTCAATCAGCTAGTTTTTCACCCTCCACCTCTTCTGTAAATTACATTTCTTCTTCTCATCCCTTAGAATCAGAATCGAATATTATTGCTGCTTCTAAAGCAGATATTCCTAAATGTTTTTTTTGTAGAGGTTGTAAACACATAAGACAAGAGTGCCCAGCATTTAATATGATTTGTAGAACCTGTCACAAATTTGGACACTTTTCTAAAGTATGCCGAATCAAAAACAAAACGTCTAAAACCACCGCTGCTACAGAAAGTTTGGCTCACGTAATATCTGTATCTTCAAATTCTGGATTAGAAAATGCTATTATTCCTACAAGAGTAAACAATTTACTAGCAAAGTGTCTTATAGATATAGGTAGTAGCAGTAAGCTTTATTAATATACAGCTTGTCAGACGTTATCAAGTTCAAATATTGCCGTCTAATAAAACGATAAACATGGCTTCATTAGCCTTTATTTCACAAGTTAAAGGTTCTTGCACTGTGTCACTAGAAATGTTAGGTAATACCTACAAAGATTTTAAACTATTAATAATTAAAGATCTGTATGCAGATGTCATAATTGGTCACGACTTACTCAAAAATCATGAAAGGGTAGAAGTATCATTTGGTGGATCGAAAAGGCCACTAAAAATATGCAGTCTTGTTAAAGCAAATGTTCCTGCAGCTCAGCTATTTGTTAACGTTACCGCCGATTGCAGACTATAAAGTCATGCAGAAATTCCTTAAAAGATGAAGAATTTATCAGATCAGAGGTAACAAAATTGCTTTCTGAAAGCATAATTAAAGAAAGCAATTTACCTTGGCGTGCTCAAGCAATTGTAACCAAAAATACTAATCACAAAAAGAGAATGGTCATTAACTATGCTCAAACGATCAATCGGTTTACAGAATTGGATGCTTATCCCATTCCCAACATAGAGGATATAATAGGTAAAGTCTCAAAGTATAACATCTTTAGCACCATAGATCTCAAAAGTGCCTACCATCAAATCCCGATTAGAAAGGAAGACAGGTTGTTTACTCCTTTTGAGGCCTACGGAAATCTTTATCAGTTTCTATGAATCCCGTTCGGAGTCACTAACGGCGTAGCAGCTTTCCAAAGGGTTATCAATTCCATAATTTAAAAGGAACAGCTTCAAGGTACATATGCTTACTTAGACAATGTGACAGTGTGTGGAAAAACTCAAGAGGAGCATGACTTGAATCTTAGAATTCCAACTTCCAACAAATCAAACATCTCTTCGGCGAGCACTGGGTATGTTTTCACATTATGCTAAATGGATACCAAAATTCTCAGAAACGATATAACCCCTAATGAGGTGCAAGTGTTTTCCTGTCATTCCAGAGGCTGCCGAGTGTTTTGAAATGATTATTACTTATTGCAAAGTCTTTTGTTTCTGCCATTAATAACAGATTTTGCTATAGCTGCCACCCTATCGCAAGATAATAGGCCAGTTGCCTTCTTCTCACGAAGTCTATCGGAAAGTAAGAGAAGACATTCCGCTGTAGAAAAGGAGGCATACGCTAAAGTGGAATCTCTCAGAAACAGAAATATCAAACACTCTGGTAAAATTAAAAATGATAAAATCTTAAGATGGCGTTTAGAGCTCTCCAATTTTAAATATGACATTATATATCGCTCAGGAAAATTGAATTTAATAGCTGATACGCTCTTGAGAGCTGACAATATGTCAAATGTTTGTGCCAATATCACTAATGAAAAGAACTTATTTGATTTACACCGATCTTTATGCCATCCCGGAATTACACGTATGGTTCATTGGGTACGTTCAAAGAATCTTCCTTATTCCGTCAAAGAAATTAAAAAATTAATTTTGTCATGTCCTGTATGTACTGAGGTAAAGTCACGTTTTTATAAAATGGATGGTAAGTTGATCAAAGCTACGAAACCGTTTGAAAGACTATCCTTAGACTTTAAAGGGCATCTGCCTACTACAACTCGTAATAAGTACCTTCTTACAATAATTGATGAGTTTTCAAGATTCCCCTTTGCTTTTCCTTGCCAAGATGTTTCTTCGGCATCAGTTATTAGACATTTATCTAGTCTATTTTCCTTATTCGGCTTACCAAGTTATATTCATTCTGACAGGGGCTCGTTGTTCATGTCACGTGAATTCAAAGAATTTCTCCACTCTAAAGGCATTGCGACTAGTCGTACCACAGCGTACAACCCACAGGGGAATGGGCAGATTGAAAGAGAGAATGGGATTATTTGGAAAACGATTCAACTAGCCATTAAATCGAGAGAGTGGGAGACAGTTCTTCCTGAAGTTTTACATTCCATCCGATCCTTGCTTTGTACTGCAACAAATGTTACTTCTCATGAAAGAATGATTTACCATGATAGAAGATCTAGTAACAGACGGTCGTTACCAACTTGGTTATCCACCCCAGGAGCCATCCTGTTAAAAAGCAAAATAGAACCAACAAATATGAACCAGTTGTGGAGGAAGTAGAACTTCTGAAAGCAAATCCTGATTATTCTTACGTACGTTTAGCATCAAAAGGAGACGAAGGACATTTTTAATATGGAGATAATATACATTCCAACGGAACTAGGGAACTTGAAATATCTACATCACCCAATTTGCCAGAATGTACTGATGTTCCTAATACATCAATTAACAATGAGGTTGTTAATGAAATTTCACTATCACCACCACCACCTCCAAGTTCTCCACTGACAAAATCTGATCCTAATGAAGGAAGCCTTAGACGTTCTAATCGAGTTAGAAGACTACCGACCTATTTAAGTGACTACTGTAGTTTTTAAAGACGGGAAGAATGTGGTATGTTTCCCTATTTTCTGCCCTGTATATTAATAATTGTCGTTGTCATTACTGATATTCGTTTGTCAGTTTAACTCATTTTGTAAGCAGTATTTTATGTTGAATAAAGCCATTTATTCTGGTTTCTCATTACATGCAATATGTTCTCTTACTTATTGTAATATTACAAAATATAATTATTGTCCTCAAGTTTCACACAAAAACAGCCACAACCATTTCGCTTAGTTCATCTAGAGGATAACGTAATCATTAACTAAGGAATCTTCGATATACATAAAACTAACTGACATTTAATTATACAAACTGTCCACTGCTGTCCACGTGCTTACTAGGAAAATATTAGCGTCGCTACGGAGGCAGCTTCGAGCATGGAGGCAGTTATAGCCGCCATGGTGATTCATCCAAGCCCAGGGAAACTAAACAAGAGAAGAAGGTTTAGTTCGGTGAAAAAAATATACAAGATAAAAGGATTATTGGGGAGATACCGCAAAAAAAATGAAAAAAAGCCTAATGGCAAACCGTAGACACGTGTTTCTGCCTGTTGGTCTTCATCATTACGGTGCAGCCAAGTTCAAAAGAGAATGGAACTAGCGATGAAAGATAATTCAACAAGTTTATTAATATTAAAAAAATCCAAATTTTTATAAAAAAAAGTTTTATTCAAAAAACTTTTTGTCGTGAAATTAATAAACATTTTTCTCCTCTTGTCAACTTCCGTGGTAAATAATGTTTTTAAACCTTATAAAAAGTTAATGATAAAATGATTCATGTGATATTGGTAGAAAAGAGTGATAATAATTTACCTGGCTTGTTTATTACGCATTTATCACATAATATGCAACATTAAATTCAACAAATTTTTATATGACGCAAATGTATTGATAATAGCCCTGACCAGAAATGCAACGAGCGAATATGCAACGAGACCATATATTATGAACAATTTACGGTTGCGCCCAATTTACCTGTAGGATTAAATTTTTAAGGGGTAATAGATAAGATAAAGGAAATTGATACGTGAATTTCACATGGTTTTTAAAATTTCAGAGTGCTTTTCTATTAAATCATAGTTTTTTTTTCTCTCCTGGGCTCGTCTGACTATGTGTTTCCGAATAACACTGAAGCCTATTGGCTTATTGTGTTTTACCCCATGTTAGTTCATAGCACCCACTCTATCACCTTTGTACCTTGTACAAGTTTGTACAGATCCTTGAGTGAGTGGGTTCTATACGTTGTTGGATCAACCTGGGGTTGTCCAAAAAGAGCCTGTCTTTTGCGATCTAGAGCTTCGCATTCGCACAGTATGTGTTTGGCCGTTTCTGGTTTCTTGTGACATAGTCGGCACATGAGTTCCCCATTGTACATGCCAATTTTGTTCAAGTGTCCCTTTACTGGGGTGTGCCCAGTCATGAACCCTGTTATCACTTTCAACTGGTTCCTATTCATTAAGAGTAGTTCTCCAGTTCTTTTGGGACATGGTCTGCCTATGAAGGCTTTTCCATGTGCCTGTTTTGGGGTGCTTCCCCAATAGTTGATGTGTTGTTCCCGAATCCAGTCATTTATAAAACCCCGGAATGTACTTGTTGGTACTCCTGGGTTTGTGTCTGGTTCCGGTGTTTCTTCTGACCCTCTTTTTGTAAGTTCGTCAGCCTTTTCGTTGCCTTCGATCCCTTTGTGACCTGGCACCCAAAATAGTTTTACTCTATTTCGGTCTGCCAGTGTTCTTAGTTCTTCGATGCATTCCCATACCAGCCTCGACGTAACTTTCTGACTCGATATGGCCTTAAGTGCCGCTTGGCTGTCTGACAATAATGTCATAATATAACGGGGATATGATTATTTAAATATGCTGATTTTCGACAGCTCTCATTGTTCGTTTTTGCACATTGCAAAATTGCGTATACCTCGGCCTGAAATACCGAGGAATGTATTCCTATAGCATAGCTATGGTTAGTATCAGGGTTTTTGGAGAATACTCCTGCCCCAGTGCCTTCCGCAGTCTTAGACCCGTCTGTATACCAGGTTTGTTCCTGTCGTTGGGCATTGGGCTCCCTTATGGTGATCTCCGCTCTTTCCTGTATTAAAACCTCAAAGGGAGTATTAAAAGAGTATCTCTTGGTTAAGTGGTCTGATCTCATGTCTAGCACGTCTCCTGTCATTAACCTTGAGATACTCATGTGACCTGGCCTAATGTCAAGATTTCCCAGTGTATTCCCTAATCTGTAAGCACCTAATCTTGCCTCCCCTTGTATCACATAGTGAAGAGGTGGGAGTCCTATTAGTGCTTCCATTGCAGCAGTGGGGGTTGTTTTCATTGCCCCCGTTATTCCGAGGCAGACAAGTCTTTGTACCTTGCTAAGCCTCGTTATTGCTTTCCTTTGCTGTGTCTTTGGCCACCACACCAAAGCTGCGTATGTTATTATGGATCTCACCACCATGTTATAAATCCAATATACCATGTCTGGTTTTAACCCCCATTTTTTTCCAAAGGATCGCCTTGCCATCATTAATGAGGTTTCCGCTCTCCTTGTGGTTCTTTCTAGATGCTGGTAGGTAAGTCTCGAGTCAATCATAACCCCGAGATATTTTACCTCCCCCTTAAGCTGGATGCTTGCACCTCTTAGGTTTAGAGGCCCTAGTCCCTCCAATTTCCTCCTGCGGGTGAATGCAATTATGTCAGATTTGTTTGGGCTAATGTTTAGTCCTTCTGCCTCTGTCCATTTTGTTACTATATTTAGAGCCTCTTCCATTCGATCTCTTACTGTAGTGTTGTATTTTTCCTGTGCCATGATCACTAGATCATCGGCATATCCCAGGGTTCTATGTCCCTTATCTTTTAGAGCCCTAAGCAGCCCGTTCACTACAAGGTTCCACAGGAGTGGAGACAGCACTCCACCCTGTGGACATCCTCTCGCTACCCGTGCCGCTGTTGTCTCTCCCATAAAGGTTGTGTGTATAGTTCTCTCCCTTAACATAGAGAGTCGATCCAGGACACGCATGTGTCCTCGATTCCTCTGTGTTTGAGAGATCTAATGATCGATTCAACGGAGGTATTGTCCAATGCACCCTCGATAGTGAAGAATGCTCCCAGCATTACCTCCTTGTTTTCCAGTGTGTTCTCCACCCTTTTTATTAGTTGATGGAGAGCTGTTTCAGTTGATTTCCCTGCACTATAGGCGTATTGGTCTTGGTATATTGGCCTTTGAACCAATATCCCCTCTCTAATATGCCTATCTAGCAGTTTTTTCAAAGTCTTAAGTACGAAGGACATAAGACTTATTGGTCTTAGGGACTTTGCCGTTTCCTGTCCCATTTTCCCAGGCTTTGGTATAAAAGTTACCCTAATATTTCTCCAAGCTTTTGGTATGTGTCCAAAGGCCAGGCTACTTCTGAGTATGTTACAGAGTCTGCTGTATAAAATATCAGGACCTCTTTGTAACATTATTGGATAAATCCCGTCCATGCCCGGTGATTTATATCGTTCGAATAAGCTAATTGCCCATTTCAGTTTATCATAGTTCACCACTTATTTGGCTATCCTCCAATCTTCCCTGTTGGCTCTATTATGAGCTTCCAGTCCGTTTAGATTCCGGTTAGTCGGTGTGTGTGCTATGGTTTTTGCACCAGGGAAGTGAACCCTGAAGAGTTCCCTTACTGTTTCCTTCCCTGTGATTGTGTACTCCCCAAGTTCATTCTTAAGGGTGTTTATTGTGTGTTGTGTGTCTTTTGAAAGAATTTTTTGGAGCCTGGCACATTTTTCAGTGCTTGCTATCTCCTCACAGTGCCTTCTCCAAGACTCTCTCTTGACTTTTCGTAAAGCTATGTTGTAACCGTTGCGTATGGTTCTATATAGTTCCCATTCGCCGGTTATTTTAGCCTTATTAAATTTTTGACCTGTTTCCTTAGTATAGCCAGGTCATCATTCCACCATGGAACTTTCCTGGTAGAGTTCCTTGCTATTAAGGGACAAGTATCGTTGAAAGCGCTAGTGACTGTGTCATTAAACTCATCCACAGCCATTTCTAGGTCGGTTGTTGTTCTTATCGTCTTTCTCATCTTCGGAAGATTACATTCCAGGGAAGCATTGTATGCCTCCCAGTCTGTTTTCCTGGGATTCCGATAAGTTTCTTTTACAATATTACCTTTAATATTGAAGTTTATGTGTCAGTGATCTGGTAAACTCTCTTCGTCAGACACATGCCAGTCTGTAACAAAGTTACTCAAGTATGTTGATGCTATTGTTACATCTAGTACCTCCTTTCTGTTTTTTGTTATAAAGGTCGGTTTATTGCCTACATTTGTTATGTCTAAATTATTTGCCATAATAAGTTGTAGTAAAGACTCACCTCTTTCGTTGTTATCGGTGCTCCCCAGATCCTGTGGTGTGCGTTTGCATCACAGCCAATGATCATCTGCATTCCGTTGCGCCTGCAGAATCTCACCAGCTCCTCCACTTCTCTGGTAGGTGTTGCTTCAGGATCGTCTGAAGGTAGATATGCCGATCCGAGTATTACCTCCTTCGGTCCATTTCCTGCATCGATCTTGATTCTGACTGCTGTCAAATCTCTGGAACAGAAATTAGTTAACGGCAGTATTTTTATGCATTTTTTGGCAATTATGCAGGTTCGAGGGGTGTCTGTGGATCTGTCATATATTAACTCTCCACCCAGCCCTCCTAAACCTCTTATTGTACCGTGTCTAATCCACGGTTCTTGTACCAGGGTCACTTCAAACCTCCCCATCGCCACTGTAAGTATCGCCGAAGCAGCTTTACAGTGCTGGATGTTGATCTGGATTATCCTGATCCACGCCAGGCCGCCTTAGGACCCTGAAGGTCACCCTTCCTAGCTTATAATAGGCCCGGAATTGTGACCTCTCGAGGGCCCTGTACGACGCTTCGTTAATTGAAAAGGCTAGGAGTTGCCCTCCCTTTTCAATTTTTCTGCTCATTAAAAGCCAGTCCGGCGTCTTCAGTTCCGTATTCTGGAGCTGAAGAAGTCCCCTGACTTTTTTATCCTCGGACTCGTCCGGGATGAAAACCAGAACCCTGGGTCTTCTCGGGAGGTCCTTAGATTCAACCACGGTCAAATCCGCACCCTCCCAAAGGTTTTCCAGAGTGCCGACCAGTCCGCGGTCTGCTGGTTAGCGCATGTCATCCAAATGACCCCTGCGCTAAACGATGTTTTGTGGAACTGTGGTGCTCCTCCATTGCCTGAAGGGGGAGCGTAGAGCCTTTCCACAAGAGTTTCTTGTTTCAAGTCTCCTTGTTCTTGGTCTAGAGTTGTATCTGGATGCCTTCTCTGGATGAGAACCAGTCGGATACCCCTCAAAGTGTCGCTGTACGAGCCAATATTTGTGTACTATTATTCTTAACAACCAACTTATAAATTATAGTTTTTATATCATTATAGGCTTGATGATGGTTAATTAGCCGAAACCAGTCGCCTAAATTATTAAATCTGTGTGGTCTCATTGAAGAATACCACATTTGAGAGGTTGGATTCTTCTCTTCGTTTTGTAATAATAATAATAGGAGTCCTCAAAATGTTATCAATACAATTTTAAGTTCCCACGAACACGTCTATTTTGAGTTTTTTGTTGAGTTTCTTGTTGCTATGTTCGTCTGCTACGCCGCTGTTATAATCATATTTTTGACAGTTCACCAACCTCAAAATACAAACTTGACATACTTTAAATCGGTCTTTAAATTTATGCGAATGAAATAAACAACTCTACAATAATCGATTATAGCAGAAAGAGTGCGATAGAAATTAACATAATTGTTAATTCATCTAATAAAAAAGCAATTTTATTTAAATATCAAATGTTAACAAAAATCTGTGTCGTTAGTAAAGCGTTTTTAACAAGAAGGTATATCAAATACGTTTTTCTGGTAAATATCCTCCAGGAGGATGAGTTTAAACGAGGATTAATGGCCTTTTTACCTGTTGAACTAAATTATATGATACCCAAGAGGTCGAATCGATCCATCGTTAACTGCACGGCTTCTTGGGGTCCTTAAATTAGTTTAGGATTTTTATTCTCAAACGATTTACTACAAGACAAGTAAAACCATTCCATTAGGAAGGATACGATTTTAGAACGTAGTTATATAGAAGAAAAAAGTAGGTAATTTTGTTCATATATTTGGGAAGATTTAATGATAATAATAATATTCATTTAAAGCTTAATGCAATATTTATTGGAACTATTTTCAAACAGTCAATTCTGGGTTAACGATAAAATTGGCGCGAACAAAATGCGTGTAAAAACATCGACCCTGGCCGTTCCAATTAGTTTAAAAAGTAGGTAAATGATTTTGTGGGTTTTCAAATTAGTTGAGAATAGTTGAAAGTATAATCTAAGTTGTGATACAATTTATATTCCCAAACTCAACTGAAAAAGTATTCAAATTAATTACTGAAAATACAATAAATTTTTCTTACTAATTATTGCAGTCTAATTAAAATAATCTTAATTAATTTTTAAATTTAACTATGTCATAACCTGTAACATGTTCACTATACTTACGCGGGTTTCGGATTGACAAAATTATGCAAATTAGTCATTGACAACCAGTTCTAATAAGTCTCTTCGCAAGAAATTAGGTAAAATTGCCCTAATGGTCAGATTTAAATTAAAATAACATTAGGGTAGGTACTAAATTTGCTACAAATATTTCAGTTGAATTGATTCTTTGCAAGTGTTGACATTGTATGTATATTGTAAATTTAGTGGAAATTTTAAAAATGCCTAGACGTGTGTTAGATGTAGATGGTCTAATTTGTAGCGTACATAAGTCAAGAAAATGGCGGTCCTTTAAAATCGGTAATGTCTGTACAACAACGCGTATGCGATGCTCTACGAATTAGTGAAACCAAATTAAGAGGAGTATTACATAATCACAATAGTGAACTGCCGAAAGAAGATCACTGCAAAACTCGCCCATCATTGAAAACGAAAGTTATTCCAGATAGAAAGAAATTTGAAATTCGTGATACCAGTTATCGAATGAGGGCCAACAAGGAACATGTGACCTTAAATACAATTATCTCGGAATTAATAGATAGAAAATTTGACGACGTTGGCAGAACAAGTCTATGGTAAGTGATACATAACTTGGGTTTCAAATTTCAAAAGGAGGATCACAGAAAGGCCCTTTGTGAAAAAAGTTCTGTCGTGCACAAGAGAATTAACTTTCTAAAAAAATATTCTAAATTTAAAGAAGAAGGGGCGAATTTTATATATTGAGACGAAACATGGATATTTTCTAGGGGTGCAACCAAGAGAATATGGCAAGATAACGTAAAGTCCATCAAACATACCGATGGAGAAGGGAAGCGACACATAATTTTACATGCAGGAGGGAAATCGGGTTTTATAGATATGCTGATTTAATATTTTCATCTAAATCAAAATCCAGTGACTATCACGATAATATGAACACAGAAATGTTTGTAAAATGGTTGCATGAAAAACTTCTCCTAGGTTTAAGTGAGCTCAGCATAATTATTTTATACAATGCACCTTACCTTACTGAAGTATTAAGCAAAAGTCTCAACGAATTCTTGGACTGTTGATAAAATTAAAGAATCGTTGACAAAGGAACATATACCATTTCCTCAATATATATTAAAATCAGAATTATTACGCTTGGCAAATATACAAGCAAAACCAAAAACCTTTGTTGTGGATCAGATTATTGAAAGTTACGGTCATCAAGTTTTACGTCTGCCACCGAATTATTGCTAGTTTAATCCCATCGAATATATATTGGGAATAGCAAAACAATATTATGACAACCATATTGGGCCTAATGGTTATAGTGACGACGCAGTTCGGGAAACTTGGCGAAAAGCACTTTTAATTGCAACTCCAGAAGTGTGGCGGGACTGTATATCCAAGTGCGAGAAACTAATAAAAAATTGGTGGACTCGTGAAAATAAAATAAGTCCAATCATAATAACAATAAATGATAATGACAGTGATGATGATGATGACGACGATTATGATATTTTGGATGATAATGACTGATTTTAATTTTTGTTGGCAAGTTCAATTTTTTTTATTTTTTATTTGAAATTCTCTACATGGAACAAATTTTTATGTAAGAAAATATTTTAATTGAGCTAAATAATCCTCTTATTATACATAGACCATATTTTCTGTGTGAAGTGTAATATGAAATTATTATTAGGTTTATAATAGCCACATTAGACTCCATTAATGAAGAAGTTTAATTCTGCTCTCAATTATACAAAAGATTCTCTATTATTATTTAATTAAAAAGTTGTACATTATTTTTCATTTCATTTAACCAGTTGATATTTCCCCAAAGAACAGTTCAAACTTTCGGGTACTTACCTGGAAATACTCATAAAATATTTTAATCCGAAACCTGCGTAAGGATAGCGAACAGACGTAGTATATTCGCTGTACAAATATTGATTTCAATAGATATATAGGTAATAACTACATGAGTTTGATTTTGCCGTAAATTAATCCGATTTAATAAAAGTAACTAGATTTTAGTTCTTCTTCTTTTTCTTCTTTAGTTTTGTATGGGCTCAATCCTTGCATATTCTTTACCAATAATATGTCTTTCTTTGGTTTTTAATTACTGCAAAGAGTTGCGTCGCGACGCGTCTGACTTGTTGTCATCACCCTTTCCAGATTTGCTAGAATAAAACTTATAATTTAACACTTATATCTTTGAAAAATGCATTGGAAACAGTAACAAAGCCTACACAGAACACGAGGATAATGGCCTTAGTAGTCGATGCCGATGACACCAAATTAAAAAAAAAATAGCGAGATACTGCTAGTTGTTAGGTTGTTAAGCATGTTATCTACATTTAAAGCTGTTATTGTTGGATGCAAGCAAAAAATATATTTCTACGCTGATAGTCATTTCTACATTCTAATAATATAAATGTTGTAAGCTGCCTACTCTTTTACTCCAATTCGAAATAGATGTTCTGGTGTATTATAATGTCCCATTCTCATCCTGCAAATGGTAGAGGTAATTGGTCTATTTACGTTGTTTTCGCAAAACCAAGGTTTGACCGAGATTTTGCCTATAATTTTAAATAAATGTTTACCTTTGGTATAACATATTTCCCTACATTCTTCTTCCCAGCATTTCTTTATGTCCCTCTTTAGAATACTAAATGTCCTTGTGTTCTATTTTTGTGTAATTAACTTATCTCCTTTAAACTTTCGTTGGCCAGCCTATCTGCTTGTTCGTTTCCCTTGATTCCTGTGTGACTTGGAATCCATGTGTGTGTGTGTGTGTGTGTGTGTGTGTGTGTGTGTGTGTGTGTGTGTGTGTGTGTGTGTGTGTGTGTGTGTGTGTGTGTGTGTGTGTGTGTGTGTGTGTGTGTGTGTGTGTGTGTGTGTGTGTGTGTGTGTGTGTGTGTGTGTGTGTGTGTGTGTGTGTGTGTGTGTGTGTGTGTGTGTGTGTGTGTGTGTGTGTGTGTGTGTGTGTGTGTGTGTGTGTGTGTGTGTGTGTGTGTGTGTGTGTGTGTGTGTGTGTGTGTGTGTGTGTGTGTGTGTGTGTGTGTGTGTGTGTGTGTGTGTGTGTGTGTGTGTGTGTGTGTGTGTGTGTGTGTGTGTGTGTGTGTGTGTGTGTGTGTGTGTGTGTGTGTGTGTGTGTGTGTGTGTGTGTGTGTGTGTGTGTGTGTGTGTGTGTGTGTGTGTGTGTGTGTGTGTGTGTGTGTGTGTGTGTGTGTGTGTGTGTGTGTGTGTGTGTGTGTGTGTGTGTGTGTGTGTGTGTGTGTGTGTGTGTGTGTGTGTGTGTGTGTGTGTGTGTGTGTGTGTGTGTGTGTGTGTGTGTGTGTGTGTGTGTGTGTGTGTGTGTGTGTGTGTGTGTGTGTGTGTGTGTGTGTGTGTGTGTGTGTGTGTGTGTGTGTGTGTGTGTGTGTGTGTGTGTGTGTGTGTGTGTGTGTGTGTGTGTGTGTGTGTGTGTGTGTGTGTGTGTGTGTGTGTGTGTGTGTGTGTGTGTGTGTGTGTGTGTGTGTGTGTGTGTGTGTGTGTGTGTGTGTGTGTGTGTGTGTGTGTGTGTGTGTGTGTGTGTGTGTGTGTGTGTGTGTGTGTGTGTGTGTGTGTGTGTGTGTGTGTGTGTGTGTGTGTGTGTGTGTGTGTGTGTGTGTGTGTGTGTGTGTGTGTGTGTGTGTGTGTGTGTGTGTGTGTGTGTGTGTGTGTGTGTGTGTGTGTGTGTGTGTGTGTGTGTGTGTGTGTGTGTGTGTGTGTGTGTGTGTGTGTGTGTGTGTGTGTGTGTGTGTGTGTGTGTGTGTGTGTGTGTGTGTGTGTGTGTGTGTGTGTGTGTGTGTGTGTGTGTGTGTGTGTGTGTGTGTGTGTGTGTGTGTGTGTGTGTGTGTGTGTGTGTGTGTGTGTGTGTGTGTGTGTGTGTGTGTGTGTGTGTGTGTGTGTGTGTGTGTGTGTGTGTGTGTGTGTGTGTGTGTGTGTGTGTGTGTGTGTGTGTGTGTGTGTGTGTGTGTGTGTGTGTGTGTGTGTGTGTGTGTGTGTGTGTGTGTGTGTGTGTGTGTGTGTGTGTGTGTGTGTGTGTGTGTGTGTGTGTGTGTGTGTGTGTGTGTGTGTGTGTGTGTGTGTGTGTGTGTGTGTGTGTGTGTGTGTGTGTGTGTGTGTGTGTGTGTGTGTGTGTGTGTGTGTGTGTGTGTGTGTGTGTGTGTGTGGAGCTCTGCTAAGATGCGAGGTCCTCTGTCCACTACTCACCGAAGCTGTGAGGTCATTTTTTGTTGCGAGGTCCAAAATTGGGACCTCGTAAGAAACGAATCTCACTACGATAATCTACATTATAAGACGATCATTTCTATACCTAGAACAGTTATATTTTAAAAATACCTCGGAACATCCTTCAGTGGTATTTTTTCAGTTCGGCCTTTTCACGACAGGGAGCGTCTGAAATAATCTGAAACACACGTATTCCAACATCAAATATTTTTGCGAGGGCCTTCTCATACACACCAGGACCTCGTATAGCCTCCCGAAATTGTCCTATATTATACAATGTGTATCCTCAGGACCTCTTAGGGTCTCGTTATTACTCATTCTTGTGTTAAGTGAAATAGTGTATATAGCTAACTTTTATTGTACATATTTAGCATATTTTGAAATGTACAGAGGAGTCTGCCAAAAACAAGGAAAACCGTGCTTGTGTAAATAATTATATGTATATGGTGATGCATTTTTATTTAATTTAATAAATTAAATATTAATTTTAATGCATAGGTAGGATTTTTCACTTGACCATTAGGGTGATTCATTTCCGCAAATTTTTTTTTTCGGTGTTCAAGCAAAATAACTATCTACACATAGAAAAAGAAATTCTCATCAGGTTTGAGCTCTTAATGTCAATTTTAAGTATTTACCATTTAAAATGCATGTAAAAAAAATATTTTTTTTAAATTTCTAATGCTGATCCACCTTTTGCAATATTGCAAATCGGACCTTGTGGGAAATTTCACGCTCTTCGAAATTATATTCATTATGAGTAAGAAATCATAATAATTCTAAAAAAGTTCTTAGTGTAGGGAAACATAATGGTAATCAATAGAAAAAAATTAATCTAAATAACATTATGAGTTATTATTTATCAATTTTTTACGTTTTCAGGTATAAAAATGGCTGTAAATTCATTAAATATTGGTCGGATAATTTTTTTTTATCAGCCAGCCCTTTTATCTCCTCACTTTTGACGGTGTGCTCGAAAAAATGGAAAAAAATATTTTGTTTTCACAAACTCTACTTTGACGCCTTCTACTGGTGAACCAGTGCGAGTTACACAAAAAAACACTAAAGCAATTTCGAAGAGCATGAAATTCCCCACAAGGTCCATCAAACCGATTTGCATTATTGTAAAAGGTGGGTAAGCATTAGAAATTTAAAAAATAAAAAAAGTTAAATGCATTTTAAATGGTAAAAGTTTAAATTTAAATAGTAAGTACTTAAAATTAATATTAAGAGCTCAAACTTGGTGAGAATTTCTTTTTCTATATGTAGATTAATATTTTGCTTGAGCACCGAAAAAAGAAACAAAACACTATTGGGTTCTAATGATCAGTGATTTTCCTAAAGTGGCGCTGGGAAACACCGCCAAACCTATACAGAACACGATGTTAATAATCTAAGTAGTTGATGCCGATTACACCAAATAAAAGAAAAATTAAAAAGACAATTATATAATAAGGAGGTGGGTGGTCGGTTGACTCAGTGGTTAGAGTCTGGACTTTCGGATATAAGGGATTTTCATTTAATTTAATTAATAAAAAATTAATCCTAATGCATAGGCAGGATTTACCACTCGACCATTCACTGTTGTGTTCTAATTAATAATGCTGTACCTAAAGTGTCGCTGAAAAACATTAACAAAGCCTACAAAGAACACGAGGCCAATAACCGTAGTAGTGGATGGCACACAAAAAATTAAATAATATTAAATTTTATTATTATATTATGTTAAAGTAAATGTAAATAAATAAACAAACTTGATAAGTGAGTAAAATTTGTACTGATAAGAGTACTGAGCTTAACAATATGTATAGATTTTTTTTTTACTGAAAAATCGAGATTGAAGTAAATTATCTAAGGTTTAAAAATAGAATGATTTACCCCCTTATGCCACCGTTAAAGCGTCTTGAGAGGTATTTTCCCATTGGCATTGAATTGTCCTTCGAAAAACACATACGAATGTTTTAGGCAATTTACATATTTGAAGCATATTTAGTGCCAGTTTTAGTAGAATTATTATCGTCGAGACCAAAGCAGAGTACTCGATAACGTAGAAAAATTATTATAATGGCATATTTAAGCTATGACAGGTAGTGAAGGTGAAATAGTTCCTAAAAGATCTAAATTACATAGTAATAAATCAACAAGATTATATACTGTCGCGCGAAAACCTACCTTGTCTGTTGTTTACTCCTGCGGTATGGAGTCTGGCGGCTCGCTGACAATATAGAGACAATCAGACGCCTCTCGAATATACCAGAACAAGCGGTAGGTATGTGACGTTGAGTCATAGAGATGGAAGTCTAGGATATTCCACACCGTCTCGAGTAATCTGGTTACAGAGTTGGCTTGATATAAATATCGCGAGTGTCGCGGAAGTCAGTTGTATATAGACAGTTTAGTTTAGAGTATTGTAATGAAAAGTTAATGTGTAATAAATAAATTAGAATTGTTAGTGTCTAAATATTATATGAATTAATTAGTACGTCTTAAATAACTTGTCAATTTTGTTTTCAAACAAATATTTAGCAATTCATCGAAGATGATGTGAATTCAACAAATGTTTGAGTTTAATACCGAACTGTTCTATAAGATCGTCAAATAATTCCTTGCTTTTACCATTAGATCCATAAGTATCACAAAACTTTATAGAATTTTTTTTTGGGGCAGATGTCGCATGATTAAATATTTTTAGTATCAATACAAAATCAAACAATTCTTAGACATAGCGAAGCAATGTTCAACCGATTAGGACATGATCAAAAATACTGCAGAAGCACAAAGTTGAGGAAGCATTAGGCAATCGCGGTTCTGTCACTTATCGAGTTGTACTAGTCTCGTGCGCGTACAGTGAAGTTCTCCATAGTTTAAAATGCATTTCCACTTGGTTATCTCGCTCGCATTGCATTCTCCTTCTTTTTTTTTTCATAGAATCTCGGAAAACTGCGCGCCCGAGACTAGTACAGACCGCGATGCAACGAGACCGTGATTGCCTACTGCTTTCTCACCTTTATCGACCAGTTCAAATAATTGGGAAGGTTTAATCCGAATTAAGAACATACAATTATCAGTTGTTAAAACAAAGCGTTTTTAAAGAAGCTGGTCGGTGGTGTAGCGGTCTAACGCGCTTATATTCATTTATAGGCAAGTTTATGAGTCTGAGACTGCTGGGCTTCGAATCCCAGATCAGACCATGTGGATTTTTAATTAGATTGCATGGTTTGGTTTAGGATTTGATGTGTGCTGTATTAATAGAAATTCAATTTCTGTTGATATGACATGCAGATTAAAAAATCGCCATGCATTACCGTCTCGATGATGGTGGGTGAGGTTTTCCGGGTTTTCCTCACCTGTAAGTCAAATGGCATCATCAATCATCTTTAAGTCGCCCCGGAGCGCCACAGCAAATAATAATAATAGCCGTCCCTTCCCCTACACAAGTCGTTCAGTCGACTTCAGGGGTTGAAATTCACTCGTAAGGGGGTGAATTAGGGAGAGTATTATTATTATTATTATTATTTATTATTATTATTATTATTATTATTATTATTATTATTATTATTATTATTATTATTATTATTATTATTATTATTATTATTATTATTATTATTATTATTATTATTATTATTATTATTATTATTATTATTATTATTATTATTATTATTATTATTATTATTATTATTATTATTATTATTATTATTATTATTATTATTATTATTATTATTATTATTATTATTATTATTATTATTATTATTATTATTATTATTATTATTATTATTATTATTATTATTATTATTATTATTATTATTATTATTATTATTATTATTATTATTATTATTATTATTATTATTATTATTATTATTATTATTATTATTATTATTATTATTATTATTATTATTATTATTATTATTATTATTATTATTATTATTATTATTATTATTATTATTATTATTATTATTATTATTATTATTATTATTATTATTATTATTATTATTATTATTATTATTATTATTATTATTATTATTATTATTATTATTATTATTATTATTATTATTATTATTATTATTATTATTATTATTATTATTATTATTATTATTATTATTATTATTATTATTATTATTATTATTATTATTATTATTATTATTATTATTATTATTATTATTATTATTATTATTATTATTATTATTATTATTATTATTATTATTATTATTATTATTATTATTATTATTATTATTATTATTATTATTATTATTATTATTATTATTATTATTATTATTATTATTATTATTATTATTATTATTATTATTATTATTATTATTATTATTATTATTATTATTATTATTATTATTATTATTATTATTATTATTATTATTATTATTATTATTATTATTATTATTATTATTATTATTATTATTATTATTATTATTATTATTATTATTATTATTATTATTATTATTATTATTATTATTATTATTATTATTATTATTATTATTATTATTATTATTATTATTATTATTATTATTATTATTATTATTATTATTATTATTATTATTATTATTATTATTATTATTATTATTATTATTATTATTATTATTATTATTATTATTATTATTATTATTATTATTATTATTATTATTATTATTATTATTATTATTATTATTATTATTATTATTATTATTATTATTATTATTATTATTATTATTATTATTATTATTATTATTATTATTATTATTATTATTATTATTATTATTATTATTATTATTATTATTATTATTATTATTATTATTATTATTATTATTATTATTATTATTATTATTATTATTATTATTATTATTATTATTATTATTATTATTATTATTATTATTATTATTATTATTATTATTATTATTATTATTATTATTATTATTATTATTATTATTATTATTATTATTATTATTATTATTATTATTATTATTATTATTATTATTATTATTATTATTATTATTATTATTATTATTATTATTATTATTATTATTATTATTATTATTATTATTATTATTATTATTATTATTATTATTATTATTATTATTATTATTATTATTATTATTATTATTATTATTATTATTATTATTATTATTATTATTATTATTATTATTATTATTATTATTATTATTATTATTATTATTATTATTATTATTATTATTATTATTATTATTATTATTATTATTATTATTATATTATTATTATTATTATTATTATTATTATTATTATTATTATTATTATTATTATTATTATTATTATTATTATTATTATTATTATTATTACTCTTTAGTTCAGATAAGCTGGCAGAAAGATCGAAGCCAGTAAAACTACTCGGAATCACTTTCGACACCAGTTTGAATTGGTCGGCTCAGACTGATGATCTTTGTTCAAAGCTGGCCTCACAAATCTTTCTTATGAGACAATTGCGACCATATCTTGATGACCATGCTATGCGGACTGTATATTTTGCTCTGGTCCAGAGTTTCTCAACCTATGGTTTACTGTTATGGGGAAGAAGTAGTGCTCTTCAAAGAGTTTTTATTTATCAAAAAGCGGCTGTTCGGGTAATAGGCAGAGTTCCATACGGAACGCACTGCAAAGAATTATTTAAAACCTTTACAATTCTTCCTCTGCCTTGTTTGTATATCCTTGAAATACTAACATACATTCACAGAAATAGTCAAAACATACCAGCACATTCGGATATACATCATTATGACACAAGGCAAAGGGACAATTTTGTAAATCCATACTCCAGAATTAAAATAACCCAAAACAACAAAATAGACTACAATCTCTACAATAATTTTATTAAATATCATCGCAATGTCGATATCAAAAAACTAAGTCCAAACACTTTTCGTAGGACAGCCAAAAACTTCCTGCTAGAGCACTGCTTCTACTCTATCCAAGAATTTTTAGACTTAGGTAAAACTTTTTAATTTTTAACTTTTTATATTTGAACTGTTTATTTATTAACTTAAAATATTTAGATGTTGATAATCTTTTACATTATTTACGTATACAATTTTATTTATTTTATTGTGACACAAAATGTACTTTGTATGTGAAAATGTCAATAAACACACTAACTAACTAACTAACTAACTAACTATTATTATTATTATTATTATTATTATTATTATTATTATTATTATTATTATTATTATTATTATTATTATTATTATTATTATTATTATTATTATTATTATTATTATTATTATTATTATTATTATTATTATTATTATTATTATTATTATTATTATTATTATTATTATTATTATTATTATTATTATTATTATTATTATTATTATTATTATTATTATTATTATTATTATTATTATTATTATTATTATTATTATTATTATTATTATTATTATTATTATTATTATTATTATTATTATTATTATTATTATTATTATTATTATTATTATTATTATTATTATTATTATTATTATTATTATTATTATTATTATTATTATTATTATTATTATTATTATTATTATTATTATTATTATTATTATTATTATTATTATTATTATTATTATTATTATTATTATTATTATTATTATTATTATTATTATTATTATTATTATTATTATTATTATTATTATTATTATTATTATTATTATTATTATTATTATTATTATTATTATTATTATTATTATTATTATTATTATTATTATTATTATTATTATTATTATTATTATTATTATTATTATTATTATTATTATTATTATTATTATTATTATTATTATTATTATTATTATTATTATTATTATTATTATTATTATTATTATTATTATTATTATTATTATTATTATTATTATTATTATTATTATTATTATTATTATTATTATTATTATTATTATTATTATTATTATTATTATTATTATTATTATTATTATTATTATTAT